>JAYESA010000020.1:115106258-115551258 GCA_036927795.1 Iris macrosiphon
ACACCATAGCATACATAAGACTCCCCACAGCTGAGGCATATGGAACCCGTTTCATATCTTCCTTCTCGTCCTCGATAGATGGACACTGTTCCTCATGAAACTAAAAGTGAGCCGCAAGAGGGTTACTCACTTTCTTTGATCCGTCCATCCCAAAAAGCTGAAGTACCCCGTAAATGTACTTCTTTTGGGACAAGTATAGCAGCTTGGACTCTCTCTCCCTCTCTCGGCTGATCTCCATCCCAAGAATAGTCTTTGTTGTGCCCAAATTCTTCATAGAGAAGGTCGTGCCCATTTGGCGAATCAACTCAGTTATCCTAGTGGCATTCTGATCCACCAATGGCATATCATCAACATAAAGCAGTAAAATAATAAAATCATCCTCAATAAAGTATCTCACAAATACACAGTGGTCCAACGTAGTCTGTACGTAACCATGCTCCCCCATAAATAACTCAAATTTCCTATACCACTGCCTTAGAGTCTGTTTCTAGCCATACAAGATCTTTCTCAACTGGCAGACCAAGTATGAATTGCCCTTCTTACAGAATTTCTCTGGCTGCTCCATGTACAACTCCTTCTCAAGATCACAGTAGAGGAATTATGTCTTTATATCTATTTGCTCGACCTCCAAGTCTAAACTGGCTGCCAATTCTACCACCACCAGAATAGATGACTGCTTGACGAATGACAAAAAAATCTTATCATAATTTATGCCTTTTTGCTGACCTTAGCCTTTAACTAACAGCCTCACTTTTTATCGAGGGCGTGTAGCTTTATATGTCTGCTTCACTCTGAACACCCATCGATTCTTTAAAGCATTTTTGTCCATTGGCAACCGTACCAGATTATAAGTAGAGTTGGCCTCCAAGAAACTTATTTTCTCCTGCATGGCCTTCATCTACTCATATCTGTGTTCATCTTCCATAGCCTCTACAAAACTTTTGGGTTATCCACCGTCAGTCAGTAGCATATACTCACCCAGTGAGTATCTCGTAGATGGTCGACGGGCTCTATCGCACCTCCTCAATGGAACCATTGGTGTTGGATGTATTCCAATAGCCTCCTCCTCAAAAACTGTCTCCTCGGCATGCTCATCTTCCTGAAGATCACCCTGACCACCATCAGCAAGTTGATAATCAAGTTTGGGAGAAACTTCATGTAATGGCTCCACCATAACTGGATCCTCTACGATGTCCTCTGGAAACTGCTCGAAGCAAAATAACCCTAACTCAGGCAATTCCTCAACCTCGGAAGGTATCTCAAAATCCGTCTGATCCTCGAACAATACCCTTTTGTAGAGCTTTCTTCCCACTGGGTCATAGAGTAGATAGCCAAACTCATTACGACTGTAACCGACAAAGACGCACCGCCTCGTCTTCGACTCAAGTTTGGATCTCTCGTACTTTGGTACATGCACGAAGGCCTTGCAACCAAACACTCGCAGGTGATTGTATGAAGGCTCTTTATCGTACTACACTTTGTTAGGCACATCACCCTGCAAAGGAGCACTAGGAGATAAATTAATAATATAAGCAGGTGTGTAAAGAGCCTCACCCCAATAGCTAACCGGCAGGTTTACTTTTGATAGCAAACACCGTTCCCTCTCCATCAGTGTCCTGTTCATCTGCTCCACTACACCATTAAGCTGAGGTATCTTTGGCGGAGTCCTCTGGTGTCATATTCCTTTCTCTCTACAGTATGCATCAAAGGGACCTATATATTTACCGCCATTTTTCGATCGAACACATTGCAGCTTCTTGCCTATTTTTCTATAAACGGAGGGCTGAAACTCCTTGAAAGTGGGCAGCACCTGATCCTTGGTCTTTAAGGCATTGACCAAAATCTTCCTGGAGCAATCATCAAAAAAATATACAAAGTAAGAGGCACATCCAATGGATTTTACCATCATAGGATCGCAGACATCTGAGTGAATTAACTCGAGCAATGTCGGCCTCCTTAAACTTGGGTGACTTTGAAAAGATACCCTATTTTGTTTTTTTGCCAAACAGTGCGTGCATCTCTCAAATTTTCTAGACATTAGCCCTAGAATAACATTCTTGTTCACCAAGTAGCTCATCCCCTTCTCCCTGATATATCTTAGCCACCAGTACCATAACTCTGTAGATGCATCAGTAGTTGCGTTCACCGCATGTGCCCCTGTGTGCTCCCTTCCATATAGTAGAGTCCAGACCTCTTGCTTCCTCTGGCAATCACCATCGAACCTCTAGAAAGCTTCCACTGACCGTTCTCAAAGAGATTGAAGAAACTCTCGTCATCCAACCTTCCAACCGACACAGGTTAAAACGGATATCATGGACATGACTAACATCTTTCAAAATTATAACTCTACCCATCTTTGTCCTCAAATGCACATCTCCAATGGCAACTACCATCGACACATCTCCATTTCCCATGTCTTCAACACTCCACAATCGTCTATTATTAAGTAGCAAATAGTGCCCTATTGTGAGATACGTGCGCCGAAGCACCTGAGTACACTAGCCAAGAGTTGTCAGCGTAGGCGAGGTTCATAACTACCTCATCACATACAATGATCAGATCGCCTCCATGTGTCGAGGCCGCTGTTGTAGTATTCTCAACCTGCTTTCCCTTGTCGCTCTTCTTCTCTCTCTTCCAAGCGAAACAGTTCCGCTTGATGAGGCCCTTCTTGCCACAATTGTAACACTCCGCTCCTAGTACTAACCATTGGACCTTCCCCTACTTTTGTCTCTGCCACCGTCTGGACCCCTGCTTTTACCCTTTATGCGGCTCTCTGAAACAAGCTCTTCTGAGTGGGATGTAGATGAAGTGGCCTGAGAACGTCTCTACATCTCTTCATTCAGTACCCCGGTCTTGGAAAACTCCAGATTGACCACGCCTTCTGGAGCAGAAGCGATCATAGACACTCGTACGGTCTCCCATGAGTCTAGCAATATACATAGCAGCCATAGTCCCTGAACCTCGTCGTCGAACTTGACTCACATCGAGGATAGTTGATCAACCACGCCCTGGAACTCACTCAAATGATCCGTAATGGATGTCCCATTTTTGTACCACAGACCCATCATCATCCGGATTATGAACAATTTATTTACCCCGGTCTTCTTCATATACAAAGATTCACTACCAGAAAAAGTCAAATTAGCGACGTCTAAAATCGTCGCTAAAAAATGAAATGACGTCGCTAATTTGGTTTAGCGACGTAATTAGCGACGTTATAAAGTTGTCAAAAAAACCCAAGTCACAAAAAAAAATGTCGCTAAACATCGCTATACCGACGTTTTAGCGACTTTAGTGTGTCGCAAAATTTAGCGACGTTTAGCGACTCCGAGTCACTAAATAGCGACGTTTGCAAAGTCGCTAAATGTCGCTGATTAGCGACTTATATAGCGACGTTACACCGACGTCTTTAATGACATGGCTATTCTGCCATGTCAGCAATTGGCGACGTATAGTGACATTTTTAGCAACGTCATTAGCGACGTATTTAGCGACGTAACTAAACGTCGCTAAACGTCTCTAAAAATGTCGCTAATTTTAAAAAAATTAAAAAAAATTTGTGTCCAGAAGGAATTGAACTTGGGCCTACTTAAATTAATCTACTGGTGGGGACATATCAAGTAAGTATATATTAAGTAAGTATTCAATATATATTAATATTTTGGGAACTATATATATTAGACATTGTATTGTGCCTTGTGGGGACATATCAAGTAAGTATTCAATGCTGGAATTAAGTATTCAATGCTGGAATTGTAGATGTAGCCAAAGTTTAATAATATATAAGATGAACAGTACAAATACGAGATAAGTATCCAATACCAAGGACTATTGTTGAAGTATCAATAATTCATAATATAGAAATCGAACTCGAGTGACCATTGTGTTTACCGAAGAGAGGTATAAGTTCCTGACTAGGTGGCGGAAGATCAATGGATCAAGCCATGGAGGTGTATTATTCCTTCCATTTATTAATGGTGGGAGTTGAGGGGGACAGTGGGCCCACAAGACGTGCAACGAAGTATGTGCAAAGTCCCGTACGAAATATCGGGCCACATAAAAAAAATTATTATAGTATAAGACAAATGTGGATATGCAAGATAACTATATAATCCAATTAAATTAACTAAAAAATTAAAGACCACAAGAAGCATCATACATCATGACTATTGTTGAAGTATCAATAATTCATAATATACAATCGCATCCTAAATAATAATAAAAATAACTATATTTTTGTGGATCTGCAGGAGGCTGACCACCAGCGTGCTTGAAGGATAAGAACTCCTCATACTCGTCCCGTGGAATCGACACCGATGTCGATGGAGAAGGCAGTGACGTCGGTGGAGGCCGTGCCCGCTCCAAGTCTGCGAGTCGCAGGTTGTAAGAATCTAGGGTAGATAACAGTATCGTACTGCTATGACCCATTGAATCCTGCATCCTCGTCAGCTTCTCGCCCATCGATAGCTGTGACGCCTGCAGCTCCATGATGTTGCGGTCATTGGAGGCTCTAATATCATTTGTCAAATCTCGTAGCTCCGTCATGCTGCGGTCAAGCATATCCAATCGTGCGATGAGCATCGGATCGTCCGCCTGCGGCTGGGACTGGGGCTGCTCCTCTATACTTCGCAGCAACTCGTCATGGAGAGACGCAATCTGACGGTCAACGGCCTCCTGGATGGCCTCATAGACTCTGGCCGACGACTGCGAGGGCTGCGACTGCGAGGGATGTGTGGAATGCGCAGCTGTCGGGGAGGCCCTAGATGACTGTGTCGCAACCAGGGCGCCATAGGAGCCCGTACCGTAGTACGTACCCCTCTATAGACCACCAGCTGCGGTCACCCACAGGTCGTCAGCCGACGGAGATGGAGTGGGCTGCGACGAAGTACCAGCCTCTCCAGGTGTAGGTGCACTAGCAATCGCCCGCTCACGCAGCCTAAGATACTCGGCCTAGAAAAGGTTTGAAAACTCGATAATTGCCTAAGTTATATTAAAATTAACACAAAGTAAAGTAATACTAACATAGGTCTGTGAGGCCCTCTCATCAATGAGATTTCCGTCCTTGCGATGGGTGGCCAAGAAGACGGTCACCATGTTTGCATCCTCCCCCTTCTGTACCTGTTAAAAATATATTATTTATTACTAAACTTAAATATTTTTTCCAAGTACCATTTTATGGTACTTATATTAAAATAATATATTTTAAAAGAAAAAACATACCAAACGATGGAAATGTTCCGTCATCGAAATAGAGCCACCACACCACTTGGCAGTATTCTGCCTAGCCGCCTTGGCCTTCTTAGACCTTTCCTCGTAGCTCGGATCGTCGAATCTAGCCCTCATCGCAGTCCATTGCTCAGGCGTGATCCAACCTTGGATCGGTTTTCCAGCACGATCACGAGCCTTCTGGTCATCCAGAGCATCTCGGATAAGCTTGGCGGTAATGGTAGAAAAGAGCCGCTCGATCAACTCGGTCCGGTGCGGAGGATAAAAATACGTTTGCTACAATAAATAATTCATTAAGTTAGCATCATGAATAAGTTATATAATATGCATAAATTAGAGGATTTATTTAATATACTTTTACCTGGAAGTGCGCAAACCAGAATGCCTTCCTCTCCTTCGGAGCCTCAGAGTAGTTGATCCAAGGGCCATCGTATTTGTTCCTCAGAAATTGGCCCAGGCGTCTCTGAACCGACGATGAACGATATCTATACAGAGATAATAATTTAGATTATTGAAAAAGTCAATATACGATGAATAAAGATAAACACAAATATATACTAAACCATCTAATTGACCTACTTTGTACCGTCGGCCCAAATTTCTGTCCTTATCTCCTCCGGAGGTGCGCATGGAGGATCTTGCTGATGCTGGGACAACGTCGGCACGACCTCCTCGACATGCTCATCTGTCCCCATGGTTCCGTCAGCAGGAGGAACGCTGGACGAGGATGTACTATCACGCCAGAAACTACTCGTGCCAATAGCTGGAGATGTGAGTGATCGATATACTGGAGTACTGGGCGACGATGATCCAGAACCAACAGTAGGCAGTACCAGAGTGGCACTCTGTCTACCTCGGGACCTGCCGAATCCTCCGCGTCATCCTGTCATATCTGATAACAACATATGATGAATATAGAGAAACACAAATAAATAGTACATTCTGCAGTCGAAATGTGATGTATATCTCAAAGCATTCTACAGTCAAAATATAATACATATATTCGTTAATGGGTACATCTACTTCGTCAATTTTCCAACCTTGATCTATATTCTATAGTCAAAATATAGTTATATTCTACACGCAATATTTTTTTATTTTCAATCATCTTCAGAAAATTTATCTTGTTCGCCTTCGTTGTCCTGCTCTTCCTCTTCCTCGTCTTCACTTTCATCTACTACGTCGTCCTCTTCGGATAATTTTACATCTTCTACATTATTACTCGTGTAATGAGTAACTTCCGTTGAGTCCACATCTACAATATTTGTTACAAGAGGTAGATCGTCCTCCTGATAAGCTATTTCGTCAATGTCAAACATATTTCTAGCTTTAGTCTTGTATACTGCCCACCAATCCGACCTCGCTGTCCCCCGTCTAGGATAAGTTGTGAAGTACACGAGCTGAGCCTGACTTGATAGGACAAATGGTTCGTAGCCTTGATATCTACGCTTGTAGTTTATATCCACAAGGCCATGCTTATCAATTTTCCAACCTTGATCTTGAATCGGATCGAACCATTCACACCTGAATAACACGATATTAGCAGGTTCTGTGCCATAATTATATGTCAACTCCACAATCTTTCGTAAGATGCCAAAAAAATCATTGTCCGGATTGACGTCTTTGTAGTTTGAAGATTTGATACACAAACCAATGTTTTTCATGGAATCAAGATCCAGAAAGCTGTCTCTGATAGGAGCATTTGTTGACTTGAACCTGAACCCATTCACACAGAAACTTGGCCATATTTTTACGGCAGTAATTGGTCCCTTGGCTAGAGTTCTAATAGATTCAGTCTCGGGTGATATTAGACGATCGACCTAAATACCAAAGTAGCGATAGTAAGTTATTTGTTTTTCAAGTGTAGAAATAAAAAGTAATTACCAAGCATCTTACATATGCGCTCAACCAAGAAGGAAAATGGCATCTCATATCTTGTTCTACTTCTTCGTCTGTTACGTAGGGTCTAACCGACCTCAACTCATTATTATATGTGCTGAAAAACAATGAAGCAACTGCTGATTAGTAGCATAATAGTATCTTATACTATTACATTGAGATGATGTAAACGTGAACGTATTAATTACTTACCCCTCTAGCTTCTCCACTTCATCCTCGTCGCAATTGAGTAATATATACAATTGAGCAGCCCTTAGCTCATCGTCATTCAAATATCTCTTCTTTATTTTTCCCGAAGGCTTTCCGGACGCATTGAATACTTTGAGTATTGCATTATTAGATTCCTGATATGCGTCATCGTTTCTGGGAGCTTTCGTCCTATTAGTAGCAACATGCGGTTTGAAATACGTCGAGCAAAAGTTTGTAATCTCCTCGAGAACATAAGCTTCACAAATAGAGCCTTCAACCCATGCCTTATTTTTCAGTAAACTAAACTCACTGATACACTAAGCTCACTGATACAGTAAGCTCAACATAGCCCTACCTTCATGTAAAATAATACTACCCACATTCAACACCACCAAATATCTCATGATTGAAAACTTAGCTAAATACTTAGAAAAACCTTAACCCTCACTCCTCTTTTACTGAACTACCCATACAAAGAAACCCAAGCTCTCCACTGACTGATACACTGAGATATCAGTGCCAACACAGTGCACATACAGTGAAGACACAGTAAAGAACCCGACTCCCTGTGTAAATCAGTCCCATGTCAGTGTCTGTGTGAGTGAGTGTGTGTATCTGCGTTTGTGTGTGTGTGTCGTGTGCGTGTGTCGTGTCTGTGTGCGTGTGTCATGTCTGTGTGCGTGTGTCGTGTCTGTGTGCGTGAATAGTTGTGTCAGTGTCACATGAGAGAGAGAGAGAGAGATATATTACCTAGAGCTCGAGGAGGAGGAGGGGGGTGCCGGAGTAGCCGCAGCCGTGGAGAGCCGGTCGCCGGAGAAGGGGGGGCGGGGGAAATCGAAAGCGTTCGAAATTTTTGACAGATGGGGGAAAAGAATCAGAGCCCTAATTAACCAAAAATTAGCGAAGTTTAGCGACGTAACACATTGCTAAATATTTTTGATATATACGTCGCTAATTACGCCGCTAAACGTCGCTAAATCAGATATATTAGCGACGTTTAGCGACCTTAAATGAACTTATAGCGACTCATCTTTTAAAATCTGAATAAAAGTCGCTGAACGTCGCTAAATGTCGCCATTTAGCGACGTTTAGCGACGTTTTTATTGGAGTCGCTGATTTAGCGACGTTTATACCAGGAGTCGCTAAAATACGTCGCTAATCCCGCTTTTTCTAGTAGTGATTCCAGCTTATCCCACAGTGTCCTCGCGTGCTTAATACTGGAAACATGGTTGTACACGTTCTCGTCAACGAACTGGCTGATATACCCATACACCTGTATATGCTCGAACTTCTAGTCCTCTTCGAATTTGTCACTGGGCCTCTCGGAAGCAAATACCGGCAGATGCAGCCAGCTTCTTGACAAAAATCAGATCATTTATCTTGCTCCTCCAGTAGTGATAGTTGGTACCGTTCATGTTTACCATGCGCATTGGCTTCGCGTCCATCTCTCGTCCCTGGTTTGCTTGTCAACTCTTGACACGCTTCTGAAATTTCAGAACCTGGCTCTGATATTACATTGTTGGGAACAAAACGCGAAAACTTTTCCCAAACCCAAAACCAGAGATTACCAGCGAGAGAACCAAGCAAAACACACAAACAAAAAAATACCAAACACAAATCGCAGACACAAAAATTTTTACGTGAAAAATTCAGATGAAAAAAAACTACGGGACGATCAGAGTCCAACCCTGAAGAACCTCCACTAATGGAATAAAGAGATTACACCATTTACAAGCTTCTCACCTATCCAACACGGATCACCGCAACTCTTTGGAATAGAAAATAGATTACAACCACGAAGAAAAAAGACAATGAGAAAAACCCAAAATTGATCTCATTCTCCGAAACGACCTCCAATACTTCTTTCTCCTCTCCAATGTTGTAATGGTACTCTTGCAAACTTTTTTTCTCTCTTTTTGTTGTATTTTGCATGAGCCTTTTTATAAACCCTCGCATGAATTAGGGTTTCCATATGAAAAAATATATATGGAAGCCAAAAATATTTATGAAAATCTAATTACATTCAATCATATATTTAATAAAAATTAAATCATAAATTAGTTTACCATAAATTCAAAATCCAAAAATATAAAATGTTAATATATGAAAGATCCAATCATAAATATATAATTAAAGTCAAAGATGAAAATTTAATATAATATTTGTTTACTATAAATGTTGCAATACACGATGCTAGATGCACTTTTCTAACTTTTTCGACGCACGGATGGCATCGCACTCCAGGGTATTCTCCATATAGGTTGGAATTTCCACCCGCTCCAATAGGTCTGGCGCATATTATCTTTACCATATACAGCTGAAAATTTAGTTATATGCTAATTATTCTCTGACGTATATTCAGATGGTATTTTGATTTTTTAATTTATTTGTTTAGAAGTGATAAATTGCTTTAGCTATTTACTTTGCTCTCCTCCCATCTTTTAATATGGGTAGGGCTGTCTGCAATCAACCCTGCGGCAAGTTATTAAGGCATCGTTTTGTAGTAAGGATAGAAATAAGGAATAAAAGATAAATAAATAAAATATATCTTTTCCATATAGGAAAAACTTTTATTTTATTTTATTTTAAATTTTTTTTTTTTTTATGTTTTGTGGGAAGGATGAAAAAAGAAGAAGAGATTTACTTTTCTTTGTTTGATATGAAAAAAAAATAAAAATAAAAAAATATAGATTTTATTAATTTTATCCTTAACAAAAAATACTTATTTAACATTTGACTTTATAAATAACTTTTTAAATAATATAATTAATATGCGTATATAATTATTAATTAATATAGGTCTCTATTTTTTCTTTTACTTTTGGAGTATTTGAATTTCTTATGCTAGAAGTAAAATATAATCTCTCCATTTTTTCTTCCTTTTAATTTTTTTTCATATGGAATAAGAAAAAAATTAATCTTTTTCTCCACTTTTTATTTTTTTATTTTTTTCTCTCATTTTTTTTTCTACCAAATATATTCTAAGATTCGAGCTAAGTCCACTACTATAGAGTCGCGCCGACTACGTACGTACGTACGTACGTACGTACGAACGTTTGCGAGCGAGCGAGCAAGCTAGCGTGCCCGAGCTCGATCGTCAGGTCGGCTCGAAGTCATCCTATTTAGGACAACTACTAACAGTTTTTTGCCACGACAGAAGCCCAAATATGTAACGTGTCAGATGCACCCCCTCTCCACTTTGCATGCTTGACACCTAAGACATTAATTTTAACAACATGCATATAATCCTAGCTATAGCCAACTCGTTCATCACCATTGACAAACAAAGAGGAAGACGAAGATGTCCTCGGAGGGCGGCGGCGATTCGAGGAAGCCAGGAACAGGAGGGTTCAACTCCCATGGCATGCGGCGTTACCTGAGCCCCAACATCATGACTGCCGTCGTCGGCATCGTCGCTGCCGGTGCTATAGGATACTACCTATACTACAAGCCTAAGAACGATGGTGGTCACCAGGTCAGAGACGACCGTCGGGCCAATAAATGATGATTTGTAATTATGTATGTATATATGTATCTATGCGAGACTAAGTTAATTAATTAGATGTGTTTTTCTTCTTCTTCTAAAGTGTTTGTGACTACTACTACTGCTACTTGCTCTTCTTTTTTGGACAATAACAATGGTGTGATCTGTAAGTACCTTTAAAATCCATGCAAATTGTCTCAAGTAAATATTTTGTTGCTGGATTTACAAATTCGCTTGTTTCACTTGTTTAACCTAGATATGTTAAAATACAATCCAATCTTTACAACCGTTTTTACAACCCCAAGTCCACGTGATGCAAAATAAGAAGAAGGCAAACTTTATTTTACCATACATCTAGTCTCAACTATCGAGGATAGGAAATTAAAATTATATACCAAAAATTATAGAGACAAAAGTGTAATAACTATATATAAAAAAGCATGTAATGCAAATGCAGATCGACTTGAATAACACTGTAGATTTTGAAAAAAAATCAATGTTGTAGTCAATTCAATATAAGCTATATTTTCTAGATGAACAATTGGTTCAGAAATAATATAATGAATCAATTTTAATCGGAAATAAAAAGTAAAAGATTCTGAAGGAACTCGAATTTTAATGGGAATGGAGAATTTATATAAAGTATTACCATTTATTTGATGTGTATTACAAATTAAAGAGATGATTCTGGAGAGCTATTTTGTCGAGAGACAGAATGTCTATATTTTTGGGAACGAATTGCATAAATCTATTTCCAAATCGAGAGAACTTGTGAGGACAAAAAAAAAACATGCAAACCAATATGTCAAATTAAAGTAAAAGTCAATCACAAACACAACGATATTTAGATGCAAAACAAAAAAAATTATGGGACGGTCGAAGTCAAATCTGGAAAAGCCTCTATTAATGGAATAAATGAAATACATCCGACTTCTTTACAAATTGTTTCACAAATCCACACGAATCGCCACAATATTTTACAGATGGAAATAGATTACCGAAGACAACAAGACGAGAAAGAGCCAATGAAGACTCATCGAATACTCTCGCTTCCAAACAATCTCCGAATTTTCTTCTTTTCTTCTCTTAGAAAATTTGTAAATTAGAGAAAGCTCTCCCTTCCAAACATTCCCTGAATTTTTCACTCTTCGAACTCTTAGAAAATTGTGAACTAGAGAAAGCTCTAGTCTTTGATCTTTCTTGATAAATGATTTTGGATGAGGGTTAGAAATCTTCTAATTAAATTTTCATAATTTCAAACAAATCTTGACCATTGATTGCGATCGAACAATGTGTTAATAAAACACCTAAATTCGGCCTTCAGTTCCTACACCGGTATATCGATCGTATACTGGTAGCGGTATACCAAATTTGGCTACTTCGAGTCAGAACTGTTCTGGAACAAAATACTATTACACCTGTATAATGGCGGTACACCGGCAACAGTCGTCTCTGATACTGCATTTTATTAATTTTTTTCCAATACGCACTTAAATCAGGCCACCTTTGTCGCCTTCAACTTTATGATCTTCTCCAACACACGGATGACGCTCATCGCACTATGGAATAGGACAACATGTAAGTTCGATTAAGCCAAACCAAAATTTTATAAAACCAAACCTAAATCGAATTATTCCATACTCAGATCGAACCGAACCGATATATAGTAATAGAAACCGAACCGAAGCTGAATATTGATGGCGCATGTAGAAACAGTTCAATTTATTCTGTTTAGTGAATCTTAGTTTAGGATAAAGATTTACAAGTAGTAAGACATGCAAATTTTGGCAGTAAAGATTAGGTGACATTACATGAGGTAACAAATACAAAATTTGGTAGTGAAAAATATAATACCAATTGCATGAATAAGAATTACAAATCACAAGCATTTTTCACTATCAATTTTGCCAGTACAAGTAGTAATAAATACCGACAGAAAGCTACACAAGAAAATTATAATATCCTGCTCTGCATGGTACATTATGTTGGCTTGTTGGCTCAAAGGGTCTACTGTGACTTGGATTCGTGAGGTAAATTATCCAGACAGCTATATGATCGAGATGGAAAGTCAATTCACATAAAAATGGATGGCGTTGATCCTTCGCTCTTTTATCTTTACGCTTAAAAAAATAATTATGTTCATGCATATATGTGTTTATTGATAAATAATAGTGTTTCAAGAGTTTCAAAAGATAAAGAATGTCACACCCTAGTTCCAATAATTAGGAACCAGAAAGGGACGATACCATCTAGCATGCATGCGTAGGTTACACCAATATATGGAACCTACAAATGATGTCTAAGTTGTATATGTACTATAGCTCACAATAGTACCATGGTCACAATATCATTCTAATCTTATCCAAATCATAAAGATAGTGAACTAATAAGAAAGCAGCAATGATAAAGTCTAGAAGTATCCATCAAGCTAGTAGATAGCCGGGTGGAGACAAATCCACTTCCAACTACTATAATAAACTGAAATGCATAGAAATAGTCTAGTCCCAAGGCATGAAATAAAAGAAGTCCAAGTATGAAAGCCAATACTGAAATGATGAATACTAAAAGATAGTCAAACAAACTCAGAAGGGTCGACCTCCTCGTCCATAAATGAAGTCTCAAGTTTAGCTCCGTACACCTGGGGGTACTCCTGATGATCACATATACCTGGAAGGGAATTAGGTCCTCAGGGGACATAACAATTTACAAAAATATACAAGTTGTGTAAGTTGTAATAACTCATACCAATGCATGGGTTATTCTAACCTCTTAAATGTACAATTTAGAGGACAACTTTCATACGCATGGGTGTGATTCAGCCTAACTCGACTAGTCCACATAGCTCAAGGCTAGTGGTTTACATACACTGTCAACAGTCGTCTGTATCCTTCCGTAACGATCTAATAACGTTAGAGTGCATCTGTATAGTTCCTCCTGAAGACTATGGTATACCAATGTGGTTGACGTCCCATAAGCATAGTAGTTGTCCTCCCTCAAAATTCTCTACTGATCAAGTCATATCCATAACATGCCCAGTTTTGTAACTGATTGAGTCTTTAGTACCCTAATCATAGTAGTTACGCTTTCTATACGTCACACATTCTTTACGTAATGATGGCCAGTGAAAAACGTAGTCTGTGCCCTAACAAGATGTCTCAATCATGTAGTGTGGGTGTCATAGACAAAGGAGATATAAGTATATCCCCCAATCATAAGGTAGTCCCTTAAAACTAGGCCGACATGCATAAAATAAATACGAGACACAAGAACGACTCCTCCAATCGCTTGCACCCAAGTATACCTTGGACGCGCTTTTTATATAATATAGAATAGATATAAAAATATACAAGTAAATATTGTAAATAAAAAGTGAATACATTGAACAAACACAAGCTATACTTGCCTGGATCCTGAATGGTGATATGGCGAAGTCCAGGTAGCGAACTCGGTAAATCAACAACCATCGAAAAGGTAGAATCTGGATGAACGCCTTCGGATGCTGAAAACAACATCACGAACATTTTTGTAATGAGTGAAATAGTCAGAATTGACTACCAACAAGTCCAATTTGGACTCAGGGACAAAAACGACAATTTTGTATCAAAACGGGGTTCACTAGTGGCCTACTTTGCACCGAATAAAGTGTCAGGATTATAGTTCTCCAAATTCAGCAAACTTAATGTCTAATGAGATGATCCGATCACAAAACTCATTGGTATGTCCAGAATTGTATTTCGTTGAGTCGATCACAAAATCGTTCGTTGAGTAGGACCGTGGGGTCCGCAAAACGATATTCTGGTCAACATTCTCAGAATTGAACGTAACTTTGGTCACATGACTAGCGTAATGCTGCGAGTCCAATGGCACTAGTTTCGTTGTGGCACGGTCAGCATGCACGAAGAAATTAAGAAATTTTGTAAAATGTCTGTCACACCCGTCTCCAGATTTGGTATCCTTTAATTTGTGATATTTTAAAATTTTATAATAATGTATTCATGCTATATTTTATATTTTGGTTCATGTCTATATGTCGCACTTTATATATTTGGATTCTTGTTTATTGTAGGAGACTACCTGAGACGGAACCGCACGACGCGGGATCACATGTGTGCGCGACAGCAGCCACACACCACTACCTATCTTCCAGGTGATGTTTATCCCTTGTCTTTAATTGTTTTTTCGATCAGTTTGTCCGTACACGCTCACAACCTGACCCCCTAGTATTTCGTTCAAACACAATGAATTTAGGTGCCACGGATTGATCGAAAAATCAACCAAAATTTGGCTGAAAAATTATTTGTAAACAGTTCAAAAATTCAATCCAACCGCACATGTTCATGTCCATTTTTTTATCAACACGTTTAATATTTTTAAAATCTATTTGAAAGAACTTCTTTCCAATATGACCAAGATTTTTAATGTTCTTTTAGTTTTTAGTAGTTTGTAATGTAGGTTGAATTATTCTGATTTCAAATAGACCAAAAACTTGTTTCCAAAACCATAAAATCTTGCAATACGGAGTGCACCCCGCCAAACCATACCACCACATCACGTACTAATTTTTCAGAAATGAGCGTATGGTATATCCTGACGTGCAAAATTTTGCAAAATTTGATTCGGACGTATATGCGCGTCGGAATAAACTTGTATCCGTAAAAAGTTCTCATATCGCGACTTTTTGCAAATAACTACCCTACTTTGTGTACTCTCGTCGAAATACGACAAAATTTTTGCCGTCGAATCCGTAGTATCATGTTGGTCCTGTGACCCAAGTCTCACGTGATTCCAAGACAATTGACCGAACAACCTTTTTGCGCGCCCTACGGTTTGACTTGATGAGCGATTTTGTGATCGGCTCACCAAAATCTAAACTGGATATACTGTTAAGTTTGTATCGTCGTTTAGAAATTATTTGACCTATAATTTGTCCTATTTAGAGACCTTTATCTCTGGCACATATTTTGGTGCAAAGTGGACCTTTGGTGGACCCCACTTTGATATGAAATGATCGTTTTGCCCCTGTGTCCAAATTGGACATATGGATAGTCAATCCTAGCTATTTCTTATATTCTGAAACTGTTGGTGATATCTGTTGTAGCACCCGGAGACGTTTGCACTGCTCTTATATTTTTTGGTTTGATGTACCAGATGACTCGAGTCATTTCAGCACCAAATAACTGCCAAGCAAGTATACATTGCCATGATGACTATTTATTTAAATTTTGTACAACATGTTGTATTTATATTATTTATTTATTTATTTATTTTCTATAAAAGCTGTACATCCAAGATAGACTTGGGTGCAACGACAAATTGTGTCATCTTTATTTTATTTATTATGCATATTGACCTAGAGTTATGAGACCACCCTATCTTGGTGAGGTATTTTTATATTTTCATGACCTTGACACGTACTTTGTACATACATGGATGTGTGATATGTGTGAGAGGATACGGATCATCGTATTCGGGTCGCTCCCGATGCGTAAGGAACGTGTGTCGGCTTAGTCATATTTATTGTTTTAGGATGCATTCATTTGACTTAGTGGTGAGAAATTGGACGTGTTGTGTCAGGGATATGATTCAGACAGTCGTTTGAGTAAGGAGGATATACACGAGTCATTTGGGATTCTTTCCAAACTATGAGCTGATCGAAGTCCTTTCTGTGTCTAAGAAATGGAATAAAACAACTTGGTCTTGGATACCCAATTGAATGAACCACCAACAGCATGAATAATAGAAAGACGGGTCCTTTGACCGATCTATGAACCTACCATTCTCTTGAATCCATGTTGGTACCATAAGGTATTCGAGAAGAAAGCACTAAAAACCTCACAAATCTGTGCCTTTGGGCGGAAAGCAATTTCCAAATAGAACCCGTCGATGGAAATGAAAGTCGGGGCTTGCAACCTCATCTCACTCGATTAACCCATCAATTTCCCGTTGAGACTTGGCTTCCACTGGAAACCGACTTGGTCTTCTGGTCCTAACACCTAGTTGCGCCTGATAAGGAGGCTTTTGGTGTGGATCGGTCCCATTGGTCGAAGAAATTGTCGCTACTCTATACGTTACCGTTGGAAACCGAACCTTGCTCTGATCCCGATCCTGCTCTTTCATAGGATTTCTTCGAGGCAAGAGATCAAGTACGAGAATGATTGACACTACTTTCTTCTTTTCACACTTGAAAGTAGAATCACACTTGAAACTGTTCTTACGCGTAGGAATGAGTTCGTGACCCGAGCAAGACCAGGAATCACACTTCACCTTGAATTCCGGGCCTTCTCTTCTTTCGCTTTGCTAGCTGCCTGACTTGACTACGAGAGAGATTCGACATGTAAAAGGAGGAGAACGCCGATCGACTCCTTCTTCTTGACAGGACTTCGTCTGCTCCATTTCACTTTCTAGTTAGTTGATTCTTTACACTTTTCCTATACAAGCCGTACGCTCCGCTGGGATGCGAGTCATGACGACCCTTTATTTACTAGGCTGCCTCTGACGTCTGTGAGGTTATGCACGTGGCTCCTAGATTTCCAAGAGAATTATGCCCTTCCCATTATTTTAGCCAAAAAGCCTATTCGTGCTACTGTTATCCTCAATTTCATTCACGTAGCTTGGTTAGTTTACCCAGTACATATATTTATATTCAGTTTATGATTGGCATGCTTCTATGTATCTTGTTACGTCCCTCTTAGAACTTGGTCCCTTTCCAGGTGTAGAAAATCTTGACGATTTTCAGGAGAATGGACCCAGACTTGTTACTTCTTTCTCTTTCGAAGAGGTCTTCCCTTCGAGCCTCATTGATCATTAGATGTTCTTATTTGTTTCTCTTATATTCTAGCTTGGTAGTGGATTTGTCTCCACCCAACTAGTTGTAATTATCCAACATTCTTTACTTGATTCAGTTATATAGTTGATTGGTTATGCATTTCTATTTGATTTTGTGGATGAGATCTAGTTATACCCTGTGACTTATGACATATATCTATACCACTTGTGAATTATTATTCATAATATAGCATACGTATGTGTTATGGTTTCTATATATTGGAGTTGCCATATACATACGGCTGGCAAGCTTACGAATTCTGAGTCCTACATATTTTGGGACTGGGGTGTGACATATTTTGTGGTAGCCCATGTAGGTCGAGAGTATATTGTCTCGGTTACATCACTGTACCGAGCAAGCCTGCGAATAGGATTAGAGTATAGGATCTCATCCACATATTTAATCACCTCTCTTAATTTTGTTTTGAATTCTCATTTGACTGCTTGAATTTTATCTTGTTTGATCATTTTACAACATAAATCTTATCTTTTCTTTTGTGATTGATAGAGGTTAGGAAGATAACTAGTATTAGCTATATGTGCCAATAGGTTAATTAAACTATTAGTTAAATTCTTGTAAATTGGGTAGCATACCTCACAACCTAGCATCACATAGTCCTTATGACCCATTAATAAAGTATAATTGAATGACACTGAATATATGCTAATATAAGAAGATAGGGTTACCTAGACTATGGGATTTAGAGGTCTATACCCTATTTGGTCGAACAAAGGCTTAGACAAGAAGCTAGAATGGCAAATGTAGAGGCACAAATACCGTACGAGGTTTAGATTCTTGATGAACTGAACTATTGTGCTTTCATCCATCATAATCTCATATATTTATATTTGTGACTATCTTGACTTACGCTGCTATTATAACCTAGTTTTGCAAGCTTATTCTTTATCAAGCTTGTTCATGACACATGTATTTGTGGGGGCCCACACTAAAATACTGTCTAAATCAGAATCAGTGTATTATGGTCTGTACAACCTTAGTGCACTTGGTTCGCTCTTCGCTTGACTTCTTATGTGGATTGAGATATAGTTGACTTAGCTTGTTAGGCGAATATACTTGCCCTCTAAACAGGTCAGAGCATATCGTATCAGGTACATAACTATACTGATATGAGCATGCAAATAAAAATTTACCAAAATATGATCTCATCCGCAACTGCCCTGACAAATCTCTTTTGAATTCTTTAATCGCCCTTGAACCCCGTATTTCTATTCGATCAGGTCTTTCTTTAACTATTTATTATTGTTTTCGTCTTTCCCTATTTCGAAAAGGTGCACACTCGTGTTTGATGGAAGTTGACACACGGATAGTACTAAATATGTGCCCCATTATGACACAAAATTTTAGGAGTATATATCAATATTGAATTGAATATATAGTGGGTTAGCAGCCATAAGGATAGTTTAATTTTTTTTAACTAGATGACATACCCGCGAAACTATTAGGTGACACGAGTAGTAGTAGTAGTATTAGTGTTTTCTTTCCTACCAACAACTCGCTCTCTTAGGTTACTCATCTCATCTACCGTATCATTCGTATCCTCGGTCCCTTGTGTAAGTTCTCCTCATATAAAAATTCATTCATGACATTTTATTTTATTTTAGGTAGGCCAAACTGACCTTTAGAATTTAATATAGGAGTTACATATTCCACTTTTCGAGGTTGAGGTAAAATATTCTGTACTCGACTTATTTATACCGTATTGCCTCCACTTATTTTTGGAACTGTGTCTTATTTTAATTTTGAGAACAAAATTCTTGTAAGTTGGGTACATTATAAACCCTCTCACCCAAAAAATAGTATTTTGTGTGTATTTTATATTTATTGTATTTATTTTTGATTGTTTTAAATCAATTAAAGGTCAATTGATTGTATTAGGACACTATACCGTAGCTTGGACATTAATGATATAGGATGGTCCCAAAATCTATATCGCCCTTCGTAGGAAGTAGCCTACACAGGAGATACTGCCCGTAGGATCTTTTCATGACACAAAATTCGATCATTTAGCATTAGTATGACACTAGAGTAGCAACCGTAGTCCTTGCTTTTAATATTTAGATATTTTTGTACATATAATTTATTTATGGTCATTTTTCAATCCCAATTTCCCTCAATTAGTAATCCATAATTACTCAGGCCATTTTTAGACCATTTCTCTTTTTGTAAGATTTATATATTATCTACCATTATCATTATCCCTTTAAAATTCCAATCAAATCTCTATTCTTACTACTATTGGATAAGATTGACCAATTAGTTACTACCAACCAACTTAGGAAATATCAAATCCTAATCCTACCCATGACTGAACCCCCCTACTTTTATTTTGTATTTTTAAGTTTTTTTTATTATTGAATTGTTAAATTTTCTTAGATTATTTTCTAAACTAAATTAGAAAATAAATTTCTTGATTTATTTAATTATAAAAATACTTATTTGGAATTATTTCTCCAAAACTATTTTTTAATACTATTTACCACTTGTTTAAATATTATAAATGTTTTTGAAATTATTACAGGAGCCTATATACATATTTGGATTTCATACATGCATCTTTATAAAAAAATATTTATAAATATATTTGTGAATTCTTGGTATATTTACTTGTATAAATATTTATTTAGTACTATCTCACAAAAACTAATTTTTTTATTTAAAATATTTTGTTAAAGTATTATAAATTTTTCCTAGATTTTAATTCATGTATAAAAAAAAATATTCCATAGTTTTTAAATATATGAATATATATATAGTTACTAATATATATATATATATATATATATATATATATATATAGATAAGAAAAATAAAATAAAATCCTAACTACCCCAACCCCCCCCCCACAGGCCGCGATCCAAAACTCCCTCGCGCGGCTTCATAAACCCCCCATTCGATCTCCCTCCCTCACTCACCCTATATATATAGGTGTCCCGGATTAATCGAAAAATCGACCGAAAGTTGGCCGAAAAACTGTTCGTAAATAGTTCAAAAATTCAATCCAACTACCCCTATTCATGTCTATTTTTCTACTACACGTTTAATATTTGTAAAATCTATTTGAAAGAACTTCTTCCCAATATAAATAAGATTTTTACTATTCTTTTAATTTTTAGTACTTTGTAATGTAGGTTGAATTATTCAGATTTCAAATAGACCCAAAACCAGTTTTTAAAACCTTAAAATCTTGCTATACGGAGTGCGTCCCGTCAAATTGGACCACCACATCACATACCAATTATTCCGAAAGGAGCGTATAGTATATCCTGACGTGCTGGCTTTCACAAAAGTTAATTCGGACGTGTGTGTGCGTCAAAATCAACCCGTATCAGTGAAAAGTTTTTGTATCGTAACTTTTACAAATAACTACCCTACTTTGTGTACGCTCATCGGAATAAGATGAAACTTGCTTCATCGAATCCATTATATCATATTGGTCCTGTGACCCAAGTTTCACGTGATTTCGAGATAGTCGATCGAATCGCCTTTTTGTGGGCCCCACGGTTTGACTTGACTAGCGATTTTGTGATCGGCTCATCAGAATCCAAAATTGGATATACTGTTGAGTTCTTATCAACGTTTAGGATTTGTTTGACCTATAATTTATCCTATTTAAAGACATTTACCCCTGGCACATATTTCGGTGCAAAGTGGACCTCTTATGCACCCTCCTTTGACCCGAAATGATCGTTTTACCCCTGTGTCCAAATTGGACTAATGGGCAGTCAATCCTAGCTATTTATTATATTTTGGAAATATTGGTGATGTCTGTTGTAGCATCCTGAGAAGTTTACACTGCTCTTATATTTTCTCGTTTGATGTACCTGATGACTTGAGTCATTTCAGCACCAAATAACTACCAGACAAGTATACCTTGCCATGATGACTCTTTATTTACAACATCATGTTGCATTTATGTTAATTATTTATTTAGTTATTTTTAATAAAAATTGTGCGTCCAAGATAGACTTGGGTGCAACGGCAGATTACGCCGTCTTTATTTTATTCATTATGCACCTTGACCTAGAGTTATGTGACCACCCTATATTGGTAAGGTATTTTTATATCTTCATGACCTTGACACATACTTTATACATACACAGATGTGTGATACGTGTGAGAGGACACGAATCATCGTATTTGGGTCGCTCCCGATCCGTAAGGGACGTATATCGGCTTAGTCATATTTATTGTTTTAGCATGCATTCATTGGACTTAGTGGTGAGGAACTGGACGTGTCGTGTCAAGGATACGATCCGAACAGTCATTTGGGTGGGGAGCATATACACGATTCGTTTGGTCTACTTTACACTTTCTCTATACAGGCCATACGCTCCGCTGGAGACGCGAGTCATGACGACCCTATATTTACTTCGCTGCCTCTGACGCCCGTAACATTATGCACGCGGCTACTGGATATCCATGAGAAATATGTCCATCCTATTATATTAGCCAGATAGCCCATTCGTGCTACGGTTATCCTCAATTTTATTCACGTATCTTGGTTATTTTATCCAGTACATATGTTTATATTCAGTTTATGATTGGCATGCTTCTATGTATCTTGTTACATCCTTATTAGGACCTGGTCCCTTTTTAGGTATAGACAATCTTGACGATTTGCAGGAGCATGGACCCAGACTTGCTACTTCTTTCTCTTTCGAGGAGGTCTTTCCTTCGAGCCTCATTGATCATTAAATGTTCTTATTTGTTTCTCTCATATTATAGTTTGGTAGTGGATTTGTCTTCACCGAACTAGTTATTCTTTTCAAGCATTCTTTAATTGATTCAGTTATATAGTTGATTGGTTATGCATTTCTATTTGATTATGTGGATGAGATCTAGTTATGCATGTGACTTATGACATATATCTATACAGTTATGAATTATTATTTATAATACAGCATACGTATGTGTTATAATTTTTATATATTGGATTTGCCATATACATATTGCTGGCATGCTTACGTATTCATAGTCCTACGTATTTTGGGATTGGAACGTGACAAAGTCAGCTTGAAGCATCCTATATCTTGTAAAAACTTTAGAACCCGATTCAGGATCAAGTATTTTGCAGTAGTGGCGTAGTACGAGCTATAACAGAGATTTATTGATCTCAAGCAATCCGACAGAACAGTGGATGGATACGCAGCGGAGTTTGGCTGGCTAAGTAGGTTTGCTCCAACTATGGTGACGACGGAGCTAGAAAGAACTATGAGATTCCAGCAAGGGCTTTATCTCGAGATTTTACAATTATTGGAAGGACATGACTATCAAACTTTCGATGACGTACTTGTAGCAGCCAGGAGGCATGCGCTCACTATCCAGAGAATGTCAGCAAGGACCGGAGGTCGTAAGAGCTCTGATGCCCATAACACAGGTGGAGGACCAGCACCACTTACGTCAGCACCAACACCCAGCATTCGTATTCTCGATTGGCACCACGGGGGCCAGTGGCATCAGATGAGACAATGCCAATTTGGCAACATCAGTTGTCACTCCCCGTTTTCGATGTACGTATTTGGAGCATATTAGTTTTCCTGCTTATATTATCTGCTACTAGCATGTTAATTAGGTTGCATGTCATGGAAATTAGACCCATTTTTTGGTTCAATTAGACCCATGGTTTAATTATTGGGTTGGTTTGGTCATGAGTTGAGCCCATGTCTAAAACCTCAAACCCTAGCTGTATAAGCTAACTTATTTCTCTCTGTTCCCTCATTCTCTCATTTTTTTCCCTCTTTCTTTCATTTCTAAGCAAGTACACCTTGCACCACATGGAGAAATCTCTTGATTTTTGATTCTTGCTTTTTCTTATATTTTATTAGTCTATTATGTGCTCATGATGATTCTAAACTCTTTTAGTACTTAGATTTTTTTAGTTTCAATGGATAGATTTGAGTAGATCTATATTCTTATTTTAGGGTTTTTATGGGTTTCTTGAATTTTTGGTGGTTTTGATCTACTAAAACAAAGTATTTTTTAGTTTTAATGGATGGATGGAGCACTTCATTTCGACCATTTTGGCTTTTGGTTCACTTGATTCGGAGTTGAAATATAGTTTTTTGAAGGAAACATTATTTTTGGTTTTTGGAGTTCTCGCCATGGCAGAACTTGCTGTCTGGAGAAGACGAAGTTCCATGCGGTCTGAGCTTATGCGACCATGCGTCCATGTGGTCTGAGCTCATGCGGCCATGCGGTCCAAGCGATGATGCGGCCATGCGGTCTGAGCTCATGCGACCATAGGGTCTCAACTCATGCTACCATGCGGTGTGAGCTCAAGCGGCCATACAGTCTGTGATCATACGATTATGTGGTCTGAACTCATGTGACCTGACCTCCTACGCGACCTATGCGACCCATGCGTCCCAACTTCTTATGATGCATCAATCTCTATGCGACACCTGTCATATGCGACACTGACTATATATAACCCTTTATGCATGATTTGTTGATTTTTTGGTTTGATGCTTTATTAGATTTTTGTGACTATAAGTGTGAGATTGAGGATTGGAATGCATAAGAACTGAGTGACCTTGTAATGAACCTGACTATATGCTTGACTCGACTATGAATACAGATAGACCGCCAAGTGACTCTGATACCCTATGTGCCTGACTCGACCTACGTATTGCTATGTGCTAGAACTCATGTGATTTACCAATGATTGGTAACTTGACTCGACTATTGGTATCAGTGCTGATACACTTACTACCTGCTATGTGTTCCTACGTGCTAAGTGTTTCTACGTGATTATTTTATATGTTTCACACCGGGGTTTGCCTACTTACTAAGAGACAAGTGATGTAATAAATTCCTGCAGCATAGACATGATAGTTGGTCAATAACCAAGCAAGGCTAGGATCTGTTGATTGTTGCATCATGTTGGGGGTAAATCCAAGTTGAAATACAAAATGATAAGTGGATTCGTATCTAGCGTAGCCGTACTATGCTACAATATATAAGGGGGATACCATATAACTATGCCATGTGATTCTAGTTAACAATATAGTTAATTCGACAACTAAACTTGTAGAGCATTAGGAGGAAATAGAATCTCGAGATCGTGCCTAACTAACCACCTCCAGTCATCTGAATTGGGGTGTGCAAGATAGTCCATATTTATATTGTTTAAGTCCTCATTAGTGGATGGCAATATCTAACTATTATACTATACTATGTGTTCAATAAGATCTTAGCACGGTAGCCTTACGAGCGACCGGTGCACTATACTATGTGCTATATAGCAATTTATGGCTCGGCTAACCCTGCAAGTACCTGGTTCGATCTGAGAATTCCTATATGCATAATACCTCTAGGATAATCCAGACTCCATCTAGTAAGCTGTATAAGTGATTGACCGATTTTGTAACTGAGCTTGTTTGTGTATTATACCTTCTGTCAAATAGTCTAGGGATATGGACTATCATGGTGTGATGGTCTAACCGTTGTTCTTGTTTGGTTATAGGGTTAGATTGTTGTGCCATGATAGGCTATGAACCAAAACTATGAGACAAATATATATATATATATATATATATATATATATATATATATATATATATATATATATATATATATGTATGTATGTATCTATTTTATAAACCTGGTTTTATTCCTTAATATGTGCTTTCTTTGTGGTACTTGCTATTTGGGGTCTAACTCCACTGGTTTTGCATAGCCAGGTTTAGAGCCAATGCCCGAGGATCAAGCAAACTTTTTTCTGAACAATTTCGCCCACCAGGCGGATCGCCGTTGAATGGAACAAGTGGGTTTCTTCTTCCCTGCTCGTTATTGCAACTTTACTTATTTTGGTATTTAGCCACCGGTACTTGTTAGTCATAAATTTGGACATTTAGTTTCCTTTACACGATTGTAAGTAATCATACTGTAGCTGATCATAGTCATGTACTTTTGATACTCTGCCAGCTTTTTTATTTTGCACAGTTGGTTTTCAGAATATCGTAGCAGGGCATTTGGGATGCTTTACTTCCTTATCATATATTTCTATATTGATTGTTTTTGGTTGATTGATTGAGACAATAAATATTCTCTGTGACCCTAAGTGACTTGTTTGTAGTATGCACACTCTTGTCTAGTTACAGCTATGACCGCCGTACTACATTCTATACCTTGTACGGGAGCGCTGGCTATGTTCGTCTCCATATTCCGGTACTGGGGCGTGACAAGGTTTTAGTAGTGGCCCATGCAGGTTTATGTTTTTAGACTTACGGGGTATTATAATTATAGGAGTTTCAATCAAACATATGCCTTTGAAACCCTGAATACGTTCATCTCGAAGCCTCGCTTGACTATCGAATCAGTTGTTTTCTTGATCCTTCCCGTCTTGTTCTTGAGGTTTCTTGTCCTTTTATTTAGGGCTTCTTTAGTGGATGATTCGATAGTCAAGCAAATTTTGGGCTTCGAGATGAACGTAGTTGGGCTAAGTACTTTGGAGTCGAAGGAAACAACTGATTCGATAGTCAACTTTTGAGTCGAAGGTTTCTTAACCCAGGAGATAGGATGCCTCATGACAACCTCTACTAATGTCCACCAGTCACAAGACTATCGAATCAGTTGTATGGCAGGACAGGGTTTTCCTGGGCAACAACGGGAGGAAGCACCTGTTCAGAGTCAAATTCGAGTTGAGCCAGTAGTTGGACAAGCTGGCACAGTAGAACCAGAAGCTGGACATATTGAGCAACCAGTCCCTGAGGTTCTCGTATCCCCAGTGGTACTAGTAGTACCAGTAGTACTTGATACCCCGATATTATAATAGATCCTTCGAGAAATGATGGCTACGCAGCAGTACCAAATGGATGTGCAACAATATTAACAGTTTCAAAAATAAGAGCAGAATGTCTTGTTGAGTCAAGGTTTACAGACGGCTCTGGAAAGAGGCGTGAGGACTGATTCAAGGGCGTCGGTTAGATTTTTTCGACTTAACCCAAGGTACTTCGATGGCACGGAGGATTCCATCACAGTAGATGCCGAGTTGCAAGATATTGAGGTTATTCTGGCAGCAACAAGGGTTCCGGCGGATGAACAAGTTGATCAAGTTCGTTTATAGCTTCAAGACCTTTCCCATGACTGGTGGACATCAGTAGAGGTTGTCTTGAGGCATCCTATCTCCTGGGACAATTTTAGGACTCGATTTTGGGCTTAAGTACTTTGGAGTCGAAGCATAGTATGAGCTCCAACAGAGATTTATCGGTCTTACGCAGGCCGATAGAACAGTGGATGGATATGCAGCCGAGTTTTGTAGGCTGAGTAGATTCGCTCCGACTATGGTGGCAATGGAGTCGAATAGGGCAATGAGGATCCAGCAAGGACTTCATCTAGAGATTCTACAACTGGTAGAGGAGCACGACTACCAGACTTATAAAGAAGTACATATAGTAGCTCAGAGGCACAAGCTTACCTTGCAGAGGTTATCGGCAAGGACAGGAGGCCAAAAGAGGTCTCATGCTTCGAGCGGAGGAGGAGGTGGATGAGTACCTCGGACGTTAGCACCATTACCTGTCGTTCGCATCCAAGATTTATCACCAAGGAGGGCGGCAGTTTCGAAGGTGACAGTACCGGCTCGGCAGCAGCCAAGACAGCAACAACAGCAACAGCGCTAGGGAGCACCGGTGGCTTGCACTTACTGTGGCAAGGGAGGCCACACTAGAGATGTGTATAGGGCATCCAATGGGTTGTGTGTGAGGAATGGCTGTCCAGATCACCAGATTGGCAATTGTACGATGATATAGAGGCCTGGAGAGCCAGTCCAACAATTTTCCAGCGTTGCCAGCACCAGGAGAAGTACAACAAAGAGGGCCAGTGATAGCAGCACGACCTTTAGCTCAACTTTCGTTACTGACACAAGCTAAGATGTACCAGCAACAGCAGAATAAGCAGCAGGGCAGCAGAGACCACAACAGCATCACTAAGGGAGACAGCAGCGAGGAGCATAACAGTCCAAGGGCAGGCATTCACTTTGTCTTTGGAGGAGACTTTGGCATCAGGCGATATGGTAGTAGGTAACATCTCTGTCGTATCTTTTTCTGTTGTAGCATTGTTTGATTCAGGCGTATCTTATTCTTTTGTATCTGCACGATTCGCGACATAAATTAGATTGAAGTTTGAGGCATTGCTAGAGAGGTTGAATATACTCACTAGTAATGGGCTCGTAGGAGTTAGTAGAATATGTATAGCATGTCCGGTCATAGTGTACGGACGTTCACTACTAGCACGATTTTTGAGTTTACTATGGGTAACTTTGACGTTATCTTATGAATGGACTGGCTGAGAGACAATCATGTAGAAGATAGATTTCCATAACGGTAAGGTATTATTTAGTATCCCGGGCACAGAAGGTTACACCTTTGAAACATCTGTAGGACACCAGCATGAAGAGAGGATCGCAGGAACAGTGATAGCAGAAGAATAACTTCTCGAGATAGTTAAGCAGTTCTTAGACGTCTTCTCAGAGGAACTACCAGGGTTACCCCCGGTAAGAGATGTTGAGTACTGTATAGAGTTGATTCTGGAGCAGGATTAAAATCTTGAAAATTTTACCAAATAGTACCATCAGAGCTAGACATACTGTACCAACATATAAAAGAACTGAAGTTAAAAAAGTTTATTCGAGCCAGTAAATCACCTTGGAGAGCGCCAGTGGTTCTAGTAAAGAAGAAGGATGGGTCATCACGGTTATGTATCGAATAACAATTGAACGCTGTAACAGTGAAGAACAAGTATCAATTACCAAGGATCGATAATTTGTTTGTCAACTGAGTAAAGCCAAAGTTTTCTCTAAGATCGATCTTCGATCAGGATATCATCAAGTAAGGTTTCGGGAGCAAGCCATACCTAAGACAACATTTAGGTCATAATATGGGTATTACGAATTCATAGTTAATCCATTCGGACTGACTAATGGTCCAACGATATTTATGGATTTAATGAACCGTATTTTCATGCCGTATTTAGAAAAGTTCATGATAGTTTTTATAGACGACATTCTAGTCTATTCCAGTAGCAAAGAGGAGCACGAAGAGCATCTTCGAAAGGTCTTGCATATTTTTAGGGAGCACCAGTTATATGCAAAGATCATCAAGTGTGAGTTTTGGTTGGATCATGTGTCATTCTTAGGTCATATCATCTCTGGAGCAGGAGTAACAATAGATCCGAAGAAGGTTGAGGTCGTAGAGAGTTGGCCAATTCCTAAGACAGTAGCTGAAATGCATAGTTCCTGGGAATGGAAGGATACTACAGAAGGTTCATGGCAGACTTTGTAAGGATTTTAGCACCGTTGACTCAATTAACATGCAAGGAGGCTAAGTTCGACTGGTCAGTAGAGTGTCAGACATTATTTGAAGAATTGAAGAAGAGATTGATTTCAGCTCTAATTTCCACGCTTATAGTATATTCTGGAGGGTTTATAATTTATCGTGACGCGTCAGGCAAAGGACTTGGGTGTGTGTTGATGCAACATGGAAGAGTGATAGCTAATGTATCGCGACAGCTTCGATATCATGAGATGAATTATTTGACTCACGATTTGGAGTTGGCGGCGGTAGCATTTGCACTTAAGCTGTGGAGGCGAGGCATTACTTGTATGGTGATTGGGTAGAAATATTTACCGATCACAAGAGCTTAAAGTATGTATTCACTCAAAATGACTTGAACATGTAGCAAAGAAGGTGGATAAAATTGATAAAGAACTATGATGTGGAACTTCAGTACCATCCAGGCAAGGAAAATGTGGTAGCAGATGCTCTTATTAGGAGAGGTAGTATATTTATGTTGACAATGCAACGACACATCTTAGAAGATCTTCGAGAAATGGGGATCGAGATAGTACTTCCGCAAGACGTAGGAGTATTAGCTAGTTTACAGGTAAAATCTACCATTATAGAGATGATGAAGGTGGTTCAGGTAGAGGATCCGAATATTCAGAAGCTTATGGAAGAATGTGAGTCTGGTCTCAGGAAAGAGTTGACAGTTCATGAAGATGAAACTCGTAGGTTTGGAAATCATCTCTGTGTACCAAGCGGAGATATCCGGCAAGAAGTAATGACCGAGGTGCATAGTTCCCAGTATTCAATTCATCTAGAAGGTACCAAGATATATCAAGACATCAAGCAATATTTCTGGTGGAAAGGGATGAAGAGGAAGATAACACGATTCGTTTCTCAGTGTATGGTATGCCAGTAAGTGAAGGCCGACCAACAAAGACCGGCAGGACTATTACATCCGCTTCATATTCCGGAGTGAAAGTGAAAATATATCACGATGGACTTTATGACCGGTTTACCTAGATCCCCTATTGGTCCTAATATAGTTTGGGTAATAGTGGATCTTCTCACAAAAATAGCTCACTTTCTTTCTTTCCGAGTAGGACAATCCACAGAGCAGTTAGCAGAGATGTACATGCGACAGATAGTAAGACAACACGGTATCCCAATGAGTAATGTATCTGATCGAGACACTCGGTTCACTTTATATTTTTGAAAGAGTTTACACCAGAATTTGGGCACCAAGTTGAGATTCAATACTACCTACCATCCTCAAATAGACGGGCAATCAGAGGGAACCATTCAGACTTTGGAAGATATGCTACCAGCTTGCACTTTAGATTTTAAAGGATCTTGGGAAGATCACCTTTATCTCGTTGAGTTCTCATACAATAACAGTTATCAAACAAGTATTCAGATAGTATCCATCGAAGCATTATATGGGAGGAAGTGTAGATCACTATTGGCATGGATAATATAGGTGAGCGAAAGATGTTAGGCCCAGAGATGATCACGTAGACAGTAGAAGTTGTCAAGCAGATCAAAGAGCGACTTCGGGTTGCACAAGATAGGCATCGATATTGGACATATCAGTATTTTAGACCTTTAGAGATTTGTGTCAGTGGCCACATATTTTTTTGGATTTTGTCAACTCGTGGAGTCATTAGATTTGGGGTTCGCGGGAAGCTTAGTCCGCGGTACCTCGGTTCGTTCGATATTCTCGAGTGGGGGGGGGGTGCGATTTTGCTTATCATCTTGCCCTTCCGCCTTCGCTACATGAGGTACACGATGTGTTTCATGAGTCTCAATTGCGTAGGTATATCCCGGATCCGACTTATATCCTCGACCATTTAGAGCTAGTCATTGGTACTGACTTGTCTTACGAGGAGCAACCCGTATCCATTTTGGACCAAAGAGAGAAGGTACTCAAGAATCGGACTAACCATCTTGTCCGGGTTGCTTGGGGTCATCATCCTTTGGGAGAGTCAACGTGGGAACACAAGGAAGATATAAGGTCTCGGTATCCGTACATGTTCGAATAAAAAGTTTTATTCGTTCTTATGCCTTCATATCTCGAATCTCGTGATTCGTTTACCCATACAATGTGACTCTGTTTTTCTCATTATATGCTTGGATTTGATTTCATGTGTACTTATGCTTGTAGTTAGTGCAGTGCTGGTTCTGATTTCTCTAGCTAGCCTTGGGTTTGAATTTCGATGACAGAATTTTTCTAAGGTGGATAGAGATATCACTCCCCGTTTCTGATATAACTATTTAGAACATCTTAGTTTTCCTGCTTATATTATCTGTTGCTTGGATGTTAATTATGTTGCATGTCATGGAGACTAGACCTATTCTTTGGTTCAATTGGACCAATGGTTTAATTGTTGGGTTGGTTTGGTCATGAGTTGAGCCCATGGTCTAAAATCTCAAATCCTAGCTATATAAGATAACTTATCTCTCTCTCTCTCTCTTTACTCATTCTCTTATTTTTTTCCCCTCTTTCTTTCATTTATAGCAACTACACCTTGCACCACATGGAAAAATCTCTTGATTTTTTATTCTTGTTTTTTTATACATTTTATTAGTCTATTTTGTGCTCATGATGATTCTAAACACTTTTAGTACTTGGGGTTTTCGGTTTTAGTCGATGGATTTGAATAGATCTACATTCTAAGTTTAGGATTTTCATGGGTTTCTTGATTTTTTTTGGTGGTTTTGATCTATTAAAATATAGTATTTTTTAGAAAAAATAGTTGTTGGGATGGGTGAAGCACTTTATTTAAAGCATTTTGGCTTTTGGTTCACAAGATTCGGAGTTGAAATAAAGTTTTTATGAAGGAAACATTATTTTTGATTTTTGGAGTTCTCGCCATGGCTGAACTCGATGTCTAGAGAAGATGAAGTTCCATACGGTCCGAGCTTATGGGACAATGATGCCATGCGGTCCAAGCAACCATGCGGCCATACGGTCTGAGCTCATGTGGCCATGCGGTCTAAGCTCATTAGGCCATGCGGTCAGAACTCATGTGACCTGACCTCCTATGAGACTTATGCAACCCATGCGGCCATGCGATGCGACTTCTTATGCAACAACAACCTTTATACGACACCTTTCATATATGATACTGACTCTATGCGGCCCTGTGTGAATGATTTATTAATTTTTTTTGGTTTGATGCTTTATTAGATTTTTGTGATTATAAGTGTGAGATTGAGGATTGGAATGCATGAGAACTTAGTGACCAAGTGTTAAACCTGACTATATGCTTGACTCGACTATGAATAGAGATAGACCATGCTGCCAAGTGACTCTGACTACCTATGTGTCTGACTCGACCTACGTATTGCTATGTTCTAGAACTCATGTGATTTACCAATGATTGGTAACTTGACTCGACTATTGGTATCCGTACTGATACGCTTACTACGTGCTATGTCTAACTACGTGCTGTGTTTCTACATGATTATATTACATGTTTAATACCGAGGTGTGCCTACGTGCTAAGCGACATGTGATATAATAAATTCCTCCAGCATGGACATGATAGTTGGTCAATAACCAAGCATGGCTAGGATCTGTTGATTGTTCCATCACGCTGGGGTGAATCTAAGTTGAACTGCAAAGTGACAAGTGGATTCGTATCTAGCGTGGCCATACTATAGTACAAAATATAAGGAGAATACCATGTAACCATGCCATATAATTCCAGTTAACAATAGGGTTAACTAGGCATCTGAACTTGTACAGTATTGGAAGGGAATAGAATCTCGAGATCGTGTCTAACTAGCCAACTCATGTCATCTGAATTGGGATGTGTAGGCTAGCCTCCATGGATATTATTTAAGTCCTCATTAGTGAATGGTAATATCCGACTATTATACTATACTATGTGTTCTATGTAATCTTAGCACGGTAGCCTTACGAGCGACCGGTGCACAATACTATGTGTTATACGGCAATTTATATCTCGGCTAACCCTGCAAGTACCTAGTTCGATCTGAGGATTCCTATATGCATAATACCTCTGGGATAACCCAGATTCCATCTAGTAAGTAGTACAAGTGATTGGCCAATTTTATAACTGATCTTGTTTGTGTATTGCACCTGTAGTCAAATAGTCTAGGGACATGGACTATCATGTTGCGTTGGTCTAACCCTTGTCGTTGTTTGGTTGTCGGGTTAGATTATTGTGTCACACTAGACAATGAACCGAAACTATGAGACAAATATATATATATATATGTATCTATTTTATAGACCTGGTTTTATTCCTTCATTCGTGCTTCCTTTATGGTACTTGCTATTTAGGGTCTAACCCCATTGGTTTTGCATGGCTAGGTTTAGTGCCAGTGCCCGAGGATCAAGCGTACTTCCTCCTGATTAATAGCGTGCACTAGGAGGATGACCGTTGAAGGGAATGCGTAGATTTCTTCTTTTCTGCTCGTTATTACACACTTTACTTATTTGGGCGTTTAGTCACCGGCACTTGTTGGCCGTAAGACATTTAGTTTCTTTTACATGATTGTAAATAATCAGACTGCTGTTGATCATAGTTATGTACTTTTGATACTCTACCATCTTTTTTATTTTGTACAGCTGGTTTCTAGAATATCGTGGCAGGACATTTAGGTTGCCTTACTTCCTTGTCATATATGTTTTATATTTATTATTTTTGCTTGATTGATTGAGATAATAGATGTGTTGTGTGAGCCTAAGTGACTTTCTTTTTGTATGCACCCTCTTGTCTAGTTATAATTGTGACCCTCGTACGATATTCTATACCTTGTACGGGGGATCTAGCCATGTCCGTCTCCGTATTCCGATACTGCGGCACGACAACAGCCAATACAACATCAACAATGCCCGAAGAATCCAATAGGATGTACCTATTGTGGCAAAGAAAATCGCACTCAAGATGTTTGCAGGATGGCTAGTGGAAGATGCTTAAGATATGGGGGTTTAGACCACACAATAGCTACTTGCCCATAGATGCAGAGGCAATGAGGACCATACCAGCAATTCCCAGCGTTGCCAGCTCCAGAAGTAGTTATGTATCAAGAGACAACATTACCAGAACGACCATTAGACCAACGTCCGATGTTGATGTAAGCACAGGTGTTTCACTAAAGACAACATCAATTTGGCCAGCAGGGACCAGGGGCGGAGCCAGGATTTTGGAGTTGGGTGGGCTAGCTAGTAGTTACTATAAGATTCTAAAAATTTATGCCAAAAATTCGATAGACTTTTCTTTGTAAATTCGATGATTCGACATAATTTTCTTTGTAAATTTATGCCTAAATTTTGGTAATATTTACTAAATGATAATTTTCCACTAAATATAATTGCTTCCATCTATTCCAGAGATATACTATGTATTTCAAAAAAGAATACTATGAAACAAGAATATGAAAATGAAAGCCAAAACCTTTAGGAAAAAGTACTCTCGTACTCCAAGTTGTTAGGCACCATGTAAGGTATGAACATTTGTATTTTCAGGTGATAAATGAGCAACATACTTGAACAACCAAGTAACCTGGAAAGATATATAAGATCAACTTTTAGAATATAGTACCTATAAATCTATCAGGTCCATTTGCAATAGGCTTCAAGTAGATAACTACAAAGACTTAATTTCATATAGAAGATTGAAATTATAGAAATAACCAAACAACTTATGTAAAGAAACAACACACTTAAAAAGTTTTTCTTAGACCATAAAAGAGCTTAGACATATAGATAAAATGATTCAATTTATTACTAGGAATCACATTCATATTTATAATTTTAAGACTCTAAGACAGTAAAAATAAATGACATACAAATATAATAAAAAATAGAATTAACAACAGTTAAATTTTGAACAAGTTTTCAAATTCTAATAAACACATGGATTGTTCCTGCATACAATATCCTTCAAAATCTGAAGTTGTAACTAACAATCCAAACTATATTCCCTTTGTATGATAATTAAATATAACTACTAAAGATAAGCACATTGAGTAAAATTTGATAAATCTTCCAGAGCCTTCACGGAATATCTATGGATAGATTTGGGTCCTCCCATGTGTGTCAAAAACGTACATCGAGTCCCCTTATTAACTCTCTTCCAATTTTTAAATCCATCGATAGTCAATGTGCAATGGAGAGCATTATCATTTTCAAAAAGATAACGTGGAAAACAAAATGTTGCATCCTTTGAAGGAGAGTACTCTAACTAAGAAAATTATTGGAACCAAGAGTATTGAAATCGACAAAACTATTTTCCGAACTAAGACGGTGGAAATGATGTCAATTTTGGATGATATGGACTCATTTGATATACTTCCGTATTATCTCATTCAAGAGAATTTAAATCACCTATAACCGAATCCCTATGATCAACCCTTGGGGTTGAAACATTAACATTCGAAGGAGGGGGGAGACTTTCACTTCCTTATGTTTCACCCATTGGTTTAAAGAATGAAAAAATGTTTTTCTTTCTCTTGTTTCCTTGATCTTCCATTATATTCCAAAGACCTATTAAATAGTGAATTAAAATCAAAACAAATACCAAATATTTGGGGGTTAGGGTTTTATAAAAATTTAATTCAAAGGAGGATGGTGATGATGATAGGGTTTTACCAAAGGAGGTAAAGAGGGAGACTAGGAGAGCCGAGAGCGGGAGGGGGCCGAGGGGCTGTATTGTCCTGGTCGCCAATTGTCGGTTGGGCTGGAGTGTGGAGAAGGGGAGCACCCGGAGATAGGGAGCACCCGGAGCATCTCGGTCATGGGTCGCGGCCTCGCGGGTCTCCAGTCGTCGGTCGCGGGTCACTGTGTAATAAACCTTAGACTATGAAACAGAGAGTGAGGGAGTCGGGTCTCTGGACTCAAATGTTTCACTCTTCACATCTGTTGATTGGTATAATGGGTAAGATTTATGGAGTACTGGGTGGGCAATAAGCCTATACTAGCATGTATATATAAAAAATTGCTATTTTTTTTGTTTGCACTAGGCTACAGCCCAGTACAAGCTCAATGTGCCTCCGCCCCTGGCAGGGACCACAATGACACCGTCACCCTCACGATAGGGCTGTAGCAACACCAAGACATGAGCAAACATAGTTTGGCATATTAGAGCAGATGTTGGCCGAGGGCGGTCAAGTCGAGGGTAAGTTTTGAGATTCTTCCAGTTTTATCTATCTTTTGTGTTCCTTATATTCGGCGAGTGGAGATAATCTTTTATCTCACTCTTCTACCTTCGTATCTCGTAATACATGATACATGTCATATGTCCCAACTATGAAGGTACGTCCTGGACAGAGTCATTGGTACTGACTTATCTCGAGACTTGATCCTTGTTCATTTTTGGGAGTCAGCATAGGCCAGCGAGGACAAGTTTCTATTTAAGCTAACTAAGGAGACATATTTATCTGTATGCCTCCCGCTCTTCCTTTCTTTCTGATTATGTGGATTAGTTATGTATTTACTCTATGTAGTTGATTGCTTTTATTTACCTGTCTATTTCATATTTGATTTGGTTTCTAGCTAGTTGTAGCTCATGAGATCTTATAGTGCATTAGATTTTGGTTCTTGAGTTTTCTAGATCATGAGATTTCCTTTTTGATGAGTTATAGTTCTTGAGTTTCCTAGTTAGTTCATGAGTTTCTTGCTTGGTTCTTGAGTTTTCCTACTTGGTGGGCAGCTCGACTAGCTTACCGAATTCCGAGGACATAATTTTTTTAAGGTGGTTAGAGATGTCACACCCGTCCCCAGAGTTGTTTCATGTCTATATGTTATACTTTATATATTTGGATTCATGTTTATTATGGGCGACTACCCAAGACCAATAGTGAACATATATTGGCAATTGCCATGAACCCGTACTAGGACCCGTATGTAGGATGGATACTTGACCCGGTTTACATTTGGAACCACTAAGCCTATTTTGGATGGTTGAGATTTGCTTGGAGAGTGTCAGGACTTAGACCTATGGCTATGCATATTTCTCCACTTGGTATATATATATATATATATATATATATATATATATATATATATATATATATATATATATATATATATATATATGGTTTTCTCTCTCCTTTCTCATTCTTCCTCATTTCCACTTTCTTTCTTTCCTCTTCCTCCTTCCCTCAAAAGCTCCTACTTCGCCGAACCCTAGCCCTAGTCCTAGCCCTAGACTTGGTTCTAGGAAGAGGTTGGTTAATCAACCAAAGCAAGTACATCGTGCTCAAATTGGTGAAGCCATAATTTTTGAATTTATATATATATGTAATAATTAAAATATATTTGATAAAAAAAGTTTTCATTGACGTGCTTATTATTTTTAGTTCTTGGAGTTTTTGGTTTTAGTTTATAGTTTGGAGTAGATCTGAGTTTCAAGTTAGGATTTTTCATGGATTCTATGAGTTTTTATTGGTTTTGATCTATTAATACTCATTATTTTTGAAAACTAGTAGTTACATGTGATAGAGAATTTGATTTCTTGCAGTTTTGGCTTTTATTTCACTGAATTTGGATTTAAATGAGGATTTTTTGAAGAAAGCAATTTTTTCAGATTTTTGGAGCTTTTTCCAAGGAGTTTGTGCTGTTTTGGTAGGAAGAAGTTTCATGCGGCCAAGCTACATTCGCCCCTTCCAACATGACATCTATCTTTTTAGACGCATGATTGTCTTTGGATATGCGCCTCTAGGCTGAATGCATAGAACACATAATGCATAAGATTTTCCAAAGATCAAGTGTCCATGCGGCTAGAAGCTCATGCGACCAGGTGTCCATGCGACCAGAGTGCATGCGGTCAGTTGGTCATTTAACTTAGAAGCGACATATGTGTCTTTTCCTTGCACGTCTTTTCATGCATACATTTTTATGCTTTTGTCTTTTTCCTGACACGCATTTATGGCATGTCACATGGGTCACTTCTTTGACCAGCATTTATAACCCATCACTTAGCTCTTGTCCCGAAGAGTAGACTTTGCCTTGATCATGCACCCATATTTTCCATGAGGCATTTGTCTCATGCGGCGACCGGTTGCATGCGGCCAGTTGCTTCATGCGGTAGCTCGTCCATGCGTCCATCTCCATGCGGCCCTAGTGACCCATATACACGTTTTGTTTTACTTAGTTAATGTTTTATGGAAAGTTTTTATCCAGTATTATGTTCTATGTGGTGATCCAAGTGCTTGCTTGTGTTATGACTCTAAGTATAATGGACTTAGTAAATCAGACTATACTAGACATGGATATGTGCTAGAACCGACTATGCGCATGACATGATTATATGTTGAATTAGACAATGTGTTGACCCAATTGAGTTGGAAGTGATATTGACCCAGTACCTGCTAAGTGGACACAGATAAGTAGATTATTTATCTTTGTTCGTCGGATAGAGTGAGGGGCGTAGTTCTCCTAAGGAGACGGTCTGCAATCCAGTTCTTGTTTGGTTTATGGATAGTGGATCTACTCCAAAGTGGGTCATATTTTTTTTCCTTGCTCCCGTCGGGCATCATTAATTAGTAATTCGAGGACTTTAAAATTAAGATTTCCAATTAGTTGATTGATAATCTTTATACCTGATTTGAGGAGGTTTTGTCATGACCCGTACCCAGAATAAGGGTACGAGTAGTGAGCAACGCCCAGCCTACACCGTAATATCGAAGGTAGAATATTGTCTGGGTCAACTATACTATCTAAACATCTCATACAATATATATATATTTATATATATATATATATATATATATATATATATATATGGTACCTATCAATGTTATCTCAACTCCCAACGGAGAAATAACATAATATATGATAATGGTAAACAATACGCAATCACATAGCAAACTAAGAAAGATAAAACATGATATGAAATAACAAAGAAAAAGAGTCAATATACATCCACAAGGCCGAAATAATATATATACATGCCAATAACCTTAATAAAGTATAATACAAGTCTAAATAATAAGTCTAAGCCTCCTTAGCCTCTAGTACTAGGTCCTCCTATCATAAAGGGGTGTCCACTAATGATACGCCATCCTGCAGCCCGTAGTAGGTCGGACACTTGTCCATAAGCCAATCATCTGAAAAATATATCCAGTCAGGATTGGAGCGAAGTACATAACTCTGAAAGTAGTTCCAAATACATAATCGAGCATATATAATATATAATAGAAAGAATACAAGATAACAAACCATCAGAATATAATGAACTAGAGTGAACAGGTAATGTACTGGAATGAAAAATAGACAATATGAATAACTGCAATTTAAATGGAAAAGATAAAACTAACTAATGTGTTATAGAGTACAAGTTTATTATATGACCGATTTGGGTCAAACACGAATATAATGTGGTAACTCGATTACACGTGTAATAGATAAGATCCCGAGGGTGCCGGAGCTGAAGACCTACGAACGAGGAAACGAGTGAAGTAGGGGATCATCGGAGGCGATGAGTGAAGAGCTAAAAATTGAACGAACTCCCCACCGGCTATGCAGGGCACGTAGCGGAAGGTCCTGACATGCCTTCCCTGTGTCTCGCGAGGGAGCGAAGCGACCAAGCAAACGCAGCTAAAAAAATGTTGCGCCTTCCGAAAGTGACTGCCCTAAGGCTTACTACTTATAATTAAGGCTTCTCCCTTCTAGCCTAGCTAAGAGCTTCTTCTCGGCATCAACTCACTCCAGGTCTTGGAACAAGAGCCATCATAGAGAAACCTGGGATTCGGCAGCTTTGAGAATAAATTGGAATTATATGCCAATCATATTGAGACCGTCGAGTTGGCAACATGTGGTGGACACCTTGGTGCTCCCTGCATGTAAGCTTAGTAATTGATGTTAAATAGAAGGACACTGGATGAATGAAATTTTGCCTCCTACCCTCGCCTCATCATTGACTCCAAGAAAAAAAAGCTAATAAGAGTTTGTCCCTACTACAATCGAGCGAACTCCCACTTACTCTCCTTTTCACAGTTGCTTCTTTTCCTCAATCAATAATCTCTGTTTTGTCCACGTCAAACTGTGACCTTATTTATAGTCAATGTTCAAACTGGATTAGATCAAGCATAGAATCAGACTCCAATTATTGAAGAACCTCGATCACTCCCTTCCTTCATTCAGCAGATAGATTTCACACTGGTTGAGTGATGTCTGAAGAAGATCTTTCTAGTTCAATGTTGACACAAGCCGGTACCTTGACCTTCCTTTTCAAAATCTCCTTACCTTCTTTCCTTAAGACGCGCTCCTTGTATATCATTATGAAAGCGAAAGCGACAACGTGTCACCCTAACCCTCAAATCGATAAAGGGAAGGGGGATGCATTACCGCTCTGTGGGTAGTCGGTAGGCAGGCCCATCATTTTTAATGCACCTTACTTGTCAAATAAAAGAATACTCGGTCAGCAAATTCCATTGTCGACGCCTACGCTGGACATTGCTTTTACCTTTCCAATTTGATTGTTGAACAGGTCTGGACTGTCGCCAAAACTCTTTCATAGCCTTTCTTTCGATCTAAAAGTAGGTCCTCTTTGGTCTCGTATAAGAAGGTCACAGACCCATTTACCACAAGAATGCTCATCCTTATATTGGCACCCAAATGCAAAATTCCTTTTCTGGGTTTGTTTTGTTATAGGCTCGAGCCATTCTTCTTTGATAGCACTGCCCATGGCAAATAGCTCGAAACCTTTTCTCTTCAATCATGTATGTTCAGCTAATCATAGCGAGTTTGAACCCACGCTGCTTCTTCAATGATTGGTTCCGGGCGTTAACCTATATATTCATGTAATCGACATTTACACGAATACAGTTGGGCTTGATCACATAACCAACTCCTACTCCCCCATCCCCAACCAATACTTATGGATCCAATTATGATACGTTACAAACACAAATATGGGCACACTAAAAACGAGCAGTGTGTGAACACAAAGTACACTAAAATTAATACACGATACACACAATAAAATATATGTGAAGGAGTACCCGCTGAACACAATAATAGATAACATCTTCTGACCGGATCCATATAGTACCTGTCCGTGTAACTACTGTGTCGGAATCAACTATACAGTTATAGAACATACGATATATACACTATTATGAAATAAAAACTAACAGAGATATGTACTCACCTCTGATCCTGAGCAAAGGGTGTCTCTCGATGATCAAGCTGGTACCACATAATCCTATTTAGGAAATATCAAGTTAAATAGTGTAAATGAGAGAAAAAGAGTTAAATAATGCACTAATATGCTCTTCTAGGCTATTTCTGGCTAACTTGGTCCATTCTAAGGTAACTAGCCACTAACTAGCTAAAGCTAGTCTATAATAACTATACTAGGATATTCCTAAGTTTCTAAGTTAATACTATATAGTACTAGTAAATACCCTAGGTAACATTCAATAACTAGTATTACTAGGCTCATGATAACTAATTCAATAATTAACCCTCATTCTTACATGCTAACTTTATAACTGATATTGATATATCTATATACCTATTAAGTGGTAACTAACAACTAACATATACTAATGGAGCTAATCAATAACTATCTCATACACTATCCTACTAACTGTCATGATATCCCAATTCCTAACACATATAGCTGATACATACTATTGACTCAATCTAAACTCTAATACATTAATTGTTAATACTAACCCTCTGACTGACACTCTAGCACATAACATACTAACTATTAGCTTTTACTAAGCCACTAACACTAACATCTTATACCATCTCAGACCTGGGTAATTTATCTTCTATAATATCTAGATTGTACATTTCCTTGATCACCTGTCTTGCCTAGATATGTTAATACTGATACAACATTCAGTTGGACATATCAACACCGGTAAGCCCCCAATTGTCAACTAACCCCATCACACTAAAGCTAACTGACTGCCCATCACAGTTCCTAAATTCTACTACCTTCACTTGATCCAATTTTAGGACTGAAACCTTAGTATCCGTTGGCTTCTACACTATACTTGTATCATTGATGTCTACCCAAATCAGTCTTTAGCACAATGGAGCTAACCCGAGCCTCCCCCCTTGACATGTGATACACCAAAGTGTATCATACGATTGCTGCTCTAAACCCAATATCCCTAAATAATAATTATCTGTTGTTGATGTGGCCCATATCTGCAATATGTACAGTCACACATGCTCAATCACTGGCCAACAAGAGATGTAACCCACCTAACCAACTGTACTCAATTCCCTATACACTGAACCAGTCATCCTCACTGTCTCACACCCCCGCACACATTGACACACACACACACACTATACTGCTAAACACATGTTCAGTTCTACACCAAGCCTACTGCTCGATACCCCATAACACCTCTGGCTGTTAGATGATCCCAGACATTGCTTGATGTCAATACCCCTTTTCGTTTGCTTCTGTTGTTGCTTTAACCCTATTGCCTTAAACTCAACTTCTCATCAAACTGCTACACCCAATCCTAATACCTGATACACAAGAGTGTATCATACACTGCTACTCTTAATACTACTTGCTGCATTGACACCCTCTCACCTAACTCACTTCTAAGTATCAGCCCAGTATCTGCAACTCCTCTAAACCCACTAATACATCCCAATATCAGTTATCTCACTGATTACTCACTGTTAAGTCTCTAATACCTTCAGTTAACCCCACCTCCAATCACAATATTATAACCCAGCCTGATCGAGTCCAACCACCCGGCTGCTACTCATACTTGTACCATAGTGTGACCAACACACCAACACTCACACTCCGATAAAACACACACACACTATATATATATATATATATATATATATATATATATATATATATATATATATATATATATATATATATATCATATAGTTATGTATATGATTAATCAATGGATATATATATATATATATATCCATTGATTAATCATATACATAACTATATGATATATATATATATATATATATATATATATATATATATATATATATATATATATATATATATATATATATATAAGACATTAATGCAAACACCTAGAGTGCAAACTTAGGATACCTATGATATGCATCCAAACAATGAGCCAAAAACTCTAGTTCTCCACAGTAATTCTAACCATATACTAATTACATAATACATCTATTATAACTAATTATAATAGGTGTTGAAGAGTATTTACACAAAATACCCAAAATGGGCTCTATGTCACACCGTATCACAAAATATCATGATACAGCCTACACATCCATTTATGGACACGTACCTATTCCATAACCCCGATCTAAGTCTAATTAGATCTAATTGGTTTCATGATAGAAAAATTGTGTGTCAATCTCATAATTCCCTTAAACCACATACAAACACCTATGTAGAATCCATGTTTAGTGTCCAAATAGCCTAAAACTTGTCCCTATATGTAGCCTATGCCCATGGGGTGGTTCTTAGAGGTCTCATGCATGATTTGGGAGCTAGAATGAAAAAAAATTCAGAATTTACTAATTGGAAGATGGATTTCTAATGAAAACTTAAGTAGACACGATCCGGATACGATCTCTCCATCCAACCTCCTTCTCCTGGTGCTCCTTGCTTCTCTAAGCTCCAGACTCCTTGTGGAATGAGAATGAAAGGGAACATTGAGGTGAATTGAGTGAGAATTCAATGGAAGGAATGATGGAAAATTGGGGATCTAATTTCTAGATCTAAATGAATGCAAATGAGAGCAGAGAGACAGGAGAGCCCCCTCTAATAGTGGCTGGCCCCCTTCCCCCTTTCCCAAGTCATGTGCATGGTCCAAATTGTCCCTTTCCATCCAATTATGAATAGGATTAGGGAAGGAATATTTTGGAAAGGTTCTAACTATTTCTAATTAAGATAATGCTCTCTAATTAATTAATAGAAATAGGTCTAATGAGTTTGGATCCAATCTAGGCTCACTAGTTGATATGACTAGTCTTATTATTGGGCTAGCCTCTAACAAAATAATAAATACAAGTCACATATAAGTTATAGCTCATTAATAATTAAATAATTAATACAATCATCAAATAGATACTACAACACATTAATATAAATATTTATTCCTAAAATTATTTACCCATGCCAATTTACCAAACTACCCCTAGTTGGAAACGTGAGGGTGACAATCCTACTCACCTTAGAAATTTTTTATCCTCAAAATTTATGGAAGAAACTAACTACCAATAGCAATCAATACAAGCAAGAAAGAATTATACCTCACGGCTCTAACATATAAGGATATCGCTCACGCATCTCGGTCTCTCACTTCCAGGTACTCTATCATGGCGAGTGATTCCTCCACGCCACGTGCACCAAAGGAATCGTCTGGTTCCACAGCATATTTTTTTTGCGATCGAGAATCTCCACAGGCTGCTCTGGGTAGCTGAGAGTCGGACCAACTTTGATCTCCGAGTGATATAGTACATGGCTAGGATCTGCCACGTACCGTCTCAACTGCGTCACGTGGAACACGTTATGCACTCCCTCTAATATAGGCGGTAATTCTAGTATTTAGGCCACTGCACCGACTCTCTCAAGAACACCGAGGAATCCGATGTAAATTGAACTAAGCTTACCGCCTCCACCAAAGTGAATCGTTCCCCGTATCGAAACAATCCTCAAGAACACCAGATCGCCAACCTAGCACGAAACACAACCTTAGCACTCAAACTAAAATAAGCAATCACAAGCAATACAAAATAAAATCTATAACTCAAACTCCAATGGTCTCCGGTGGCTATCAGTCCAATACCAATGTCTGTCCTGCGCCACTCGAAGTCTTACTCTGATAAGCTTCACCTTCTCAGCTGTATCCACAACTATCTCCGATCACAATAAGGTTTTTTCACCAATACCATCCCAAAATAATGGAGTACGGCATCTCCGACCATACAATGCCTCAAATGGTGATATCTCGATACTGTCCTGGTAGCTGTTGTTATAAGCAAACTCTACCAGGTGAAGATGATCCTCCCAAGTGCCTCCAAAATCTAAAATACAAGTGCGTAGCATATCCTCGAGAGTCTGGATAGTCCTCTCCGACTGCCCGTCTGTCTGAGGGTATTATGCGGTACTGAACTTGAGCTGAGTACCCAAGCTAGCCTACAAACTCCTCCAGAAGTGGAACATAAAATGACTATTCCAATCCGTAACTATGCTCACAGTAACACCATGCAATCTGATTATCTGACGCACATAAATCTCCTCGAGCTTCTCCGTAGACGTACCCACTTTGAATGGCAAAAAGTGGGCCGATTTGGTCAACCTGTCAATGATGACCCAAATTATATCTTTACCTCCAGAAGAACGCAGAAGTCCCGAAATAAAGTCCATCGTCACATGCTCCCACTTTCACTCTGGAATGGATAAAGGATGAAATAATCCACCTGGCCTCTGCCTCTCTGCCTTTATTTGCTGGCATACCAAGCATTTGGATACGAAACTAGCCACCTCCCGCTTCATACCATACCAAAAAATATGTTCTCTCATGTCTCTATATATCTTTTTGGCACCTGGATGCATAGAGTACTGAGATCGATGTACCTCCTGAAAAATCTTCTCGCACAATGCTCCACTCGACACACACAATTTGGTACCGTACCGCAATGATCCATCATTTGCAATACTGAAGCCCTCTGGCAATCCTATCCGGACCTGTGCTCTGATGCTCCTCAGAGACTCATCCTTGAACTGTGCGGCTCTGATCCTGTCTATTAACTCTGACTATTCTTGAAGTCCCCACATCTGTGCCGCAACTCCAGGAACTAGCACATCAATACCCAAGCTATCATGATCGGCCAACAAGTATCTGTCCCTCATCAAGTACATAGCCACTGGATACATGCTCAAGGCGTCAGCGACTATGTTCGCCTTCCCTGGATGATACTGCAACGAGATATCGAAGTCCTTTAATAGCTCTAACCACCGCCTCTGCCTCATGTTGAGCTCTTTTTGTGTGAACACATACTTCAAGGTCATGTGGTATGTAAAGATCTCAACTCTCTCCCCATAGAAGTAATGCTTCCACAGCTTAAGAGAAAAAATAACTACTTCCAACTCCAAGTTATGGGTAGGATAACTCTTCTCATGCGGGTATAATTGCCTGGAAGCATAGGCAATCACCTTCCCATTCTGCTATAACACACATTCCATGCCCATACCCGATGCATCATAATATATAAAAAATCCTCCAATCCCTGATGGCAATGTCAACACTAGAGCTGTTGTCAACCTCTTCTTTAGCTCATCAAAAGTAGCTTGACAATCCTTAGTCCAGACGAACTCCACGTTCTTCCTGGTTAGTCTAGTCATTGGCTCCGCAATCCTAGAAAAATTCTGAAGAAATCTCCGATAATAGCCTGCCATTCCTAGAAAACTCCTGATCTCTGCCACTGAACTCAGGGTAGACCACGACTCGACCGCTAAAATTTTTATCGGGTCTACTGAGATCCTGTCTCCTGTAATCACATGCCCGAGAATTTCAACCTTATTAAGGAAGAACTCATACTTTGAACGCTTGCCAAAAAGCTTCTCCTTCCTGAGGGTCTCTAGAACTATCCTCAGGTGTTTCTCATCCTCCTCCAGGGTCTTCGAATAAATCAATATATCATCAATGAATACTACCACAAACTTATCCAAGTACTGATGAAATACCTTATTCAACAGGTTCATGAATACCACCGGGGCATTGGTCAATGCAAACGGCATTACTAAGAAATCAAACAGCCCAGACCGAGTCATGAAAGTGGTATTCAGAATATCTTCCTTCTTCACTTTTACCTAGTGGTACCTCGACCTCAAGTCTATCTTCAAAAATACTTGCGCTCTGCTTATCTGATCAAATAAATCGTAAATCCGTGGTAACGAGTATTTGTTCTTGATAGTGACATTATTGAGTGCCCTGTAGTCGATACGCATACGTACCGACCCATCCTTATTCGGTATGAATAATACCGAAGAACCTCACGGTAATGAACTGGACCGGATGATGCCCTTATCCTGTAACTCATCCACCTGCTTCTTTAACTCTACCAGCTCGCTGTTGTTCACTCTATAGACATGCTGTGAAATCGGCTATGCACCTGGCACTAAGTCTATAGAGAACTCCATACTCTGTCTGGTGGTAACCCTGGCAACGCCTCCGGAAAGACGTCCATATACTCTGTAATCAATGGATGTGGCAGCTCTTGTTCTTCCACCAGAGCTCTACAGCAAACTCCCTCGCTCTGCTCTTCTGCGTCTCTGACGAACTAAAACTCTGGCTCTCCTGGTGTCTGAAATAAAACTCTACCTACACGATAATTAATACTAGCATGGTGTCTACTCAACCAATCCATTACGAGTAGACAAATGCTCAACTCTCGACCTCTCAAGGAAACTCTCTGATCCTTGCAAACATCACTAACCAGGATAATGCCACCACCGGTCGTGATCTTGCAAGTCCTCACCAACGGTTCAGTCTCAAGGTAATATTTCAGAGCAAAAGATACAGATACGAAACTATGTGAAGCACCAAAATCAAATAAGACATTATCTGGAAAAGAATCAATATAAACTGAACCTAAAATAATATTACCGACTGACTCCTCCTCCTTGACGATCAAAGCGCAAGCTCGCCCCTGTCGCTGGGCACCTCTATGTTGCTTCTGGTACTGAGCGAACTGCTGCTGTTGTGGTAGCAATGAAGGTCCTCTCTGTTATCCCGCTGGTGGTCACGCGGGTACGCTTTGTGTCTTGGCCCCGCCCTGAGCTGGACGAGCAGGAGCTCCAGGAAAATCCCTCAACTGATGGTCTCCTGATCCGCAGAATATTCACTGTCCCAATCTCATCCTGCACACATCCCATCCATGTCCCTACTTCTTGCAGAATAGGCAAGGAATAGCGGGCCTCTGGATCTGGTGCGTCTGCTGTACTGGCACTCAAGCTGGTCCCTGGTACTGCTGCCTCGGCTGCTGAAAGTGCCTTTGATGCTGCTGCTGAAAGTGTAGCCACTTTGTTGGGCCCATGCTAGTACTGGATTCTCCTATGTCCCTCGTCCTCTTGGAGCCAAGCTCTAGATCATCCTCTGTCCGCTGTGCCTGCCTCAAAATCTCTTAAAAAGTACCGGTGGAGTCTACATTCGTATGTGATTTGATCTCCTTGTTCAGGCCCTTCCTGAACTTCTTGGCCCTTCTTCTGGGGTTCTGTCCATCCATAAAGTGGCCTAATCTGTAATACTCTTCCACATACTCATCCACTATCATACCTCCCTGAACAAGGTACTAAAACTGGCTCTCTTGAGATATCTAAGCCATATCTGGAAAGAACTTTTCCTTGAAGAGCTCCTTAAAATCTTTCCAAGTAAGTCCTGGTGTTGAGATCCTGGAGTCCTTCCTGAACCAAGTCAATGCGATGTCAAACATTATGCTTCTAGCAGCCTCTACCTACAACCTCTCTAGAATCTTCGCCATTCGTAGGTTTCTCTCAATGTCTTCTATCCAATCATCAACATAAATAATCCCTTAAGTGCCTTTAAATTCCTTCAGCCCTATCCACTTAAAGTTTATGATTGTTCCCGGCCTCGACTACTGTAGGGTGAACTAAGGTGGTATCATCTGTGGCTGGACTAAGGCGACTCTCTCTACTGCGGTGCATACAATCTGGTGGGCTTTCTCAATGTTCTGTCTCATAACCTCTGACTGGCACTGTTGTACCGCCATTATCTGTTAAAATAGTACAAATATCTGTGTCTGGTCTATTGCGGGTGGTGGGTGAAAGATACCTTGAAACTATCGGTGCTGCCCTCTGTACCAGAGATGGAGCACCCCCAAAAGCTGTTACAGAAATGCCGACCTGGATCGGTGAAGAGGACCTCTGGAATATAGCTACTGGAACAGTATCTGCTGGTGCTGCCCTCAAAGGCGACGAAGTGGCCGATCTCGCTGATATTGTACGTGAGTGCTGGGAATGCGTCTTCGGCGGCATCCTGAAGATGGATTGAATAAAGAAATCAATAATGAGTAAGATACGATATCATCAAAGAAGGACATAATTATTTAAGTAAAGCAAGCATTCTAATAGATAAGGATAGCAAAACTGATATTTGGAAATATTTTCTAGTTGTGATTTAGTGTACTCTTAGCTATATCCTATATCCTAATGCAGACTTGTAGAAGTACTCTAGATGAGCACTACAATGATATCGCTCTAATTGTGACTCTAGACATGCATGGGCCACCACTAAAAATGTGTCACGACCCACACCCGAAATAAGGGCACGAGTAGGGAACAACGTCCAGCCAACGCCGCAACATGGGAAGTAGAACGATGTCTGGGTCAACCATACTATCTAAACATATCATATAATATATATATATATATATATATATATATATATATATATATATATATATAGTACCTGTCAATGTCATCTCAACTCCCAACGGAGGAACAACATAATATATGATAATGGTAAACAATACTCAATCACATAGCAAACTAACGAACATAAAGCACGATATGGAATAACAAAGAAAAAGAGTTACAATACATCCACAAGACCGAAATAATATTTTTGCATATCAATAACCTCAATAAAGTCTAATACAAGTATACACAATAAAACTAAGCCTCCTCAGCCTCTAGTACTAGGTCCTCCTACCCTAAAGGAGTATCCTCTAATGATACACCGTCTTGCAGCCCGTAGTAGGTGGGACACTGGTCCACAAGCCAATTATCGAAAAAATATATCCAGTCATGATTGGAGCGAAGTACATACCTATGAAAGCAGTTCCAAATACATTATCGAGCATATATAACAGATAATAGAAAGAATACAAGATAATTAACCATTAGAATGTAATGAACTAGAGTGAACATGTAATGTACTGGAATAAAGAACAAACAATATGAATAACTTCAATTTAAATAGAAAAGATAAAACTAACTATTGTGCCATAGAGTATAAGTTCATTATGTAATCGATTTGGGTTGAACACGAATACAATATGGTAACTCGATTACACGTATGATATGTAATCGACATATAAACAAATATACTTGGAATTGATCATATAACCAACTCCTACTCCCCCATTCTCAACCAATACTTTTGGATCCAATCACGACATGTTACGAACACGAAGTATATCATCTACAGTATTAAAGTATCTGGCTATATTATATAATATTACATGATTACCTACGTAATGGTATTACGAGAAAATGGTGCTTACATATTATGTGCTATGCGTTTATTGGCTCGGCCAGCCTGCCTCACCATCAGGATGATTTGAGGATCCCAATATTGTAACATTCTTCTGGGATAACCCAGATATCATATAGTAAGTCATAGAACTGATTGGCCGTTATAACTTGACTATATGTACACGTGCTGTTAGTCTAAGGACATAAACTATTATGGTGCAATGGTTCAACCATTTTCCTTGTTTGGTTGTAGGTTTGCGCTAATTTGTCATAATAGGTCATGTACCGAAGCTGCATAATATAGTTATATCTTAGCCGGTATTGTGGCATGTGTGTTCTGGATTGTATTGATGTGTTATATCTTTGTTGTGTTCATAATTGGTGACTCATACCCTGTTTCGGCGTAGTATGATACCTCTTATCTTTGTTTGGTTCTAGAGGTGTCATACTGCATTGATAAAAGGTCATATGCTTGCAGTTGTGGCACGGATTTTTATTTTATATACTTTATTGGTTTTGCTTCATTCACTTGTGCTCCTTTGTGGTACTTGCTCTCGGGGCCTGACCCCGCTAGTTTTGTCTGGCCAGGTTTAGTAGAAAAACTCGAGGATTTTGTCTTGCATCCGACCGATGGCACACACCAGGAGGATGTCCACCGAAGAACTTGAGTGGGTTTCTTCTCCCCCACTATGAGTATCATTTTGGCCAAGAGTATATTACCTTTTGGCGTTTAGCTGACGACACTTGTTAGCGGTTTATCTGGACATTAGTTTCTTTACATAATTAATATTATTCAGACCGTGACTAACTTACAATTATATACTCTTGGCAATGTACTAGTTTATCATTTTGTATAACTGGTTTAATGATCATTCTGATAGAGCGTCAAGGACGCCTAACTGCTTTATCTCACATGTTCATTCTTATTTTTTCTTGACTGTTGATTGAGAAATAGATGTTCTTGACCCTAGGTGACTTGATTATAGTTTGTACCCCCTTGTCTCTAGACAATATTAGCATATTGTGGGTTACTTTGTTATTCCCTATGTTGTGGTTGGCTGAGTCACGCTCCCGCCCTCTAGTATTCTGGTTCTGGGGCGTGACAATGCTGATACGATATTTTTTGACGAATATGGGTCAAATTCGTCGTGCATACAACCAATTTGAATTCTGTCGGATCCCACACATCCACGATTACTGTATGCACCTTTTGATGCAAATAGTATGCTTCAGGGTTGTCCGGTTTGTCGGGACGGATCCCGTATCGATAATTTTTTTAGTTTTGAAAACTTTTTTTCTCAGGTTTTCAACCAAGATTTAAACAGAAAATAATGAAAGAAAAAAAAATCAAACTTTTAGGTCATTGTGAAGCCTTTCATGTAGGCTACGACTATATTCAAGTAAAATTTTAAAATATCAAATAATATGGAAGCAAAAATGGCTTCCAAAACTAGGGTTTGGAGTGATTAGATACACTATTTAAATTCAGTCTTTCCTCTAACTTTTGAATCAATTTCCACTCGATTAAGATAGCAACAAAATTTTCTATTTGATAGGGTTGATAGGTGGTTATGCAGTAGACGCATACAAAGAATCGGATCAAAAAATAAACGAGACGGGAGGGAGAAAAATGACCAGGGACAAGGGGTCGTGATTTGGACTACTGGCCGAACCTAGCAGGATCTGGGAGTCCAGGCGACTGTTCTAGCATCCGTGGGCAACGACGATAGTGGCTGGACGGTCTCCTGGAGGTCGCCAAGAGGTTGGGGTAGGGTAGTAAGGATATTCACTGTTTGTCATTGATCCAAAGTTAAAACAAACTTTGTGTGTTTAACAAATAAAAGTGTACAAAGAAATCCTAGACAGAAAATCTAAGTACAATTATTTTTTGATTATGGAGAAAATAACGTTGGAGATCGAGTACTGTAATGACTCCTTTACTCCATTGATGGTCCGACGAGAGAATGGGAATGATTTCTACTATTATCTCTCTTGTGCGTGTCTGTATGCATGTATGTATGTATGTCTCCCTGTGTGTGTGTGTGTGTGTGTGTGTGTGTGTGTGTGTGTATGTGTGTGTGTGTATGTATTTAGTGGGTATACAACCCTACTATTTATAGCCGTCATATTGACGAGCCAATATACGCACGAATGCTGGAGCTGCCACGTGTCCATACTCAACAGGGTGCGGTTGCAACCGTGGACACATGTCATGGTCGAATTGCCACGTGGATTCATTGTTCGATTATGCTGTTACTGAAAATCAGGTCGGTTCTCATACTTGGTGTGCATGACTTGGTCATCTTGACACTTGGCCTGTAGAGAATATCCCCGGTTGTAACAGAAATATCATGACTTGAGGAGAAATGCCATACTAAATGCATGGAGTCTGGGATACATAGGGCCAGAGACCCATGGAGTCAGCGATGCATGGAATACATGGAGTCTGGGGCATATAGGGCCAAAGACGAATGGAGTCTGGGTGCATGGGACTAGAGACACAAGAAACTAGGTCTCTCATACACGTGGCATTGTACGGCTGCAAAATGACAAAGGTAATTATGGAGGTGACTGACGCTCTGACACCAACTGCCATCCCTAGAATCGAGGCTTTTTAGAGCAACATTCATGTTAGAGTCAAAATGCTCAGACTTGACTGAGATGACATTATGCGTCTAACTAGTCATGCATCGCTTGATTTTTGATGCATGCACTTTAGTTTCTTCGACTCATGAGGGATGAGGCACATAGGTACTTCTGAGATTTTTTATGCTTCTACAAAACCTCCTTCAAAATTTTTTAAACTGAGAAGTTTGGAATACTTTGAATAAGAAGCAAAGAAAAAGAAAAACAAGAAAACAAGGCTTGCACAAGATACACCGTAAATACCAAGGAATAACATCTCATGACGAGATCCGGATATACCAATCAGTGTAACTAACATGTCAAGAAATCAAGGATATCTACACTAAATATAAGAGACATAGAGGATATCATAAATGAGAAACTATAAGAGAATGTACTTGCATGGAATCCGGTGAACAGTATCAAAGATGTACGGTACGGTACCTCAAAGACCTAAATGTAGAATACTATATCAATACAAGGTTTAAAATAAAAATAAGTTCAACTAGTCAACTTCTAGGTCATAAAGCCATTTCTAAGTCAAAATAGTCAAACTAGGTCAACTCTAAGTCAAACTAGTAAAACTTGGTCAAACTAGCTATTTCTAGATTGTATGAGTCTATCTCTAGGATATTTGGTCCATAGACAATGTAACTAGGCCATACTAGCTATACTAGGATACTAGAAAACCAACAAGATACCATATCATATATGTAATTTATTAGATTTGAAAATATTATAATTTGTATATACAAGACAAAATATATAATACTCCTAACTAAACTAATGCTAAGTGGATACCTTGGCTTTGAACCAAAAGCGGTATCACATCACCTACACTCCCATCTTGATGTTCAAACCCAATACCTTGAGTAAAATCCAATATCTTGACATTACATTGGTATCACAAGGTAATTCAATATCTAATTTATAACTACTACCCATAAACCTCACTATACATTAATATATATTAATATGTATTAAAACGTATAATAATAATATACTAAACTATATACTAACATACCCCTTGATATTAATTCCCGTACCCAAGATATGTCACTCTCATTACCTTGTTGTACCCCAAGGTAATCTAAAAATAATGGTAACTAATATTAACTAGTACTTATGTATATATAAATATCATTAATATTATATACTAACTTATTTACAATATATACATAACTACTAGCTTATTAATATAAACTAATAATCTTATATATATATATATATATATATATATATATATATATATATAACTTACTAACTTACCAGCTTTTCGATAAGCTGCAGCTTATCAAAATTGTTGCTGTTGCTGCTTACTGCTGCTGCTTCTTACTGCCGCTGCTGCTGCTTACTGTCGTTGCTACTGCTGCTTTCTACTTCTGCTTCTGCTGCTTTCTGCTTCTGTTGCTTATCGCTTCTGCTTCTGCTTCTTATCGCTGTTGTTTCTGCTTCTGCTGCGACTTCTGTTGCTTACTACTACTGCTTCTGCTGCTTACTACTGCTGCTGCTTTTCAGCTGCTTCTCTCAACTTTTTACTACTTTTCTCTCACAGCTTTCTATTGCTTTTCTCCCCTTTTTCTATTATTTTATTCACTATTTTACATTATTTCTTCTTCCCTCAAGCTCACACACATAAATACACATCTCATATATATATATATATATACACATCTACACACACACAATATATATATATATATATATATATATATATTCATGTGCTTCTCTAATATGGTAATATATATATATATATATATATATATATATATATATATATATACACATATATATCTCACATAATAATTATAATTACAATATTATGATATCTATAACCAAGGCAATTTGAATTAAAATGTAATAAAATCAACACGTGATGTGCATCACACCCATATCACACTAGATCTATGATATGCTTGCGATACGGCTCCACCACACAACCAAATATATTTTGAAGGATACGAGAAAGTCTAAAATCATAATTATGACCAATACGAACAGCTAGCTACTCAACTACATGTTTGTGTCAAAATGTAACATGTTCAAACCCCCGTGTCGGAGAAAAACTCTCAAATCAATCTGTATCTCCAAATTATCAGGATACGGCCAACACGTATCCAATTGTGGACACAATACTAGCCACACACAACCAAACACATGTCAATTTGGTCTTATTGATCTATTGACAAATATAAGATGTGTCAATCTCGGAATTCTCCCAAAATTGACACAAAATACCACATAACTTTCTCTATATGCCTCTTATGAACCTAATTCCAATTCCTATGGGTAGCCTTAACATATTGGGTAGTTTTTAATGATTAAAACAAAGATTTAGAGTCTAATTAGAGAAAAAAAAATTGAATTGTACCTATTGGAAGATAGATTCCTAATGAAACCTCCAAATTGAGTAAAAAGAGCTTCCAACATGTAGATCCTTGCTCCTTCTTGTAGATCCTTGCTTTTTTCTTGTAGATCCTTGCTTCAATTGCCTCCAATGATGATTTGGGAAGGAATTGGAAAAAAAATTTGTGTAGAATTTGATGTGGGAATAAAAAATTTTGGAAAAGAAAATTCTAGATCTAGATTTGAAATAAAAATAAAAAGAGAGAAATTTTCCTCCATTAGTAAATATGGCCGGCCCTTTTATCCCTCTCTAAGCTACTATGAAATGTCTAGAATACCCCTTGGGGCTTCTCATGAAAAAATAATTAAGTAGGAAAGGTTCTAGTATAATTGGTTTAACTTAATTAATCATCCTCCTAATGATTAGGCTTATTATTAGGCTCAATTCTAACTAGAATTAAATGTTGGTCCATAGATCTAATATAAACTAGTTAGGTCCACTAATAGAAGTCCAAAATAATAAACTAATATCTAACAATAAATAAATAATACAATAAATATCAATAATATGATAAAATAACTGCAATCTAAACTAATATGCCTCAGAATAAAAGTTTATTATGTGATCGGTTTAGGTGAACATGATCAAGTAAGATGATTACAAGTGAGGTATGTAACCAGAATGTACATAATTTAACAATGGGGCTTTGATCACATAATCAACTCCTACCCTTCCATCCCCAACTAATACCGATGGATCCAATCACGACATGTTATAAACATGAAATATAACCACTGAACATGAGCAGTGGGTATACACGAATATCATAACCACCGAATACGAGCGGTGGGTGTAGAAGAATAAGCATACTTGATACGAGCCATGTGTGAACACGAAATATAAATCAATACCTAATATACACGATGAGATACATGTACACGAGTACCCGCTGAACACGGTTGGGGATAACATCTCCTGACGGGATCCATGTAGTACAAGTCCATGAAATTATTGTGTCGGGATCAAGTATATAATTCTAGAACATGCATATATACAATATTATGAATTAAAAACTATCAAAAAAATGTACTCGCATGAAATCATGAGCAAGGTGTGTCTCTCGATGCCCAAGCTGGTGTCACACAGACCTATATATGGTATGTTGCATCAATACAAGGTTCAAGAATGAAAATAAGTTAATATGACGCAATTCTAGGTCAATAAGCTATTTTTAGGTCAAACCGATTAAATCTAGGTTGCAAGAGTCTAACACTAGGTCACTAAGTCGATACACTATGAAACTAAACTATACAAGCTAATCTAAGATACTTTGAAACACTCAAAAAGCCATATCCTAAGATACGCAAGTTTCCATATATAAAAATAGTATTTTACATATATATAAGTCAATATACATAGTACAAATGCGTATCACACCTATCTCGATACCCAACTCAATACCTTGAGTATCGACCCAATACCTTGGTATTACCTTGGTATCCCGAGGTAATCCAAAACCTCTTAACATATAGCTAATACATAAATATAATACCCCAAGTACTAACTATATAAGGTATCTAAACTACGAACATAAGGTTGATGAATAATATACTACCTACTAACCAATAATCATTACAAAACCACAACTAACTAGACTACCAGTCATCATATATATATATATATATATATATATATATATATATATATATATATATATATATATATATATATAGCTAACTATTTACTAAATAAGTATATATCTAGTTATCTAGCCACACTAACTTAACACTAGACAACCAATCAATAACATACTAACCTTAGTAAAATACTAACTATAACCAATTACCTTGATAACTAACTAACCTAATTAAACAACACTTAACTCATTGCTATCCAAAACATCAATACCTTGATAAACCCAAACTCACTGATACCAGACTAAACCTATACTGAACCAAATACCTGATACCTGTGCACTCTCCTTGGTTTGCACTATGCAAAAACTACCTTTGTTGCATACCTTTATTACATGGCCCGAACTCTCAATAGCTTGGCTGTGCTCAGTGAAGCTGCATAATGCAATTGTATTGCTGCCTACATAGTGCAGCTAGCTGCTGCAGCATTGGCTATGTACTGATACATCCTAGTGGCTGATACTAAAACCTGTTGTGAACTCCTGCTAATGAACTCCTTTTCTGCTGTTGCTGCCCGAGTGCAGCTATACAGTGTTGAACTGCACTTGATGCAACTTCTGTGCAAGCCCGAGCCTATTTTGCTGACTTGATGCCAGGTAGATCGATGTTGTGCATTGATTCCTGCACGATGATCACTACCTCGGGGTTGCAGATACCCTGCTCTTCCCTGCTATCGGCTGCACGAGCCAATACACTGGCTGTGCATTGCTACACAGCAACTGTGCATTGGTGACTGCTAGACGCCTATTGCACGAGCTCCCCCTTAGCTGCTACTGAACCTCAGAGACTGCACCTCTACACTGTGCACGCATAGTGATCTGAATTATTGAATGCTGAGACTTCCTGAACTTGCTGACTGAACTGAGCCTTGATGTGCTCGAGGAAATCTGCACATGTGGAAGCCCAATACCTTCAGTTGACTGAACTACTTGCAATGGCCTCATCAAGTTGCACGAGCATTGTGTGTTTCCTGATACATTATACAGTAGGATATTGCACATTCTCCCTCCCCCTTTTTTGCTGCCACAATGCTCACTCACACACCACACCAACACATAAACATCTATCCCTCTATGAATAACACTCTACACACACACACACACACACACACACACACACACACATAGATATATATATATATATATATATATATACAATCACATATACCGTACGTATATGTATAAAACATACACAATGCATATATACATATAAACTCTTAATACACAATATGTATACAATCATAATATATATATATATATATATATATATATATATATATATATATATACACTTACACGCATATACACTAATCATATATACTATTATATACATATATATCACATAAATATCATATAGTTATCTATATAGACATGTACATATAGAATCAAGGGTAAAACACCAAACATGTGGAGTGCACCGCACCCGTATCACTCTAACTCTATGATACGCTTGCGATACGGCTCCACCACACAACCAAACATATCCCGAAGGATACGAGCAAGTCTAATACACTAAATATGAACAATACATATAATAATTAGATTAACTACGTATCTGTGTCATAATGTGATATGCACTAGTCCCCGTGTCGGAGAAAAACCTCCAAAATCAATCCGTTTCGTCAAATCGACGAGTTCTAGCCTACACATATCCAATTATGGACACGACACTAGTTACAAACAAACAATCATAGGTCATATTGATCTATTTGACCAAATGACAAATACCACATGTGCCAATCTCGAAATTCTTCCAAAATTGACACCAAATTGCACATAACTTCCACCGTAGGTCTCCGATGAACCTAAAACCAATTCCTATGGGTAGCCTATGCATGTGGATTACTTTCTCATGGTTAAATATTAGATTTAGAGTCTACTAAAAGGGAAAAAACTAAAATATATATATTGGGAGATGGATTCCCAATAAAAAGTCCTAAAATAAAAAGTAGCTTCTCTCCTTTTAGATCTTGGCCTCCTCCTTCTTGCTCCTTGCTTCCTTCTTGTAGATCCTTAATGTATAAGCCTCTAATGAAGAATAGATAAGGAATTTGTGAAGAAATTGGTGGAGAAATGGTGAGAGAATGAAGGAAATTGAAAGAGGAAAAATATATATCTAAAGGAATTGGGAATTGAAATAAAGGTGACACTCTCTCTCCTCCCTCTATGGTCGGCCATATAACCTCTCTCCATGCTATATGAAATGTCTCATTTACCCCTTGGGGCCTCTTATGAAGAAATTAATTAGGAAGGGAAGGTTATAGTCTAATGGTTTCACTAATTAATACAATCTCCTAATCCTTGGGCCTAATTCATGGGCTAAATCTAAACTCATCTAAAATATTGGGTTCATACAACTAATAAATAGGTTAGGTCCACTACACAAGTCTAAAATAAATCTACAACTAACAATAAATAAATAATACAACAAATAATTAATCATGCATACACAATATTTAAATACAATACATCCTAAAATTTAAAATATCCATGTCAATTACCAAACTACCCGCAAATAAAAATATGAGGGTGACATCATCATCTCGTAAAATAATGCGAACATCTGAGTCGCATCTGTCGGTACAGGAGGTGGAGGTGGAAGTCCCTCAAACACAGCCAGAACAGTCCTCTAAGCTGGAGGTGGACCCCCGAACGCAGCTGATACGCTAATCACCGGAGAAGTGACTGGTGCAGTCCTTCGAGAAGTCGCAGATCTCTCAGAAAATGCTCCTCTCAGGTGTGATCTAGTCGTAGGAGGCATTATGAGGCAAAGCGAAAGGAAAGAATCAATATGACACATCATGTAATGTAATCAAAGAAGGAAAATTTAAAGATCAAATATCATTATCAAGGAAGAATAGTTGAAATAAATCAATAGAGTTTTTCCTAGATGTGATTGATTATTACCAGCCTATAGCCTATATCCTATATCCTGGAAAAGGCTCATAATAGTAATCAAATAAGAGCACCACTACGAATCGCACTAATTATGACCTTGAAGACCTGCATGGGCCAGCACTAAAAATATGTCACGACCCGCACCCAGTGTAGGGGCACGAGTAATGAACAACGCCCAACCTACGCCACAACATCGGCGGTAGAACATTGTTTGGGTAAACTATCTATCTAGCAATCAAGATATAAATATGCACCAATGTAATATGAATACCCAATCACAGATCTATAAGATGGAACAATCGCACGAATATGATAAAAGAATAGAAGAGTCACAAATACAGCTCACAAGATAAATAATATCCAATGAGTCAAAATAAATAAATACTAATAATAATGCTAGAGATAAATCCAGTACAAAAGAGTCTAACTACTGTGCTACAAGTCCTGGGTCATCTGTCTCAGCTGGGATGAGACCCTCCTGAGCCAAGGTCTTTGGCTCTAAGCCTACGACATCTTGAGGCCCGTAGTGAGTGGGGTACCACTCCTCAGTGTCATCTGAAAAAAAATATCCAATCAGGAAAGGAGCAAAGTACATCTCTAACAACAATTATATTCAATGATATAAACTATGTAATAGTAAATAGAGAGAATATACAAGATGTAATATAACGGTACAAGAGATATACAATAAAGGAATACTAGAAATAAATACAATAATGAGCATCATAGGAATAAATAAAAAATACTACCAATAAGTGAGTGAGTACCAGCTTTAACATGTGATCGGCTTGGAAACTTGTACAAGGATTATGATTAAAACTATTCAAGGAACAAGATATGCACAAGGAGGGTATGATCACATATCTACACTACATACTCCATGCCCCCGACTGGTATAGTAGATCCAATCATGGTACATTATGATACAGGATTCCATAAGAAGGGCGCTATTCTTCTCATGAACCAATGTCTATATTTGAGAAGAACAAGGAAACATGGCTTGCACAAGATACAACATAAATACCAAGGAATAATATCTCATGACGAGATCCAGATATACCAATCCGTGTAACCATCGTGTCAAAAAATCAAGGATATCTACACTAAATACAATAAACATAGAGGATATCATAAAGGAGAAACTATCAGAGAATGTACTTATCTTTAATCCGGTGAACAGTATCAAAGATGTCTGGTACGGTGCCTCTAAGACTTAAATATGGAATATTATATCAATAAAAGGTTTGGAATAAAAATAAGTTAAACTTGTCAACTTCTAGGTCATAAAGCCATTTCTAAGTCAAAACAGTCAAACTAGATCAACTCCAGGTCAAACTTGATCAAACTAGCTATTTCTAGGTTGTATGAGTCTATCCCTAGGATATTGGGTCCATACACTATGTAACTAGGCCATACTAGCTATACTAGGATACTAGGAAACCAACAAGATACCATATCATAAGATACGTAATTTATTAGATTTGAAAATATCATAGTATGTATATACAAATAAAAATATAAAACTCCTAACTAAACAAATGCTAAGTGGATACCTTGGCTTTGAACCAAAAGCGGTATCATACCACCTACACTCCCATCTTGATGTTCAAACCCAATACCTTGAGTAAAATCCAATATCTTGACATTATCTTGGTATCATAAGGTAATTAAATATCTAATTTATAACTACTATCCATACACCTCACTATACATTAATATGTATTAATATGTATTACAACGTATAACAATAATATACTAAACTTTATACTAACATCCTCCTAATGATAGGGCTTATTATTGGGCTCAATTCTAACTACAATTAAATATTGGTCCATGGATTTAATCTAAACTAGTTAGGTCCACTAACACAAGTCCAAAACAATAGACTAAAATCTAACAATAAATAAATAATACAATAACTAAATATATAACATGCATAATATTTAATTAATTATGAAATAACCAAAATATCCTTTCTAGAAAATGTTTAGTGACTAGTTGAAAGTGGATCATGCAAATTATGGCATAAGATTCATTCCCATAACTGCTTGGTTCATTGCCTCGATCCCCCTATACGGCATTGAAGCCTATAAATTGGCTTCCCAGGAAAGAGAGAGAGCTTTGTCTCTCTGTTTCTTCTCCCCTTGCAAGAGAGATGCCAAAAGTTATTGTTCTTCTCACTGAAGGGTTTGTCAGGAGTGGCATCGACCCATGGTCCACTGATGTGGGTGATCTACCTGGAGGTAGGAGAGTGTCACAACTCTCGTATCACGATATCAAGGACATAGAGACAAAAAATATGGTCTTACTACATGTATGAGCAATCATCTAGAATACGCGCAGACTTCTCGTATGGCTTTATCACATGGATGAAGAGACATGCGCGACCTTTCATCTAAGATCTTCTGCATGGATGAATACTCATCTGAAATATGTGCTGACTTTTCATAAAGTCTTGCTGCATGGATGAAGGATCATCTAGAATTATTCGCAAGATCCTAACATTACTCTGTCGTGTGGCAAGTCGTCTAGACCAGGCACAATCTTTTTGTTTGCTGATGATGTGCGTTCCTTTTATACAGGTTTTGTAGTCGCTTGTGTTGTCTATGATGGAGAATAGAAGGATATCATAACGTCTGTTGTTCATGGTAAGGATAAACTTTATGCGAAGGTTCGCCAAGAACTTATCCAAGGTGTAAAACCCCTCGACTAATCCTATGGATAGTCAGATTTGGAATTGGAAAATTTTTGGAATTTTCAGAAGATAATGAGGTTTAGAGTAGAGTTGAGTTTGCCTGTGATTTTATTTTATTTAATTAAAACCCTTGGCGCGCCCTATCATTGTTCAATTATTCGGAGCCCAATATCAGCCCATAAATTCCACCGTACTTTTGTACTTCTGACTTGACTCGCCAAATTAGGCACTGGACTTTTCGTCTCTCAAAAATCAAATCCTTTGTGCCCTAAATTAATTGCACAACTTCCCATATCCTAAAATCCATATTTAATTCCGTATCGAACACCTGTGTCCTTACCCTCAGTTTTGAGATACCAACTTAACCCGTTGAGACGGACCAACTAAAGGGTCCAAGACCGACTCTAAGCCCCCACCATTTTTGGCCTTTGCGCCGTTTCCAGATTTTGACCCCGCGGGCCCCAATTAAATTAAATTCGCGGGACGCGTTATCGTAAATTAAATCGGGATTTACCAACTCTGTAAATTCTATTTTAATATTAAATTAATCCCAATGCCCTTCAAATTTGACCCGCGCCTGACGCGCAACGCCCCCTCACTATGACAATTTTTAAATATATTTTCTCCATAATTTTTACGTTATTTCATGTGTTCATGCAAATTCCCGAATTTACGGGGGCTAATTTGCAATTAACAAATTGTTGGCAACACCTCATTGGTCATGATTATTTGTTGGGTCCCAAAATGGAGTCCCAAACCCAATTCCCTCATGAAGAAATCCCACCCCTATTCATATTGAATCATAACCATTCATTTTCCTAGGGGAATCACCACCACACATTCAAACCCTCACATCTCCCTATAAAGCATCACCTCACCCCACCCTCACACTTCCCAACCGGCCCTAATCCCAATATTTGGGAAACCTCATCCCCACTCTCTCTCCTCCCTCCTCCATTTCATATGTAGCAATACTTCTCCTTCCCTTCTTCATCTTCTCTTCCATTCTTCTTCTTCTTCTTCTTCTTCTTCTTCTCCTTCCTTGGAGAACCCGAACTCCGGCGGCCAACGATACCAACTCCGGCCTGCTGCAGCTCGGCCGCTGCTGCCGCTCGGCTGCTGCTCCACCGCCGCTGCTCTGCTGCTGCCGCTCGGCTGCTGCTCCGCCGCCGCTGCTCTGCTGCTGCCGCCAGGTCGGTGCTGCTCGCCGCTGCTGCTCCGCCGGCTGCTGCTGCTCGGGCCGCCATCACCACCACTACCACCACCATCACCACCACTACTACCACCATCACCACCACTACTACCACCATCACCACAACTACCACCACCATCACCACCACTACTACCACCATCACCACCACTACCACCACCATCACTACCACTACTACCACCACTATCAACACCATCTCCATCCCCACCTTAGCTTCTTCACCACCACCTCTGGCCACCTTCGCCGGACGTACTCCGACTACTCCGTCAAGGTCGACCCTCTCCCCTCTATCGTCTTAAATTCCAGATTTATATATTGTTGAATGATGATGTTTATATACATATGGGTTTATATTGGCTAGGGTTTAAAATAGATGGTTATATAGTTGTAGTATAGCCATGTATCTTGCGGTTAATAATGCTAGTTAGGGTTAATTATGATGATTAAATGATAAGTGTAGTGTGGTAATTAAGATATATGAAAGAGGTATATATATATATATAGGCTGAGTTAATGATTGTTAAATGTGAATATTGATGAGGTGGTGTTTAATGAGGTTAATATGATTCTGGTGTTTACATATTGATGATATAAATGATAGTGTAGCAAAAATATTTAAACTAAAGGATTAAGTGAATGTGGATTATAATGACTTGAGATTAAGGTTAAATGGTGAGCTTGGGGTTTATTCGTCATCAGTATATTTAAAATGTAATTGAAAGATAGACATTGAGATTTAGGGTTTAACATATTTACTTATGTGCATGGAAATCGGTATGGATGGGCAGTGATTGTGGGTGAAATGATACTGAGGGTTGAGGAAGACCTAATACTTAATAAGTAAATACTGTCAGGGATTGAACATTGATGAACACCGAGGAGCACGGGATTGATGAAGGATTTATGTGTAGTGTAAAAATGCTCGATATAAATGTATGATTAGTAAGGATAGTAGGTGAATGACTGATTGAGGACTAGGTGATCGATAATTAAGAAACTGGAAATTTAAGGTGATTGATTTAGAGAGGTATATGGTGATTGGTAACAACGATATTAAATGAGGAACTTAAAATCATAAACTGTGTTTTGAGGATGGTTTGATGATGTGGTACAAATGACTAGGTGATTTGACGTATCGTACCGATAGTCAACTGTGGTCAACCCCCTAGTGACTTGTCTCTGTGAGTCGTAGCTGAGACTGAGTTTAGTTGTAGATGTGTGTAGCACCCATGTCTGTCGTAGAATAGACTATTGATTCTGGTTTGTATCTCATCTCTAGGTACTGCGGGACTTGAGGGCTTGGACGCGGTACCGGGACCCCATCATCAGCAGCCTCACGCAGGCAAGTATACCTTGCCTTGTTGTACTGTTTAAATACAATTATATTTGGCTATATTTATTCATTATATGAATGTGCGCGTCCGAGCAGACTCGGGTGCAGTCAACGAAAGCGTTGACGTTAGGAGTAGTATCTGACTTAGTGTCTAGTAGACCCACCTAAAGTTGTGAAGTTATTGATATAACTTCCTAGGCCTTGACACGTATCATTACACGTCACAGAGTGAGTTCATGTAGGGACGCGTGCCTCATGCGCGACTGGCCATCAGTATGAGCAACACGTGTAGCGGTATGTAACTCAGTTGTTTATTTCATAGAGACTTGCATCATAGTATGAGATATCCACGTCGTTTTCACGGTTTGTACATCTACATTGGGCGGGAAAGACATCTAGTAGGCGTATGGGACACCCCCCCTGATATATACTCGAGTTACCATGCTCTTCGGAGATGGGGATTACAGTATATATAGCGAGTTACCATGCTCTTCGGAGATGGGGATTATAGCGAGTTACCATGCTCTTCGGAGATGGGGATTATAGCGAGTTACCATGCTCTTCGGAGATGGGGATAGCATCAATGCCCTTAAACGGGGGCATATGTGGCATATACTAGCCAGTCCCGACGATTGGTGAATTACGTCAGCATATGTCTGAGCCTACACATTCCCATGCGTACTACCAGGTCTTTAAATTGCATTCACTTAGATGGTTAGCACACCCCCCTTTATTTACTCAGTACTTCCTTATGGCATGTATTTTTTGTATCTTGTTACGTCCCTCTGAGGACCTGGTTCCCTTCCAGGTTGTCTGTGCAGTTGCAGGATACTTGATCTGATAGGGTGTGGACATCATTGCAGGTATATTTACATTTCCAGCTATTTCAGTCTTGTATTACTTCCATTTTATTCTGCTTATATAGCCTAGTGTTTATAGACCTATATTGTTCTTCTGGTCTATTCGAACGGATGTGTTATTGGGCTGCAGACTGATGATGCGTATCGTTCTTTCTTGAGACTACTTACCCCGGGATTGAGATTTAGATTCAGTTGTTGTATGTTAGAAATAGATTATTACTTGGATCACTTGACCATGGACAGCGTAAGTGCGCTTCGTCGGGTCCATTAAATTGGAAAGCCCTACGGAGTCGTACCAGCTGGCCATTGCCACGTGTCTGGTCCCATAGATTTTGGGACTGGGGCGTGACATGGTTTTAGTGGTGGCCCATGCAGGTCTTCTGAGCAAATCATTTCGGTTACGTTACTGTACCGAACGAGCCTGCAACTTAGGATTAATGTGAATAAGATCTCAATCCATAACCGATTTTAAAACTCCTCTTGTATGTGATTATCGCCCTTGGACTTCCAAATTGCATTCGTTCAATCTTCGTCAATATCGCTATCCTTGTTTCTCGTCCCCTATTGTTCAGGGAGACGAATGCTGGTGACTGATGACTTCCCTCCAGAAGAAGATCGAAGACCAGACGACAGGAGATAGAATTCGTATACCTTTCTCGGAGAAGATTGTTACCTTATCAGGATAGATTGAAGGGTTCTTTGGATTCTAGAACTAGAGTGGAAGGTTGGCAAGAGAGTTGGACCCAGTAGTACCCTATTCGTACTCGAGATAGCAGTGATCTCGGAAGTACAAGGAGCCGGAAGGATTATTGGTCATGGCCTAGAATAGTCTAAGGAAATGCATAGCCTGATGCTGGAAACTAGTGGTTGCATATTATAGCAATATCAGGAATGATATTATGGACTAGAGAAGATAAAATTCCAGGCTCTCAATTGGAAGATAAGGATCTGATTTCAAGAAATGTGTTTGAGTGATACCATTATTGTACTATGTGACTTGGAGAGATAAACAACGAAAAGAAAAAATTTGAGGAATAAAATTTTAGAGAAAATTTGAGAAGAAAAATTATATTTTAGACAGGGAAGAATTTTTTTTTCTTCAGAGGATTAGTGTGGTAAACAGAACAGGAGAATTTATTTTGAGGATTAAGTCTGGACGATGACACCGTCCTAGCATGAGTTGATTGAGCCAATACCACGCGACGCTAGATTGTCGACGCGATTACATTATTTATGACCACCAGATTACCCTGAGTTTGAGTTACTTCAGGGAGCCTGGGAGCATGGTGCCCATCTACCTTAGGATTATACAACGCATGAGGTGAACCAGTATACCACCATATTATATCAGGGTTGAGGATGTGATTCTAGATAATCTTCCAGGCTTGCCACCTGACGAAGAGATCGGGTTGTTATAGACTTGACTCCAAGAGCCGAGCCAGTTAATTTTCCGTCTTCAGACTAGCACCGATAGAGTTGGTTGAGTTATGGGTCCGTCGTGGAGGATCTCTTAGACAAGGGTTTCGGTCGGGCTAGTGTTTCTCCATGGGGCAATATCCATCTTAATTATGCCGAAAAAAGACGATACGGTACAGTTGAATCAGCTAAGTGGCGAATATGTATTCGCGAAGATCGATCTCAGATCAAGTTATTATCAGATCAAGGTACAGAGAGAGAATATTCCAAAGACGGCTTATCAGACGAAGTATAGACAATGTGAGTTCTAGTCATGATTGTTTTAACCAACGTGCCAGCAGTATTTAGGAGTCTGAGGAATAATATTTTCCACCAGTACTTGGATAAGTTCGTGGTGGTACTTATCGACGACATCTAGGTACATTCCAAGAGCCAGGAGGAATATGAGAGGCATCTCAGGATCTTGATGGAGACGCTGAGGCGCGAGAGACTGTACGCCAAACTCAGCGATTGTGAGTTCTGTTTGGATAGAGTACCATTTCTGGGACACATAATCACCGGAAATGGACTATCAGTGACCCGGAGAAGATAGCTGCATTTGGGACATGGCCTACCCCTACCACAGTTACAGAGACTAGGAGCTTCCTCGGACTTGCCGGATATTATCGGAGGTTCGTAGAAAATTTTCGAGGATTGTTGCGCCTATGACGCGACTGACGCATAAGGGCGAGGAGTTTATCTGGACCGACGAGTGTCAGGCGGCTTTCGATAAGCTGAAGAAGCGTCTGATATCAACACCGATTTTGACACTACCTTCAGGATCAAGAGGATTTGTAGTGTATGGTGATGCATCAGGGAGCGGATTAGGATGTGTACTGATGCAAAATGGCAAGGGGATAGCCTATGCGTCGAAACAGCTGAGAGTTCATGAGAAGAACTATCCGACGCACGACTTGGAGCTAGCTGCAGTAATATTTGCACTAAAGCTATGGAGATACTACCTTTATGAAGAGCATGTTGAGATTTATAAGGAGCTCAACATGGGACAGAGGTACTGGCTGGAATTGATGACAGATTATGATATCGAGTTGCAGTACCACCCTGGCAAGGCGAACGAAGTAGTAGATGCCTTGAGCAGGAAGCCTATAGCATATTTTTATGACTCATCGCTAGTTGTTAGAGGATTTTTAGAAACTCAGGATTGAGATTGTATTGACAGGCATGGATGGACAGATGGCCAGTCTCGAGGTTTAGTCTACATTGATTGAGAGTATCAAGGCAGCATTGCCTACGGACACGAGGTTTAGACGACTGCAAGAAGGGACAGAGGCCGACATGCAAACGGGATTCAAGATTCATGAAGACGGAACATTGAGGTGTGGAGATCGCCTATACGTTCCGAGTGGCAAGCTACGCCAAGAGTTGATGACCGAGGCTCATAGCTCGATTATTCTATTTCATCCCGGGGGTACGAAGATGTACCGAGATTACTGGTAGCGTAGAATGAAGAGAGAGACTGCAAGATTTGAGGCGTGGTGCTTGGTATGTCAACGAGTCAAGGCTGAATATCAGAGAACTACAGCGCTTGCAATTCCCGAGTGGAAGTGGGAACGCATTGCCATGGACTTCATCGCAGGATTCCCGCGAAGCCCTAGCGGGAAGGACGCAATTTGGGTTGTCATAGACAGACTCACCAAGTCTACACATTTCCTGCCCTTCAGAGTCGGGCAGTCCAGGGAAATTTTAACTGACATGTATATGAGGTAGATAGTACGACTACATGGAGTGCCTGTCAGCATCGTATCAGATCGTGATTCCAGATTCATGTCATAGTTTTGTGGAGTATGCAAGAGAGCCTAGGAACTCGTCTTAAAGTTCAGCACTGCATATCATCCACAGACTGATGGCCAGTCAGAGCGCACGATACAGATATTAGAGGATATGTATGATTGATTTAGAGGATCTTGAGAGGACCACCTACACTTGGTAAAATTCTCCTACAATAACAGCTACCAGGCTAGCATACAGATGGCACCTTACGAGGCACTGTACGACAGGAAATGCAGGTCGCCAGTTTGTTGGAGTGACGTGGGAGAGCGTCAGATGCTTGATCCTGAGTTAGTGACACAGACAGTGGAGAAGGACAAGCAGATTCCGAGCCACCTGCGTGCAACACAGGACAGACAGAACATTGGGCAGATGCATACCGCAGGCCATTGGAGTTCAAGGAAGATAACCATGTATTTTTGAGGATATCGTCTACTCGTGGTACCATCAGCTTCGGAGGAAGAGGCAAGCTGAGTCCGAGGTATATCGGGCTTTTTGACATCTTGGAACAAGTTGGCGAAGTAGCATACCGTCTTGCATTGCCTCCAAAGGAGTGTATGACGTGTTTCACGTATCGCAGCTGAGGAGATATGTCGCAGACCCTAGCTACATGCTTGATCATTCGGAGATTACAGTCGGGCCCAGTCTGTCTTACGTAGAGCAACCAGTTGAGATTCTCGATCACAGCGAGAAGACTTTGAGAGGGCAGACTATTCGACTGGTCAGGGTTGCATGGAAACACCATTCACCAAACGAGTCTACATAAGAGCGCGAGAATTTTATCCGACACCGGTTCCCATACTTATTTGAGGAGCAAGTACGAATTTACGTACGGCATTTGAGTACTAGTTGTTTTAAAATTTCCCTTAACTAGTATCGTGCCTTACTTTTAATTTCGAGGACGAAATTTTTCTAAGTTGTGAAGAATGTAAAACCCCTCGACTAATCCTATGGATAGTCAGATTTGGAATTGGAAAATTTTTGGAATTTTCAGAAGATAATGAGGTTTAGAGTAGAGTTGAGTTTGCCTGTGATTTTATTTTATTTAATTAAAACCCTTGGCGCGCCCTATCATTGTTCAATTATTCGGAGCCCAATATCAGCCCATAAATTCTACCGTACTTTTGTACTTCTGACTTGACTCGCCAAATTAGGCACTGGACTTTTCGTCTCTCAAAAATCAAATCCTTTGTGCCCTAAATTAATTGCACAACTTCCCATATCCTAAAATCCATATTTAATTCCGTGTCGAACACCTGTGTCGTTACCCTCAGTTTTGAGATACCAACTTAACCCGTTGAGACGGACCAACTAAAGGGTCCAAGACCGACTCTAAGCCCCCACCATTTTTGGCCTTTGTGCCGTTTCCAGATTTTGACCCCGCGGGCCCCAATTAAATTAAATTCGCGGGACGCGTTATCGTAAATTAAATCGGGATTTACCAACTCTGTAAATTCTATTTTAATATTAAATTAATCCCAATGCCCTTCAAATTTGACCCGCGCCTGACGCGCAACGCCCCCTCACCATGATAATTTTTAAATATATTTTCTCCACAATTTTTACGTCATTTCATGTGTTCATGCAAATTCCCGAATTTACGGGGGCTAATTTGCAATTAACAAATTGTTGGCAACACCTCATTGGTCATGATTATTTGTTGGGTCCCAAAATGGAGTCCCAAACCCAATTCCCTCATGAAGAAATCCCACCCCTATTCATATTGAATCCTAACCATTCATTTTTCTAGGGGAATCACCACCACACATTCAAACCCTCACATCTCCCTATAAAGCATCACCACACCCCACCCTCACACTTCCCAACCGGCCCTAATCCCAACATTTGGGAAACCTCATCCCCACTCTCTCTCCTCCCTCCTCCATTTCATACGTAGCAATACTTCTCCTTCCCTTCTTCTTCTTCTCTTCCATTCTTCTTCTTCTTCTTCTTCTTCTTCTTCTTCTTCTTCCTTGGAGAACCCGAACTCCGGCGGCCAACGATACCAACTCCGGCCTGCTGCCGCTCGGCCGCTGCTGCCGCTCGGTTGCTGCTCCGCCGCCGCTGCTCTGCTGCTGTCGCTCGGCTGCTGCTCCGTCGCCGCTGCTCTGCTGCTGCTGCCAGGTCGGTGCTGCTCCGCCGCTGCTGCTCCGCCGGCTGCTGCTGCTCGGGCCGCCATCACCACCACTACCACCACCATCACCATCACCACCACTACTACCACCATCACCACCACTACCACCACCATCACCACCACTACCACCACCATCACCACCACTACTACCACCATCACCACCACTACCACCACCATCACTACCACTACTACCACCACCATCAACACCATCTCCATCCCCTCCTTAGCTTCTTCACCACCACCTCCGGCCACCTTCGCCGGACGTACTCCGACTACTCCGTCAAGGTCGACCCTCTCCCCTCTATCGTCTTAAATTCCAGATTTATATATTGTTGAATGATGATGTTTATATACATATGGGTTTATATTGGCTAGGGTTTAAAATAGATGGTTATATAGTTGTAGTATAGCCATGTATCTTGCGGTTAATAATGCTAGTTAGGGTTAATTATGATGATTAAATGATAAGTGTAGTGTGGTAATTAAGATATATGAAAGAGGTATATATATATATATATATATATATATATAGGCTGAGTTAATGATGGTTAAATGTGAATATTGATGAGGTGGTGTGTAATGAGGTTAATATGATTCTGGTGTTTACATATTGATGATATAAATGATAGTGTAGCAAAAATATTTAAACTAAAGGATTAAGTGAATGTGGATTATAATGACTTGAGATTAAGGTTAAATGGTGAGCTTGGGGTTTATTCGTCATCAGTATATTTAAAATGTAATTGAAAGATAGACATTGAGATTTAGGGTTTAACATATTTACTTATGTGCATGGAAATCGGTATGGATGGGCAGTGATTGTGGGTGAAATGATACTGAGGGTTGAGGAAGACCTAATACTTAATAAGTAAATACTGTCAGGGATTGAACATTGATGAACACCGAGGAGCACGGGATTGATGAAGGATTTATGTGTAGTGTAAAAATGCTCGATATAAATGTATGATTAGTAAGGATAGTAGGTGAATGACTGATTGAGGACTAGGTGATCGATAATTAAGAAACTGGAAATTTAAGGTGATTGATTTAGAGAGGTATATGGTGATTGGTAACAACGATATTAAATGAGGAACTTAAAATCATAAACTGTGTTTTGAGGATGGTTTGATGATGTGGTACAAATGACTAGGTGATTTGACGTATCGTACCGATAGTCAACTGTGGTCAACCCCCTAGTGACTTGTCTCTGTGAGTCGTAGCTGAGACTGAGTTTAGTTGTAGATGTGTGTAGCACCCATGTCTGTCGTAGAATAGACTATTGATTCTGGTTTGTATCTCATCTCTAGGTACTGCGGGACTTGAGGGCTTGGACGCGGTACCGGGACCCCATCATCAGCAGCCTCACGCAGGCAAGTATACCTTGCCTTGTTGTACTGTTTAAATACAATTATATTTGGCTATATTTATTCATTATATGAATGTGCGCGTCCGAGCAGACTCGGGTGCAGTCAACGAAGGCGTTGACGTTAGGAGTAGTATCTGACTTAGTGTCTAGTAGACCCACCTAAAGTTGTGAAGTTATTGATATAACTTCCCAGGCCTTGACACGTATCATTACACGTTACAGAGTGAGTTCATGTAGGGACGCGTGCCTCATGCGCGACTGGCCATCAGTATGAGCAACACGTGTAGCGGTATGTAACTCAGTTGTTTATTTCATAGAGACTTGCATCATAGTATGAGATATCCACGTCGTTTTCACGATTTGTACATCTACATTGGGCGGGAAAGACATCTAGTAGGCGTATGGGACACCCCCCCTGATATATACTCGAGTTACCATGCTCTTCGGAGATGGGGATTACAGTATATATAGCGAGTTACCATGCTCTTCGGAGATGGAGATTATAGCGAGTTACCATGCTCTTCGGAGATGGGGATTATAGCGAGTTACCATGCTCTTCGGAGATGGGGATAGCATCAATGCCCTTAAACGGGGGCATATGTGGCATATACTAGCCAGTCCCGACGATTGGTGAATTACGTCAGCATATGTCTGAGCCTACACATTCCCATGCGTACTACCAGGTCTTTAAATTGCATTCACTTAGATGGTTAGCATACCCCCCTTTATTTACTCAGTACTTCCTTATGGCATGTATTTTTTGTATCTTGTTACGTCCCTCTGAGGACCTAGTTCCCTTCCAGGTTGTCTGTGCAGTTGCAGGATACTTGATCTGATAGGGTGTGGACATCATTGCAGGTATATTTACATTTCCAGCTATTTCAGTCTTGTATTACTTCCATTTTATTCTGCTTATATAGCCTAGTGTTTATAGACCTATATTGTTCTTCTGGTCTATTCGAACGGATGTGTTATTGGGCTGCAGACTGATGATGCGTATCGTTCTTTCTTGAGACTACTTACCCCGGGATTGAGATTTAGATTCAGTTGTTGTATGTTAGAAATAGATTATTACTTGGATCACTTGACCATGGACAGCGTAAGTGCGCTTCGTCGGGTCCATTAAATTGGAAAGCCCTACGGAGTCGTACCAGCTGGCCATTGCCACGTGTCTGGTCCCATAGATTTTGGGACTGGGGAGTGACACAAGGGATGAGGGTGAATGCCTATCGTCGAAAGTGGAATCGCCCTTGTTCATGCCGCATGCTAGCTGCGTCTCTTCCCTTTATGTGGTCTGCTACCGGTCGGGAGCCTGCGGTGCTGATTACTGGATTTGGATTCATTGTCGTTCCTTGTCTCCAATCTTCCTGCATAGCCGAAGAGCGTTTGATCCTCCACACTTTTGTTATCCATCAGTACGGATTCTATTCTATATACTAAGGTTTGAACTTAAGAGGGATGACCCAGAGTACATTGAGTTCTACCACCGGCTTTACTTGTGTTAGTAGCAGAAATAGCACAAAAGGGCACCTTTAATGGAATAGGTTCTTATCAGCGTGACTTCATGGAAACCCTTAAAAAAATAAATTTTTATCATATGTACTCTTGATCTTCAATATTAATAAAAACCTTCAAAAAAGGATTTCTATCATATATACTCATGATCTTGAATATTAATAAAAAAGTTTTTCCTTTTCCATAATTTTTTTCTGTGTTTGTCATATTTTATGTTGTGGGCTCTGGGTATTCATACTAGAGGTTATATGGACGTAGTAAGATACCGTAGTTGTTACGGACATCCCATTGGAGATTTTTGGCGAATCTTATTACCTTTTGCTTACTGGAGTGCAAGTAATAAGTCCGAAATAAAATTCTATCAATGGTAATATGGACGTGATAGGTTTTGTGGACTTATTATCACTGGTGTACATAACCTTAAGTATGGGTGATAATCTTGGATGACAACCGATATTAGAGGTATTATGGACGTGATAGTCGATATTCAGAACATGAAGGTTTGCTCAGAGGTAATGTGAATATGGCAAAACTGCGAAAAGATATTAGGACCTTGGTTCAGAGGTGATATTGTCACGCCCCAGTCCCAAAATACATAGGACTAGGGAACATAAGCATGTCAGCCGCATGGATATGGCAACTCTAATATATGGAGACCATAACCCATACGTACGCTGTAATATGAATATCAAATCCACAAGTGGTATAAAATGTATCACAAGTCACATGTTACAATCTAAATCTCATCCACAAAAATCAAATATAATTAAATAACCAACATCTATGAAACTAGCTCTCGATAAGAAGTATCTAAGGATGATAGTTGGATGGAAACAAATCTACTACCAACTCGAATACAAGAGCAAATATACTATGAGTACAACACAATAAACACTATATAAGAATACCAGCTATTAATCACGAGCTCGAAGAGAAGACATCCTCGAAACATAAGTAATCGTTCGAATCTGCGCTCCTGCGAATACTCAAGAACAGATACACCTAGCAGGGGACCAGGTCCTCAGAGGGACATAACAAGATACTTAAACACATGCCAATAAAGTAATGAAATAAATATCCAAAGCGGTCGCCTAACCGTCTAAGTGAATGCAGTTAAGAAAAACTTTCCCCATGAGTGAGCTATCTGGCTGAAAACCTGGGATTTGGCATGGTTCTCTATTGGAGATCCAGGGGCCTAAAAAGACACGTCGTCTTTCGAATGCCGGAGGCCCGCCTGATAATAATATAATATATAGTGGTCATCACCAGCCGTATCTCCAGCGGAGAATCCGGGCGCACAATAGAAAAAGTACAAAGGAGCTCAAATGCGGTACTTGTTGTTCTCTCCACCCCATGCTCTAAGCATGTCACATCCATGACACCATTTGGTTCATAGCCTATTCTTAGTACCCTAGCCCAATCCTGCAACCAAACAAGGACAAGGATGGGACCACCGTACTACTATAAGCTATGTCCATGGACCTCTAATAACTGCCAAGTCTACTAGCATGCAAAGTTTCTAACAGCAGTTATCCCTAACGCACGGCCCACACGTACAGGAGGCCAAACTGCACGCAAGTCCGTGATCTACGTGAGACTCACAACTCGTGTAACAACTGTGTCACGGCCAATGAACCTAATGATGCTACATGATAATGGGGTAGTCTCATAAACCGGGTCAATGCAAATACATAAATAAAAACATATCGCGACGACACCGTCGTGCGTATTTTATACAACAGTTAAAATATATGAACTAAAGACAGAAAATAAATATGCATGCAACATATGGAATATGAATAACAGTACAATAGAAATATATACTTGCCTGGCAAAGAAGCTGCAATGTACCCATAACCTGCTCCAGAAATTGCGCAGAACAAATCCAATATCCTATGTACACATAAATATAATACAATAAAATCATTAGTCATTACACTAGCATATACACAACCATATTTACACTGGACTCAGGGGGTACACTAGGGGTAACACTAGTCATCTAATACGATCAATTATGCGTTGAATTACGCGGGTGTCGCGTCTTCAAGTACTGTACGAAATCAGTCAGTCAACTAACACGGTCTTGCCAGTACGTCAGTGTACACAAGGCAGACACCAACATTGTTCTTAGGGTCAACAGGGTCATGGGTAAATACGGGACAGTCCACGGTGTCCTAGGGTCTTACAGTCCAAATATATATGGTCATAATTATAAATTAGTATTTACTTAATTAGACATTGCATATATATATATCAATATAATTATATAATAATATAACCAGTAATTTATTTACATACCTATTTGAATATTTATACATATTAAATATGTACATAAATATATACCAATTAGTAATATGCTAATGATTAACGTAATATATATATACTAGATTGAATAATATTTGCGTACGCGTTCGTGTACGTGCACGAACGCGAGTTGGGTTTACCGACTCAAGGTCTGCTACCTGCTAACTGTAGTGACTAAATACTAATGTCCTACTGGAACGCACACAAACTCACATAACAGGGAGAGGACGAGACAGGTTCATACCTCAGAGTACGTACACTGGTACGACGGTGAGATTGACGATGATTATTACGACGATGATGAGAGGACGATGATGCGATAATAATGAAGGGATGACGATGAGGTGATGGCAGCGTTGTTGACGACAACGTCGACGAGGATGATGATGATTGATGATGGTGAATTATGGTGATGGGGAAGATGATCGATGATGATGATGTGGAGTTATGGACTGTCGGAGTCCGGCCAGGGGGAGCTGTTCTGGCGAGTCGTGGCGAAGCCAGGGAGCAGGGAGGTGCAGCACCGGTGATGGGTGGTGAACCTGGAGGCCAAGGAAAGGGTGGCTCGGGTGATGGCAACGGTGGGGTTGCTTGGTGGTTGTCATGGTGATGGTGGTGATGTTTATCATGCTGAGGCTGCCGGGGAAGCTCAGACAGGAAGAGGAGGGTGGTCCGGCGTGGATGGCGAGGGGTAGTGGAAGAGGTCGAGAAGAAGAAGAGAGGGAGAGGTGGAGATGGTCGTGGCTATCTCCGGTGAGGCGGTTCAGCGGAGAGCATTGGCTCGAATTGTTGTCGAGATGCAGGTGGAGAAGAGGAAGAGAGGGAGCTGCTGCTGCTCGACTTCGGCGAGGTCGAGTCGAGCAAGGAGGAGAGGTCGACGAAGTGGGCAACGGTGTATCGTGGTGGTTGAAGAGGGGCCGGCGGGGAGTTCCGGGCATCGTTCAGGCGAGGGGACTGGTCGAGGTGTGCAGAGGCATTGAGGGATGGACAGGAGGTCAAGGTCGGCTCAAGGAGGCTCGGCGTTTCGGTCTCCGACGTAGTGCAGAGGCGGGGAAGGCTGGGGTCGATGGAGGACTGGCCGGAGATGGTGTCGTGTGGTGGTGTTGCTGGTGTAGATGGTGGTCGATGGTATAGAGCTTGGGGTATCGTCGACGGGATCCGACGGATCGAGATGGCTGGAGGAAGAGGTGGATGGCAATAGCAGGGAGCGGGGAGTGGTGGCTCAATGTGCAAGTGACAGTGGTGGTTAGCGGAGATGGTCGCGGCGGAGAGGAAGAGGGTTCAGCCGTCCAGGCGATGAGGAGGATGGCTCAGTCGACGGCCTCCAGCGAGGTGGTGACTGCAGGGGTAAATCGGAGGGAGGAGGAAGATGAATTGTAGGAGAGGGTGGGGGTCGGCTGAGTTAGAGTTAGGTTTAGGTATGATTTAGAAAATAAGAAAAAAAGGGAAGAAAGTTGTTTATATACACATGAGATTCGGGTTTGGGGGTTTGACCTAGGACAATGTGGGTTTGGTCAACCCTCCTTGGAGTGGGCCTTGGTCTTACATGATGATGTTGGGGCTATAATTGCAGGGTTTAAAATACAAGGATGGGGTTTAGTTGAGGGATCGATGCTGTGCGTTCGCACATTCCGATAAATTACGAAAAAATTCATGTGAAGGGGAAAACTGGGTTTCTTCATGAATTGTCCAATGGTAGGGACACCTCGATGCATTTTTGCATAAAAACCCCCAACAATTGGAAAATTTCACAAGGACGGTAAGTGGATTTTAATTAATCAAAATATCGTGCAGGGTATTTTGGAATTAATTAGGAGTATATGGGATTAAAATTAGGCGGGACACAAGTGTCAGGGGCGTAGAGGGTATAGTGTAGAATATTAATAAAATTCAGGTTGCACAAAACGGTCAAGATTTTGTCTCAAATTTCGACTGGACGCACAAGGATACAAGGTCGTAATTTATTTAGAATTAATATAATAACGTCCGCGACGTTTATTGTGCGACTAAAATATAGCACCAGAGAGCAATATTATAAGTTGCACAATGGTCAGAATAGTAGGCGGGCTTGTCTAGGATGAGGTTGTGAAATTTGTAGACAGGCAATGGCTAGTGTAGTGCTCCAATTAACGAAGCAACGGTAAGGTGCGCTACGCGATAAAATAATGTACAGTTAAATCAAATACCGTGTTCTAAATTCTAATTGGTTCAAACTAGACCTAATTCTACTATATAAGCCAAGTTAACCTAATTTTGGGTGAGGGGGTTTACAGATATGTACTTGAACTAGTATCCCGAAGGAACTCCGATGTGGTATAGTTTGCTGGAAGATGATCCCCTGGGAGCTTTTGATGATCCACTATCCGTTGCGTATTCAGGACTCCTGAATACATATGACGGCTTGCAAAATGGGGATGAATAACGGGAAATGTAAACACTATGAATCTCATTTATCCTAGGATGAGAGAAGTACAAGTCTAGGTCAGACGTAGTAATTTTTGAACTTGCCGTTGATAGACATCATGAGCAAGTCTCCAATAGGATTTTGTGATCCGATAGGCAACGTTGGAATAAACGGATACCACGATGAACGGGCCTTCCTATATAGCCTAGAACTTCCCGGTCGTCTTGTGTGTCATGACTATCGGTCTTCTTACGACCAGGACCAGTTCACCTACTTGGAACGTCATTTCCTTGACCCGTTTGTTGAAAGCTCCTGATAGGCGTGCCTGATATAACTTAATACGTTGTTGATCTAGATGGCGTTTCTCGTCGAGTGCTTCTAACTCTTATAGGTGTCAATGGTGGTTGTCGTCAATGGTCAACAAGTTAGATAGAGATATTCGAAGTGAAGGGATCTGGACCTCGAGGGGGAGGACTAGTTTGCTTCCATAGACCAAGCAAATAGCGTGCTGCTAGTCGGTATACGGACCGTTGTGCGGTAGGCCTAGATATATTCACCCGGCTTATCACTCTAGTCTCGCTTGTTAGATGATACGAACTTCTTGAGGAGCTTTATGACTATTTTTTTAATGCCTTTGATAACACATTAGCTGCTGGATTGTAGGCGGTCGAAGTTATATTTTGGATTCAATTTTTGTCGCAAAACTGGTAGAAGGCATGGCTCACAAACTATGTACCATTATCGTGGATGATCTTTCGTGGCAAGTCAAAGTTATATATAATATGATGCTTAATGAAGCTGATTACATTTGACGTCTTTATTTCAGCCTGTGGCACGACTGTCGCCTATTTAGAGAAGTAGTCGGTGATGGTCAAGATAAACTGATATCCCTTAGCGAAGGTGGACTAATCGGTCTAATAATATCTATTCCCCATGCTTCGAATGGCCAAGATACTACTGTTGGGTGTAGAAATTATGAGGGCTCGTGGATGAAGTCTACATGGATTTGACCCATTTTGTATTTTTTTGGCGTAGTCGACGGCATCCGCCACCATTATTGGACAATAATAACCCATCCTCTGAAGACGATCATGTATCTTTGATCTAGGCTGATGTGCACCACAAATACCATTGTGAGTTTCACGAAGTGCTTGCTTTGCTACTGCATTCAATAAGCATCATAGCAGAAGCCCATCATAGGAAAGGTGATACAATATCTTAGTGGTTGTATCATAATAGAACCGGAGGGAACGTTTCTTGACTGAAGTAGCTTCCCTCTGGTCCTCGGGGACAATTAGACTATGTAGTCTATAAATTGGAGTCTCCAGTCCTGGCTGCTGGTGTATCTCTTGTTTGAATAACTCAGACATATATTGAGGCTATTTTTGTGCAGACCAGCTCTTATCCGATCACAGTGATGAGTTGATGAGTATTGACTTGGACGGCCAAGGAGGCTACAAGGCCGGCCAGAGCGTCTGCCTCGATGTTTTATAGTTGGGGCATATGTTCTATGAAGAACCCATCGAATATGGAGATTATACTCAGCGCGGCTTGGTAGTAAGAAATTAGATCTTTATGTCGGACTCCATATTCGCCCCGGACCTGACTGACTATCAGCTTGGAGTCATCGTAGGCCTCTAAGTAGTCCACTTCTAATTGTTTGGCGAGTTGGAGATCCATAACAAGAGCATTATACTCTGCCATATTGTTGAAGCATGACTCTGCAAGAGAGTAAGCGCAATTGGTAACAAGATCGTCCAGGGAGATCAGCACTATCCCGATACCAGCAAAAATACCGCCTTTAGGCCATGTTCTTGAAGCTTCGTCGAAAAACATTCGACAAACAGCCTCTGCGCTCATCATGTTGGAGTCCGCCATTTCGTCTGGAATCTCATCGTAGAGTTTCAATATTTCTGGCACTGGGTGGACAGCTAGGAAATCTCTAATGCTCGGCCTTTGACAGCATTTTGTAGAACGAATACCATATCATATAGTAACAGTAGTATCACCCACGTAGCAAAGCGGGAATTGAGTACCCCTGGTTTGATAATAAGAACCCTGAGTGGATTCACTCGTGAGACTACATAAGTGGTCTACCTCGACACATAATGCTAGATTTTTTGAATGAGAAAGACCAAAGCTAAACACTCCTTCTCAATGGAGTTGTATCTGTGCTATATGCCGACCATCATTCTGCTGAGGTAGTAGATGGCATGCTCATGACCGACATCACTTTTTTGGGCTAGTAGAGCAACGAGGGAGTGATCCATTGCACTCACTTATAGCAAGAAGGGTCTTCCCATAAAAGGGGCCACCAAGACTGGGGGACTTGTAAGGTACCTCTTGATGTCGTCGAATGCTTACTAGAATTCTTCAGTCCAGACGAAGGAGACTCCCTTCTTTATGAGCTGAGTGAACAGCTAGCAATGTCTATAGAGGTTTGATATGAACCTTCTAGTGTATACCAATATTCCTTGAAGATCGTGGAGCTCTTTGATATTCTTCGGTTGACGTATTTCAAGGATTGCTTTGGTCTTCTCAGGGTCTATATGAATGCCCTTTGATGTTATGATGAAACCCAGGAACATGCCACTAAAGACTCCCAGAAAAAACTTGGTAGGGTTCATTTTCAGCTGGTGTGTCCTCATTAGATCGAATACCATCCTCAGATCTTGGAGGTGGTTGTCTCGAAAGCGACTTTTGATAGCAATGTCGTCGACATAACATTCAACAGTCTTAGACAGATATTTGTATAAGATGGTGCTCATAGCTCGCTGGTATATAGCACCTGTATTCTTTGGACCAAAGGGCATAAAATGTAGCAATATACCCATATTGTTGTTCAGAATGACGTATTCTTCTCATCGTCTGGGGATATCTTGATCCGATTATAGTCCAAAAACACATCTATGAAGGATATATGCTCGAAGCCATATGTGTTATCGATCATTATATCTGTGATCAGAAGAGAAAACTTGTCCTTCGTGCATGCCGTATTTAGATCGCGTAAGTCTATGCATATTCAGATCTTTCTATTTTTCTTAATGATGGGCACAATATTTGTGACCCAATCTGGATGTTGTTCTTCACAGATGAATCCTCTGGCAATTAGTTTATTTACCTCAACTTCGATGGCGTTTATGATATCTGGACTGAACCTTCATTGTTGCTACTTTACTAGCTTATCGTTTTGCAGGATGTTGATTTTGTGGACTGCGATATAAGGGTCCAATCCTGCATGTCTTCATAGCTCCATACAAAGACATCGATGTACTTCCTTATGAGCTGCGATAGAGATTCATGATCTTCATCGGACATACTTTTGCTGATAAAGATAGGCTTAGGGGTGGATTCATCGCCTAGGTCGACTTGTACGAACTCGTCCTCAACGGGAGGTTCACGTTGCTCAAACCGCAGCTCCCACTATGGGTGCAGGCGTTGGGCCCATGGCTCGAGCTCAAAAGTTTCAAGTGGGTCTTCATCGTCTTCTTCTGGGTGAGTGGATGTCATATTGACAGATAGTATCTTTTTAAGCATGTCTCATATGCTTGTATCGAAGTCCCATATGGAGGATTCTGAAGACTGAGAATACACTTCGCCTTCCTCCTCCGAGTCTTCGAGAGTAGATGGTGGTATAACGTACCCGAGACCGTGTCGAGTATTATAGTAGGAATTCTCAGACTTTCTTGCAGGAGTGAGAAGATACAAAGGTAGTCGTCGTCCTTTGCCATAATTTAGGCCTCAGTCGCTTTTATGATCATAGCCCATCTTCTGGATAAGGTGCTTGGCTTATTAGCTGTAGCGGTATGTTTGCATCCTTCTACCCTCAAGCTCTGGTTCTTGTTCCTCGGGGATGAATGAATGAGGACATTCTCTTCTTCCAAAGATGATGGGTCTATCACCCATCCTCCTTGCTAGAACTATAAAGTAATAGTTTTGGCTAGGAAGGATTCAGTTTACTGCATAGGTGGTAGTCACATGTGTATGCAGTTGCAGGCATAGATCGTGCCCTGAGGAATATATTGTACTTAAACGTGTAACATCAGAGTAGTTCAAAGATAACCCTTTATTAATGAAGTAAGATATCTTTTCTATGTAGATTACATCATCAAGAGAAGGAACATCAACATGAGCAGCCATGTACTCTCCAAGTTTATCTCTCCCAGGATTTGCCTCCAGCGTCAGTAATTTTTTTGGAGGCCTCTTGCGAAGTTTTACCACCAGTTGTTCTGAAGCAGTAACGGGTACAAGATCTTCTTTAGGTGGTCGATTTGGCCTTCATAGGAGAACGACCAGAGGTTCTATTACCTTCTTGTGGGGTTTTACTACCATAGGTTCGGGAGGGTTAAGAGCTTCTAGCACTTTCTTCTGGAGTTTTATCACGAGGGGAGGAGCCGTATTAGGAACCCGTCCATTGAGACAGACCCTCAAAGGTTCGTCTAGTGGGGTACCAGTTCCTGATTTATTGTTGGCATCGTTGCCACCCTCATCTTGGCAGACTTGCTTGTATAGGATTGAGTCAGAGTAATATAACTCGAACCCTTTGAATAGATCAACATCGGCGGACTCTGTTCTGACGACATCATGATCGTCCACATACTTCAGGCATTGGTGAAGACTAGAAGACACAATTATGTATTTATGTAACCATGGGCGTCTCAACAAGACATTGTAAGACACATCTACGACTATGACATAGCAGGTGACCTCTGTTCATAAGTCGCCGATCTGATATTTCAGGCAAATTTTCTCAGAGGGTAGCTCCTTCCGGCATTAAAGCTGCTGATGGTGGTATTGGTTGTCGCCAACCGGTATATTGGGATTTTCATGGTCTGAGTAGATTGCGCAGTATAATATTGATGGAAGAACCAGGGTCAATGTGCATCCGATCCACTTTAATGGCCCCGATATACCATGTATAGTACAGAGGGCGATCGTGCCTGTTCTACTTCAGCAACATATCCTGTTGCGAGAACATAATGTTGGGTATTGCTACCATCACATTGTTGTAGTAGGGGCATGTTGCGGGGTCCTCGGCCGGTGGCTTGACCTAGGCCAAGTAAGTGTCGGTATTTTGCAATGTCTCTCTTAAAGCATCTCGGATGTCTTTGGAGAGATAGAGGAATTCAAAGAGTGATAGTTTAGCTGGAGTATTGACGAGTTGGGCCAATATATCAAAGTTGTAGGGCTTCTCCAGCCCTGTGCTGTATACTTCCACAAAGGCTTGTCAAAGCGAGTCTTCTTTTGTTTTTCTGTTATGGAAGGTTGAGATGGACCATGATCCGACGCACTAGGTGCGATGGTTGGTAGTATAATATTTTCGAAAGCATCTTAGTCGCGCTGGTAGGCCAGTCCCGAACTTGTCGCTCCTACCATAGCTTCCTCGATGAATGGAGAAACCATGTGGCAAGCTTTAGACTTCTTTCCTCTGGACTTAGAGACAGAGGGTGCTGCTTGCTATATCACATCCTGGATAAGATCTGGGTGAACCCACATGACCTCACCCCTAGGTATGCTAAGATGTACCAGTCCAGCTAATTGGTTGCAAGATTGAGGGGGATTAACAACCTCCATTGTTGCCCTCAGGATCGGGATAACACCATCATGGGCCTCCGCTACTGGAAAGTCCCCGGACTGAAGAGATATCATGTTGACGGTGACCGTCTTGTCCTCAAAGTACAAGGTAAGAGCTTTGCACTCAAGAAGATGCTGGATGTATCGCTTCAACTTCAATATATAAAAATCTTGTATTGGATGTTTGATGAACCGATGATAGTGGCAGTATTTGGGATTATCGACATGGTCTGCCTCGTCAGGACATTTGATATAGGGGAGCAGAAGCTTATTGACCTTTATCAGCACGTCAAAGATTACCATCACATCATCATCGTCGAAAGAGTAAGTCTCTTTCGGTTTGGGGGCCTCAGCCGGCTTCGAATCCGGCGAAGAAGATTTTTTAGACAAGTTGAAGGTAAGGGCCTGCTTTCCTTTTCCGTCATGACCAATGCTGCCCTGGTTATTACTATTTTTGTTGTTAAAAGGACGCTTTTCCCTATCATCAGGCTAAGGCTTCGAATCCAGCTTTGAATCACTGTATTCCCAGCAGTCGAGCGTCCTTTACATTCTTCTCGATGGCTAAGGCACATATGATAAATGCTGACCAGTCTTTGAACTGAGCGGCGCTCGTACAAAGCCTTACTGTTGGGAGCAAATTCTTTCGACATGTGTCCATCAGTGTGGACTTTAGATTGCATGGGGTAGTCTGTGTGCAGCTTCCCTGAATCATTCTATGTATTCTCGCAACAGCTATTTTTTCTTTCTGAGCGATGTCCATCAGGGAGGACAACGTCATATCATTTCCCCATCATAGAATTGGGACAGGAAGAGGCGCTTAAGATCTTCGAAGGAAGAGATACAATTATCTTGAAGACTGTAAAACCAATCGAAGGCTACCCCGGATAATGTCCCAACGAAGAGCTTGGTGAGAATGGCATCGCTGTGAGGTAGATGCTCCGTTGCTATCTTAAAGTAACTCATGTATTGGCGAGGGGATGTCTTCCCGTCAAATAGAGTCATGGAGAAAGGCTTATAATTTGGCAGGTACAACAGATCTTTCCATTCGAGAGGATATGGTAGTCGTACCCCTAGCTCGTATAGTGTGTCCCGATTGTCCATTAAGTCCAAGCGAGCTCGAAGTTCTCGTATTTCCGACATGGCCTCCCAGGCCTCATCTATTGCAGGCAGATCTGATAATCCTTGTATAGTATGATTGCCGTCAGTGGGTGGGGCGGTTGCGTTCGAGTCCCCATTAGTCACGGGGTCCTGGCTTGCTTGCCTAGAGGTCCTTGGAGGTTGTGAGACCAAGCTTGCCTTAATTTCTAACATTTTTTAGGTCAAAGGTTGCATTGAGGCACTTATCATATACATCATTGCTTCCAAGGTGTCGAAGAGTTGGTGACCGCGGGTATCCTCGACGTCCTTCCTGGCCATGTATGATGTTCTGACATGGGAGAGACATACAGGACAGTAGATCTCTCACTTTCTACCTCAGATTCTTGCATTGAGTAGTCCTCTAGATAAGTGGACAGTGCTGCATCTTCTTCGAATTCGGAGGTAATACTACCCCCGGCGTCAGAAGGCACTTCATTTGGATGAGAGTCACTACCCCTCGAATTTTCGATGCCCGTTCCTAGAGAATCGTTATCTTTGTGGAATGACGGGTTTTTATAGAGTTCTGGAGGATTGCTACCCCCAGCTTGCGGAGTAATCTTGGATTTCGAGGAAGTACTACCCCCAATTTTTGCCAGTTTTGACTTTGAGCGGGTGCCCAAAAAAATTCCTTTTGTTGGTACTGCTACTTGCCTCCGAACCCTCGACATGTTATCTGAGAGTGGAGTGTTGGAGGTTCTGGACTTCTGGCCTCCATTCATGGAAGGGGACTTCCAAGTGGCATAGCATGGGGCAAGGGAGAACTTATTATTTTTTGATATTTGCACCTATTTTCTAGAATACTACAAGATGGGTGCTCATGGCTGCAGTCGTTGAAATACCGACTACCGGTTTACAGGTACTGCATCCTTGGCATAGCAGCAGTTAATGATTATATGGGCACAATGGTGTCAAGGAGAGGATATCTCACATGCCATGGTTGCCTCTCTTGCCTTGCTCTTATGATTGATTATGTCGTGTAAGTCGATGGAGGGATGATTCACCATTATACCCTATTTATGATTACGGTAGAACCGAGCGTATGGTGGTGCAGGTATAGTATTTGCTCCCTGACCTGGGGTCCGTTTAAGAACTTTCCCTAGGTCGTCAGTGGAAGACTTTTGAGCATGACCATGTCCTTGTGCTACTACGGGAAGGACGTATGGGTTAATTTTGTATAACTTCTTATCAGGGGCACGCATAACAGTTAGTGGTGCACACTAACGATCAGTCACCTGAGCAGTTTCTTAGGTATATCGCGCCCGCACTGTCCTAGACTTCCTTGTCTTAGCACACACTGTCATGACCCGATTCTGTAGAATCGTTGGGGCGTCCCCCGCACAAGGCTAAAGTATTTTGCATAACGAGCACATATTCAGAGTATGCAGATAAATTGAACACAAGTTAAAATATGGAAAAGTTCTCTTTATTGATAATGAACATATATTACAAACTCTTGAACGAGTCAGCTAATATGTCATACGGGCTTACAAAAGTGTTGACCCAAAATGAGATAGCAGTCCTGTACATTATATCCCTTTACTAAACTTTAAAAGATATAGACCTCCAAGCTGGAGGACAGCTTTGCTACGGAGCTGCATTTGTGTATGAAGAGTTGCAGCTCATGTCTTCAAAATGCTTCTAGTACGGCGCGATCAGGATGCGCCTACAGTTGGACTGGATTCGGGAAGACGACTTCGGCTCCTCGCTCGGTTCGCCTTGGTGCGGAGAACCTGTTTCAACGAGGGTCAGCATGTCGAAACATACTGGTGAAGGCGAGCTAGCCGAACTATACCAATCAACACGTTGTTTTAATGAAGCATGTATATTTTTGTGGGTTTCTATCTGGCATTAGTTTATTTACAAGTAAGCAGCATATAGAATTTACTGAAATGACCGTGCCACCGTTCGGTGGATTTTACCTGCCCGTCTGAATCACCTGCACAATACTTACCATGCCTTCCCTGCCATGAAGACACAAGTTAGTATGCAACAGGTTTAAATATACAGGGGATCACTGGCAGGATGCCATAATGGATGGGGCATAGTACATGAATGGAATAACGAGTAACGCAATGAACAGGGGCGCCACAAGTTATTCCATCAGATACAGGCGACTATTCAGGAGTTCCGTCCGGATCGGATCGGTGCCAGTGCCCCAGCGACCGCCTGCAGGAACTAAGACCTCGTGCACAAGTTGTCCGTGATCAACGTTATACACTAAATTAGCAGTCGAGGCAATTCGGAGCAATATCAGGCACAGGACAGTAACAGGGAGAGATCTACTTTTGCATAGTCTCCGTATTCAGATTATTGCATTCAGGATGAGTTCTGTTCATAGCATAATTTAAAGAAGAGCATACATTCTAACTTGTATTATGCATATGATAAATATTCCGAACGAACAAGCATGCAAGTAAGTAACCGTTCCCAAGTTTGATTGACAAGCAGTATTATCCAAGTCTATTCTCTTTTATCTTGGTATCTTTTAGTTATTACTTGGTATTGTCTGATCGGGACTACAAGAATGCAAGAGTTTGTGTGAAGACTTGGAAGCAGGGCTAGATAATCGGGATGGTAGCCACTAACTTAGTAGTTGGAAGGGAGAAGGAAAGAGGCGCTTCACGACTCCGCTCGCAAGCCGCCTACTGCTCGTTCACCTGTATAACGAACAGCTTGATCAATACTTCTTCCTCTCTTTCCAATCTCGAAATTGAAGTGCATTTCAATGAACGAAAACAATGAAATCCATCAAAACCGTTCAAAGAAAACAAGCAAATCCCAAAACCAACTCAAAGCACGAAAGCAACAATCGACATCGAAAACCGAGGCAATAAAAGATAGCAGCGGAGAGGTCCCTCCTGACTCTGCCGCTAAGTCGATCCCGGGGGCACGGTCCACTGAATATGGGAATCAATTCCGAAAAAACAAATCCATAACGAGGACGAGTTCTTGTTTCAATCTATCCCGATCGAACGATACCGTCTTGTGTTTCTTAGCCGTGCTCCCCGCACCGGGGGAACGGGGCGCTACATCCTACCCAACCAATTGGAAGTTTCGTCCCGAAACTTAGGAATAGGGCCTACCGTTAGGGAGCATTATGCTGAGAACGACGATCCGGGAGGGGGAAAACATCGACCCGATGGTTGGGATCACCGCAACGGAGGCAAGACCCTAGCTTGCGACGACACTTATCGGCTGTATGCCCCGGCTTGCTGCAGTAATGGCAAATTGGCCTCCAATTCCCCTTTTGTGAACCGCCTTCATTATGAAGCTTTGCAGCGTTGTTTCCTCTCTCGTTGCTTTGGCGTTTGTGAATGTAGGTATGCACAGCGCCGGTGGAAACGTGAGGATACTGCGGTTCGAGTGATAGGGCGTGATTCATGACTTCACGTATTGTCCCATATTGATTATTGACCACGTGCGCATGGATCGCAGGGCGCAAACCATCTTCAAACCTTCTAGCTCGAATTGCTGCATCAGGTAAATAGTCCCTAGCGAATTTGGAGAGTCGGTTGAATTCGGCAGAATATTGCTTAACTGTCATACTGCCCTGCCGCAGCTGCACGAACTCGTTCTCCATCTGACGTTGTACTGGAGGGGGTATAAACTCCTCTTCAAATGCGGCACAAAAAGTCGTCCACGAGATCGCCTCCTCTCCGTGATTAAATTGGAGAGATCGTCGATGCACGTTCCACCAATCGTGTGCGTTGAGGCAGAGCTGTAGTTACGCGCAGGCGACATGCTTCTCTTCGGGGATCTCTAGCAGAGCGAAGTGATCTTCAAGTTCTGCTAGCCAATCTATAGCTACCACTGGGTCCTCAGTCCCGTTGAATGGGGTGTTGCAGACTTTCTTGAAGTGGCTCAAGTTGAAGGCAGTCACGTCCCTCGGCCTTGGGATTTGTGGCGTCTCTACTTCAAGCACGGGCTGTTCCACCGGAGTCATTGCTGTTGCGGCAGAATGGTTGGCAGCCAAAGTCTGAACGATCTGTTGCAGGGCATCTACCTGCTTCTGTTAGACAGAGAATCGGATCTCTAAATTGCTTTCGAACTTGGCTTGGCGAGCATCATCTCTTTGTCATTGTGTTTCTAACATTTGTAACACCCGCTCAAGCGGGTCGACTTGAGATATGCCCTGTTGGCTCTGAGAGCTTCCCGAAGTGCCCGAACTACTTTCTTGCGTTTCGTTCAGTGCTAGCGCTACAGATTGCGCTGGAGCCATTCCTTCAAAAGAAGGTAAATTATATTAGAATCATAATGTATTATGGACTTATTGCATGAACGCATCTCATTTTGGCCTAGCGAGTTCAAGAGTTCGCACAGGAATTTGATCGTTAAAGGAACTTTTCCAGTGCGAGTCTAAGGAACTTGAATCTGTGCTTTGATACCATTATGTCATGACCCGATTCCGTAGAATCGTTGGGGCGTCCCCCGAATCATGATGCCCTACGGGCCTGGGATTGCGCCCGCACAAGGCTAAAGTATTTTGCATAACGAGCACATATTCAGAGTACGCAGATAAATTAAACACAAGTTAAAACATGAAAAAGTTCTCTTTATTGATAATGAACATCTATTACAAACTCTTGAACGAGTCAGCTAATATGCCGCACGGGCTTACAAAAGTGTTGACCCAAAATGAGATAGCAGTCCTGTACATTATATCCCTTTACTAAACTTCAAAAGATATAGACCTCCAGGCTGGAGGACTGCTTTGCCACGGAGCTGCATTTGTGTATGAAGAGTTGCAGCTCCTGTCTTCAAAATGCTTCTAGGACGGTGCGATCAGGATACGCCTATAGCTGGACTGGATTCGGGAAGACGACTTCGGCTCCTCGCTCGGTTCGCCTTGGTGCGGAGAACCTGTTTCAACGAGGGTCAGCATGTCGAAACACACTGGTGAAGGCGAGCTAGCCAAACTATACCAATCAACACGTTGTTTTAATGAAGCATGCATATTTTTGTGGATTTTTATCTTGCCTTAGTTCATTTACAAGTAAGCAGCATATAGAATTAACTGAAATAAACATGCCACCGTTCGGTGGATTTTACCTACCCGTCTGAATCACCTGCACAATACTTACCATGTCTTCCCTGCCACGAAGATACAAGTTAGTATGCAACAGGTTTAAATATACAGAGGATCACTGGCGGGATGCCATAATGGACGGGGCATAGTACATGAATGGAATAACGAGTAACGCAATGAACAGGGGTGCCACAAGTTATTCCATCCAATACAGGCAACTATTCAGGAGTTCCGTCTGGATCGGATCGGTGCCAGTGCCCCAACGACGGTCCGCAGGAACTAAGACCTTGTGCACAAGTTGTCCGTGATCAACGTTATACAATAAATTAGCAGTCGAGGCAATTCGGGGCAATATCAGGCACAGGACAGTAACAGGGGGAGATCTACTTTTGCATAGTCTCGGTATTCAGATTATTGCATTCAGGATGAGTTCTGTTTATAGCATAATTTAAAGAAGAACATACATTCTAACTTGTATTATGCATATGATAAATATTCCGAACGAACAAGCATGCAAGTAAGTAACTGTTCCCAAGTTTGATTGACAAGCAGTATTATCCAAGTCTATTCTCTTTTATCTTGGTATCTTTTAGTTAATAGTTGGTATCGTCTGATCGGGACTACAAGAATGCAAGAGTTTGTGTGAAGACTTGGAAGCAGGGCTAGCTAATCGGGATGGTAGCCACTCACTTAGTAGTTGGAAGGGAGAAGGAAAAAGGCGCTTCACGACTCCGCTCGCAAGTCGCCTACTGCTCGTTCACCTGCATAACGAATAGCTTGATCAATATTTCTTCCTCTCTTTCCAATTTCGGAATTGAAGTACAGTTCAATGAACGAAAATAATGAAATACATCGAAACCGTTCAAAGAAAACAAGCAAATCCCAAAACCAACTCAAAGCACGAAAGCAACAAGCGACATCGAAATCTGAGGCAATAAAAGATAGCAGCGGAGAGGTCCCTCCTGACTCTGCCGCTAAGTCGATCCGGTGGCCATGGTCCACTGAATATGGGAATCGATTCCAAAGAAACAAATCCATAACAAGGACGGGTTCTTGTTTCAATCTATCCCGATCGAACGATACCGTCTTGTGTTTCTTAGCCGCGCTCCCCGCACCGGGGGAACGGGGCGCTACACACACCAGTGCTTAGTACGAGGAGTCCAAGTTTGAATTTTCTTCTTTTTCAGCATGGGACATGGAGTCAACGCCACATGAGATTCTATCAAAGACAAACTTTTGTTGGCGTTGGGGTCCCATGCAACTGTCCTTCTGCGTGTGGAATTTTTTGCTGCATGCTTCTTCTTCCGTGTCCCTTGCTATGGACACATGGAAGTTGCATTAACACCCAAGCTTCTGGCATCATAGCATTTTCCTCTTCTAGAGCTCGAGTGCAGAGTTGTCTTCCCCTCAGTCGCGATTGCCGCATGGACAAGAATGGCCTAGGTGGATGCATAATGTGCGTCCTCAGCAACAAAGAGATATAGGGAATGCACGCTCCATAGTTAGGCGAGGCGTAGTGGCCTTTTTGACCCATGTCCAGCGGGTCTTCTTAGGCTTTACTAGCCTTGGTGAAGGACTCGTGCTGCCTTCAGAAAGTATTTCCTCGAAAGCTTGCTGGTCGAAGCGTACCACCAATATCTTCTGGGTTGAACCCAATTTTGCCACATCGGACTGTGTCACAACCTTCTCATTAGAGGAGAAGGAAGTCCCCAACAGCGTTGACACCTTGATTGCCATTGATCCAAAGTCGAAACAAACTTTGTGTGTTTAACAAACAAAAAAGTAAAAATAAATCCTAAATAGAAAATCTAAGTTCAATTTTTTTTATTCTAGGGAATGTGACGATGGAGATCGAGTACTGTAGTGACTCCTTTACTCTGTTGACGATCCGACGAGGGAATACGAATGCTTTCTACTATTCTCTCTTTTGTGCTTGTCTGTATGTACGTCTCCCTCTGTATTTGTTTAGTGGGTATGCAATCCTACTATTTATAGACATCATGTTGACAGACCCATGCGAGCATGTGCTTTGCTCACACGGATGTTGGAACTGCCATGTGTCCATCCTCAATAGGGTGCGGTTGCAACCATGGACACATGTCACAGTCGAATTGCTATGTTGATTCATTGTTGGGATCTGCTGTTACTGAAAATCTGGTTGCTTCTCTTACTTAGTGTGCATGACTTAGTCAGCTTGACACTTGGCATGTACAAAATCTTCCCAGTTGCAACAGAAAGATCTTTACTTCAGGAGCACTGCCATACTAAAAGTATAGAGTCTGGGATGCATAGGGCCAGAGACGCATGGAGTTTGGGGCGCATGGGGCCAGAGATGCATAGGACACATGGAGTGAGGGGCGCATGGGAGCAAAGATGCATGAAACTTTGTCTCTCATACGCATGGCGTTGTACTTCTGTAAAATGAAAAGGGTAATTATGGCGGTGACTAGACACCAATTGTCAACCCCAAAATAGAGGCATTTCAGAGCATCATTACTGTCAGAGTCAAAATGCTCTAACTTGACTGAGGTGACATTATGCGTCTAACTAGCCATGCGCCACTTGAGTTTTGACGCATGCACTTTAGTTTCTTTGACGCCTGAGGGCTGATGCGGATAGGCACTTCTAAAATTTTGTATGCTTCTACATTCACCAAGGTTACATTCAGTATTAGGGCCTCGAGATTTATAGATTATGAAGTATCGGTTTTCAAAATTGGAAAGCATTAATGAGATTTATATCATATTAATATGATTTGGTTTGGGAAATTAATGAGAATAACGAGGGCTTGATGGGGGAGAATTTAGAAGGAATTTGAATTCAAAAAAAATTAAAAGAATCATCCGAAAACTGGGGAGCGGGGTCGCGCGGGTTGAAAAGAAGAACAAAAAATTAAAAATGGGGGTCGCAATTTGGAAGTTATTGATCGTACGGGAACAGTAACAGGAAAAATGGTTTCCTTCTTTTTCTTTTTTAATAACAAATTAGTAAACCAATAACAAAGTATATATATATATATATATATATATATATATATATATATATATATATATTGATTCTAAAAAAATTTCTAAACTACCTTTAAAAATAATCACTACACATAGGAAATATGTGTGGAAAAATTAAATCAATGCATATATAAAAATATATTTATAATCTATTAATTTAAAAGAGAATAAATTCTAATTAACTAAATAAGAAATAAATAAGTAATAAATAATTAAAATAATAATAATAATAGTACTTGAGGGGGTGTACAAAGAATGTTAAGTAAATTATTGTTAACCTGCTGTAAAATAACGGTAAAAATGTTGTATTATGGTAACAAATGAGTGGAACCGGGAAAAAATTTGAGATCGTTGAGTTACCATTTTTAGCAAGTCTCTGGATTGGGTGGTAAGAGTTTAAGTTCATAGATTGTGCTTGAAAAGTTTCTGGATTGGGCAGTAAGAATTATGATTGATTTCTCAGAAAAATATGGTAATACAGAAATGAGAAATTTGACATGTTTATTTAAGTTTTTTTTATCATGCATTATATGTCCCCTTTAAATCTGAGTTGCATATGCATGCATGGTCATGGACAACTTACCAACAAGGTTTGGTTTCCTCGAACGGTAATCGCGACCAAGGAACTGATTCAGCCTAGGAGAAACGGGAATAATTGTATTGAAGTACTAGTACAGGTAATTCAGGATCTTCAGTAGAGCTTACTACTTGCACTAAATGGATAGTCGCCTTACCATAAATAGTCATGATTACTCGTGGCTGGTGGCCCTCAGTATACTGACAATATTATGTCTATATACTGCGAGTATTCTATCAGTATACTTTCTTTACTGATAATATACAAACAACAGCTCAGGCTAGGAATATTTGGGTGTCAAACTATACCAAATTTTCTCCAGTTAATAACTAACAAGTTATGTTAGCTAGGGGAAGAATTCCTACAAGATTTAAAATCTTGGGCTGGGTGTCAAACTCAATTACTACACTCTAACCTAGAGATATAACCAAGAATCCTAGGTTTTATCCAATTTTAAATCCAATTACAAACCACAACTAAAATCCAATACCAATGCCTTATACTCAACAAAAATTATAGGAAAATTGTAAATAGACATATAAAACTAAGCAATAACATAATTAAAAGAATTAAAAGCAATAAAATCAAATTCTTATTTACAATGACAAGATGTACTTGCCTATGTCCAAGCCCCAAGTCCTAGTCTTCTACTATTCCTCCTAGGGGGTTTAGAAACTATACCTTAGCCTCAAGGCTGCTCCTAGGTTTAGCCCGTAGCTCCCAGGTTCGAGAAGAGAAGATGGAGAATAGAGAAGAAATGTAGAAAAAGAAAAAAGAGAAAGAAAAAGAGAGGAGAAAGTTAATATAAAGGGAGTAAGTGACATGGGCCACTAGATGGCTACAAATCATATATCATAACCCCTACCCTATCCCATCCACCCAAAAGAAAATTAAGTAACCAATGGATAAAGCCCCAGCCAGTCAGTTGTTAGCCCAATATTTAAGTTAAGTTTATAAATATGGTTAATCAATTAAGTTTAGCATTATGATAATCGATTAATCAGTATAGTAACTTCTACTTTACATTAAATGTTATCAGATTTGCTTCTATATATTCCTTGTTCGTCTAACATGTATGTACATAAAAGCAATGGACATATGATTTGAAGAAATATTGATGAGCCAAAGACGGCGTTATACAAAAGATTTTGCCTAACCGCCTACGACTTATCTGGAGTCTCGCACTTGGGGGTTCCGCTGGTCATTCCCAGATCTTGCTATCTTTGGACAACTGCTGTCAAGGAAAAAGTCATCTTCAAGTCAACAGAAGATTGGCGCCAACAGTACTCTTGGTATTTCACTTTTTATTATTGTTTCGGATAAAATTTAAACGAAAGGGTGTCGTTAAAAGGAAATAACGAACGGCGGGTTCTTTATTGCGAAAGAAAACCCTTTTCTTCTTTTGTTTACAAACAAGCTTGTACAGTATTAATCCTACACGAGGATGTGGGAGTACAATTTATTTAATCTAGATAAATATTGCTATGGGCGTCTGATCTGTAGCCGATCACTTTAGCCCTTGGACCACACGATGATGAAGAAGTGTCGTGGAAGACGGAGAACAACTTCGAAGGTTGCAAAAGAGGATGGATGTACGATGCCAAAGTCGTTGATCCCCACTCTTTGCCTGAGCTCTGGATTCTTCTCTCTCAAGGATTCTGCGACCTCTCTTCAATCTCCGATTTGTCGACCTCGGATCGGATACTGGATTTCTTGACCAATCTTTTGACCTTCAATCTTCGATCTTTTTGACCCTGGATCTGATATTGGTTTTCTTGACCAAATTTTCGACCTTCGACCTTGTCCTCTGTTAATAGAGGTCTCTATTTATAGAGTTTTAGTGACAGTGACCACTCAGTCGGTGTAGAAACTGAGTAGTGGAAAGTATAGCACCCTTTTACACAACGGTTAAAATAACCAATGCCTGCGTATAAATGATCTTTTGAATGAGCGTGTGACGCGGGTCCAACTAAGGGACAAAACGTGTATAACCGCTGCGGAGATCACGGCGTAGAAGCCACGTAGGTAGGCATCCCTCGTGTAGAAGAGGTTGGTGTAGAAGCCAAATGTCTGTCACCATGGCGTAGAATCCAAATAGTTATCAAATCGGCATAGAAGCCGAATAGGCGTAGAAGCCAAGTGGGCATAGAGGCCGTGTAGGCGTAGAAGCCGAGTGGTCGTAGAGGCCGAGCAGGCACAGAAGCTGAATGGGTATAGAAGCCGCTGCGTGACGTGCCAGAGTGGTCATAGAGGCCGAGTAGGCGTAGAAGCCGAGATGATGTGGACGTTTTAGCCGAAATTATGGCTTTTGGAGATATAATCAAATCTCTTACATTAAATGCAGAGATCTGCCCCCATCCTGTGCATTGAATGCAGATGCTTGTCTTTAGGATTTGCCATCATTTCGCTCATTAAATGCAAATATGCGCCTCGAATTCTGTACGAAGAGTAACTGCTGACGTGGCAGGTGGTTTGTCTTCTGCGGAGCGTAAGAAGCTCACGTCTGCCCGTGTAAAACTAGGCAGCGAATCCCATTGTATGCGCAAAAGAAGCTTATGCAAAGGGGATGCCACTAAACGACGGTTCGGTGACATTTAATCAAATCTCTTGCATTAAATGCAGAGATCCGCTATCATCCCGCACATTAAATGCAGAGGAGTGTTTTTGACGGTCTATTACCCTTCTGTGCATCGAATGCAGAGACGTGCCTGGGGCATCTGTCAGTATTCGGCGCATTAATTAAAAAGACGTGCCTTGAGAGCCTGTCACCGCTCTGTGCATAAAATACAGGGACGTGCCTCGAATCCCGTACGAAGTGCAGCTTTTGACGTGGCAGGCGATTTGTCTTCCGCAGAGCGTAAGGAGCTCTCATCTGCCTGTGTAAAACTAGGCAGCGTATTCCTCTGTACACGTAAAAGCGGTTTACGCAAAGGAAATGGCAGTAAATGACAGCCTGGGTTGCAGTGTCGCGCCATCATTATAGCCGTCGTCTGGGTAGTCGAGCAGTGTCCCTTTGTCAGAAGTCCAGACGTCAGGTTCATTGCAGGATCTGATAGGTTCATTTTGAAGAATACGAAGCGTCCCTCGTACACTTCAATGCTGCATTGAAAGCGGATGAGTTTTACGCCATAAAGGCGATGAAGCACCATGTTTACGCTGAAGCAGCCTGGACATAGTGCACTACGCGGCTGGTCTTTTGAGCTTATATTTCACGCTGTGTTCAGCAAAAAAAGCTCTGTTGCACGCTTGATGGCTCTGAAGTCCTCTGTTTACGCTGCTCTACATCAATATGCTGCGTAGAGCTATCCAGCGTATTTTTCATGCTTCTACAAGACCCCCTTCAAAGCTTTTAAATTTCTCGTAATTTAAAACGCTTTGAATGAAGCATGAACCATTTCTCGTAACTCGAAATGCTTCTGAATGGAGCTTTGAAACGGTCGAGACTGACTTTATGGCGGATTTAATGGGGATCGGTGTGACCTCTCTCGCCTATAAAAAGGGTGAGGAGTTAACCTGTTCTTCCCGCATTCCTTTTGCCACACAGAGATGATCGCCGGAGTTCGTCGGGTCGATCTGAGGAAGAAAAAGACCACGTTCTTCCAGCATGTAAGGAGCCGAAAAAGACGGCATTTTTGAGCAAATGTCCTCTGCAACGATGGATCATGGAAGGATATCATAGCCTCCTTTGCTCGGGATAATCAGCAACTTTGTTTGGTGGTTCTTCGGAAGAGAGAGGAAGGGTCGCATTTCGCCATGCTACTTGCAAGTGGCGCCTTCTCCCGTTACCTCCGGGGACGAGAGCAGACAGACTAGCTCTGTCGTCCTTGAATGGGGTTGGATGTAGGAAACTAGATTTAGTTTCTGCTTTTCTTCTGTTAGAGGATGGGTCTAGGCCCATTTTTGTATCCTCCCGCGATTTGATCATTTTCTTGTTCATCGACTGTGGATGTCAATGAACTACCATGGAAGAAGAGGAAGATCTCCACCAATGCGAGAACCTGGCAGAACAGATTCTGGGGGTGGCCTTCTGACGACGACGAGAAAATCCTCTGTAGACGGGATTTCCCTCATATGTAATCATGAAAAAATGAAGAAAAACCCATGTAGACTAGATTTCCCTCATATGTAATCATGACTTTAATCTTAATAAAATCGTCTTTCTTCCATGCATATGATCATCTTGCCATACTTTTTTTTGCTGTGAAGTCTGAATATGTGTAGCTTCGACACGTCTGATTCTTTACGCCGACTCTATTTAGAAAGAGTGCTAGGTCCTGTCCTGTCTTTTACGCATAACTAGGGATGCGTAGAAAGCCGCTTAGCATTCGAGTGTTTTGAACTATTCTGCTGTTTAGGAGTGAGAAACTGCGTAGAATTCTGCACTGTTACTTCTGATAAACAGAATTCTTTGTTCAGACATCATCTTCAAGAATGATTCCTCTAAAATCCCTTGGAACAGGACGAGAAATGGCTGTCAAACTGAGTCGCCATCTTGAATTTTGTAGATGAAATATTCAGACTGGAGTCTGGATGAACTTTGAATCGACCTATGAAGAAGAGTAACTTCCAATGTTGAACTCTGTATGCTTCGGGTACTTGGGATATCTTCTGGTCAAGAGGGAGTATCTTCTGTGTAAACTCTTGCAATTGACCGCCTTGAGAATCGTTCAGATGTACGGAGAGTCACAGACCGTGAAATCATAAGTTTACAGCCTCTGAGCATAAACTAAACGCCATCGAGCGTGAAATCATAGACTTGTAGTTCCTGAGCGTGAAGTCGTAGGTTTGTAGCCTCTCGAGCATAAAATCTACCGAGCACAAAGGCATCAGGGCGTAAAACCCGACTTGTAGCCGTCGAACGTAAAGCCGTAGATTTGTAGCTGTCGAGTTTAGAAAGCTCCTTAGCGTAGAACTGTAGATTTGTAGCCTGTGAAAAAGGAAATCTTCCGAGCATGAAGTCGTGGATCTGTTGCCTCTGAGCGTAAACTAAACGCCATCGAGCGTGAGATCATCGATTTGGTATCTGTTGAGCGTGAAGTCGTAGGTTTGTAGCCTCTCGAGCATAAAAGCTACCGAGCATAAAGGCATCCGGGCATAAAACCATAGACTTATAGCCTGCGAGCGTAAAATTGTAGATCTGTAGCTGTCGAGCGTAGAAAGCTCCTTAGCCCACGAACCTGCTTTGCGCGAAAAACTTTTCGAATTCGCTGACTGTCCGCCTTCTCTGAGTAATAGACTGACGTGGTATCCAATCATAACCGAATATTAATTAGGGGATTTGATTCGGGATCCGAGGAGTCCATTCGAACTCTATATATACCACCAGTTTCTGAGAGAAAAACTTTCCACCCGTCTTCTGCGAGAGAAAGTTTTCGACTGTTCGAGTTCTTCTTCGTTTCTTCTCCGAGTCTTCAAAATTTCCAGTAATGGCTTCGAAACAAACTTCCTCCACTAAGGGAAAGAAGTTTGATTCTTCTTCTCGTTCTTCGACTCAAGCGAGAGCATCTCCGGTTGGACAGGGCGAACCTCATTCTGAGCGGAGCATCCCGCCGACGAGCAGTGCACTCGGCCTGAAAGGTAGAGCTTTTGGGATGAATTAGAATGACTGAAAATCCTTCGCACACGTTGAACGTGGCCGCTCTAGGTCGTCTCCTGTGCTGATAGCCTCTTTGAGGAAGATGATGCACGGAGACGTGTCATCTTTTACTCCCACATTTCTAATGTGTCAGCGTAAAAACTCCATATTTTTACAGTTGAGCGTAAAAGCTTTGATTGCCGAAAACTTGGTGTAACTATTAAAATTTGAGTTTTACGCTTGTGGATAAAAAATTCGGCGTAACAACTCAATTTAATCAGTCTGGCGTAGAGCATGGACCGTATACTGCCAATCTTGAATTTTACGTTTAGGAGATGGATTCCAGCGTAAAAGCTCAAGTTTCACAGTCTTGGCGTATAGCACAGACTGTTGATTTTTTGGCGGATGCTGCAAGTCCTGTAATGTCTAGTTATAGGAACTGACGTGTTTCTCTTGTACTTTTGCTGTTAATTTGCATGAGTCTCCGCTAGCTGAAGTGATGGGCTCTGCCGCCGGGATGCTGCACTCCAACTATCTAGAGGATCTATCGCACGTGACATTTCCTATCTCCGGGCCCCAGTATCCCGAAGGAAGGAAGATTTTGATATTGGCTCAGGGCGAGCGAACGCTGCTGAATATGATTAATGGAGAGCCCCTGACTTACATAGACGGGGACCAGTACATAAAGCCGGCTTTTCTCTTCGGGGACATGATTGATAAGCAGTCCCAGACGAAGCCCAAGAGAGAACTCTGGGTTTTCTCTGCCGAAGGTCTGGTCTTGTACCTGCCCAATATACCGAGAGACTATCCCATCTCGGCCTTCTTCCATGCTACACATCCCAGGAGGATGTCGTGGACGCTGACTCCCGATCTTCACGGCAAGCCGGGGAAGATCTTTCATCTGAAAGTAGCTGACCAGGGGTCGTTTGTCAGCGGCCCTTCCGGCTCTGTAATGGCGTTCAGGGGACTGTACCCGAGCAGTATCCAGAGTGAAGACAGTTTGGTGATCCAGCCGGTCCAATTGCCGACTTTCTGTAATAATTTTATGGGGCGCGGGGGAGTATACCCTAAGGTGAACCCTCGGTGCGGCGGGTGGATCACCCCTACAAATCTTCGATGGGCTCGTTTAGTCGATTGGGCCCTGAAGCATTTTCAGACTGAGCTGGAGGGGATTGGTCTGTTTGCCGCTGTGAGTGCCACCAGTGTTGGGTTACCTCCTAATCCCAACCTGTTTCTGGCACTGATGGAGCGATATATTTCGCTCACCGGGACTTTCGCCACTCCTTTGGGGGAGTTGGGATTGGCCCTGCATGAGATGGCAGAGATCTCGAGACTGCCAATGGGGGATACTCCATATGAAGAGTATGTTCCCACGAACCGGAAGCTGGGGGATTCAGATATTTATCATGGGGGATACTCATTGATGGAGCGAGGGGATGGCGATATTTTATCATGGGCTGCACTGGGGCAATTTTTACTGTGCCCGTCATTACACTTTCCACGGAGCTGCGCATCCTGCATTCGTATGCCCAGTTCTATGTGGCAACGAACACCTTCCATCGCGATTTTGATATGCATAGAAGTTTTAGGGTGCCCTCTTCCAAGCCTGGGGGAAGAGTTGAAGTCCCTTCGGTTTCTTCCGACGAGGGTGAGGAGTCCGTTACTCCGGATGAGCCTCTGGTGTCGGTACCTAGGGGTAAAGTATCTCCGCCTGCAGGGGCTTTGGTAGTTTCTGGGAAGCGAAGGGCTCCTGCTCCCAAGGAGGCTTCCCCTCGCAAGAGGAAGAAGAAGACGGTTAATCGTCCTCTCCGGATTCCTGGTATTGAGGCTCCTGGAGGTGAGCCCGTATCTCCCTATGTCGGGGACGACCCTTTGATTGGAGGTTCCTCGCCTTTTAGAGAGGGACCTTCTACAGTTCCGGCTGGCGGTGCCAGAGAATCTTCGCTGGAGGCTGCTGTCGCTGCTACTGCTTCAGGTAGTGGAACGAGGTCGCCTCCGGGGATTAGTATAATAAGATTTCGTATACCTTTATGCGGATCAGTATCGGGAGAGACTCCTGCCGTGCCTGTCAGCGCACCTGGCGAGATTCCAGCAGATGAGCCTCGGTTGGAATTTGAGGAGGACCTGGAAGACTACTTGCCAGTGTCAGTTAGCAGACCCCTTTCTCTAGGTATGACAGCTTGCCTAGCATCATTAAGAAATAATTTAGCTGTACAGGCCGCAGATGTGACATATATGCCGTCGGCCATGGGTAAATATTATAGCGCCCCGTTCTCCTGGTGCGGAGAGCGCGGCTAAGAAACACAAGACGGTATCGTTCGATCGGGATAGATTGAATTAAGAACTCGTCCTCGTTATGGATTTGTTTCTTCGGAATCGATTCCCATATTCAGTGGAACGTGCCCCCAGGATCGACTTAGCGGCAGAGTCAGGAGGGACCTCTCCGCTGCTATCTTTTGTTGCCTCGGTTTTCGATGTCGCTTGTTGCTTTCGTGCTTTGAGTTGGTTTTGGGATTTGCTTGTTTTCCTTGAACGGTTTCGATGGTTTTCATTATTTTCGTTTATTGAACTGCACTTCAATTCCGAGATTGGAAAGAGAGGAAGAAGTATTAATCGAGCTGTTCGTGTGCAGGTGAACGAGCAGTAGGCGGCTTACGAGCGGAGTCGTGAAGCGCCTCTTTCCTTCTCCATTCCAAATATCGAAGTGAGTGGCTACCAACCCGATTAGCTAGCCCTGCTTCCAAGCTTCAAAGCTAATAATTTGCATTCTCCTTTGCCCCGATCAAATGATACCAAGTAATAATAAAAGAAACCAAGATAAAAGAGAATAGACTTGGTTAATACTGCTTGTCAATCAAATTCGTGAACGGTTACTTACTTGCATGCTTGTTCGTTCGGAATATTCATCATATGCATAAATTATAGTTAGAATATATCTTCTTCTATAAATTGTGCTATTTATGAATCATATCGTGCATGCGCAAAACTGTTCCTAGAGGCTATGCAAATGAACCATGCATTACTCGTGTTGCCTCAACTGCGTAAAGTGATAATTTAACTAAACATCGTGTGTTCGATCACGGACAACTTGTGCACAAGGATATAAGTTCTGCGGACGGTCGCTGGGGCACTGGCACCGATCCGACCTGGGCAGACTTCGTGTTTATAGTCAAATCGTGTGCGGACGGGATAACTTGCAACGCATCGTGTTTTCTGAGCTCCTCGTGTTTCCCCGTTGCATGCTATCCTTGTCCTTGACTAGGCCATATGGCATCAAGCCAGTGATCCTCGTGTGTATATGCTTGCAACGCCTCGTGTGTTTATCGTGTGAATATAGCTTGCAATGCATCGTGTGTTCATCGTGTATATTTAAACCTGTTGCATACTAACTTGTGTCTCCGTGGCAGGAAAGGCAAGGTAAGTATTGTGCAGGTAATTCAGCGGGCAGGTAAAATCCACCGAACGGTGGTAAGTTCATTTCAGTAAATTCTATATGCTGCTTACTTGTAAATGAACTAAGGCAAGATAGAAACCCACAAATATGCATGCTTCATTAAAACAACGTGTTGATTGGTATAGTCAGGCTAGCTCGCCTTCACCAGCATGTTTCGATATGCTGACCCTCGTTGAAACAGGTTCTCCGCACTAAGGCGAACCGAGCGAGGAGCCGAAGTCGTCTTTCCGATCCAGTCCAGCTGTTGGCGCATCTTCACCGCGCCCCTCGAAGCATTTTGGAGTCAGGAGCCTGCAACTCTTCATACACAAATGCAGCTCCGTGGCAAAGCTATCCTCCAGCCAGGAGGTCCTTATTATTTTGAGTTTATAAAGGGATGTAATGTACAGGACTGCTATCTCATTTTGAGTCATCTCTTTGTAAGCCGTTCGGCATATTAGCTAACTCGTTCAAGAGTTTGTAATAGATGTTCATTATCAATAAAGAGAACTTTTCCATGTTTCAAATCTGTGTTTCAATTTATCTGCGTACTCTGAATATGTGCTTGCTATGCAAATAATTCAAGCCTTGTGCGGGCGCAATTCCAAGCCCGCACGGCGGTCGCTACTCGGGGGACGCCTCGGGGCGTGACATAATGGTATCAGAGCACAGATTCAAGTTCCTTAGACTTCGTGCTGGAAAAGTTCCTTTAACGATCAAATTCCTGTGCGAACTCTTGAACTCGCTAGGCTAAATGAGATACGTTCATGCAATAAGTCCATAATACATTATGATTCTAATGTAATTTACCTTCTTTTGAAGGTATGGTACCAGCGCAATCTGCAGCGCAACCACCGAACGAAACACAGGAAAGTAGTTCGGGAAATTCGGGAAGCTCTCAGAGCCAGCGCGGCTTGTCTCAAGTCGACCCGCTAGAGCGGGTGATGCAAATGTTAGAATCGCAACGAAAATGAGACGGTGCTCGCCAAGCCAGGTTCGAGAGCAATCTAGAGAACCGATTCTCAGTCCAACAGAAGTAGGTAGATACCCTGCAACAAATCGTTCAGACTTTGGCTGCCAACTATTCTGCCGCAACAGCAACGACTCTGGTGGAACAGCCCGTGCTTGAAGTGGAGACGCCTCAAATCCCAAGGCCGAGGGACGTGACTGCCTTCAACTTGGGCCATTTCAAGAAAGTCTGCAACACTCCATTCAACGGGACTGAGGACGCGGTGGTAGCTCTAGATTGGCTAGCCGAGCTAGAAGATCACTTCGCTCTGCTAGAGGTCCCCGAAGATAAGCGCGTCGCCTGCGCGCAACTACAGCTCCGCCTCAACGCACACGATTGGTGGGACGTGCATCGACGATCTCTCCAATTTGATCACGGAGAGGAGGCGATCTCGTGGACGACCTTTCGTGCCTCGTTCAAAGAGGAGTTTATACCCCCTCCAGTACAACGTCAAATGGAAAACGACTTCGTACAACTGAGGCAGGGCAGCATGACAGTTAAAGAGTACTCCGCCGAATTCAACCGACTCTCCAAATTCGCTAGGGCCTATTTACCTGATGCAGCGAGTCTAGCCAGAAGGTTTGAAGGTGGACTAAGCCCTGCCATTCATGGGCACATAGCCAACAATCAGTATGGAATAATGCGTGAAGTCATGAATCACGCCCTATCTCTGGAACCACAATATCCTCACGTTTCTACCGGCGCTGTGCATACCTACAATCACAAACGCCATAGCGACGAGAGAGGAAACACCGCCACAAAGCGCCGAAACAACGGTGGCCAACACAGGGCAAATCCCAACCAAGTGTGTCAATACTGCAACAAACGTGGGCACTCCTACAATCAGTATCGTAAGAGACTTGGGTTATGTCTCGCTTGTGGCAATCTGGGCCATGCCATTAGTGCTTGTCCGAACCTTCCTGCTCATCGCCCGCAACGTAATAACCCCTAACGGTAAGCATTATTCTTAAGTTTCGAGACGAAACTTCCAATTGGTTGGGTAGGATGTAGCGCCCCGTTCTCCCGGTGCGGAGAGCGCGGCTAAGAAACACAAGACGGTATCGTTCGATCGGGATAGATTGAATTAAGAACTCGTCCTCGTTATGGATTTGTTTCTTCGGAATCGATTCCCATATTCAGTGGACCGTGCCCCTGGGATCGACTTAGCGGCAGAGTCAGGAGGGACCTCTCCGCTGCTATCTTTTGTTGCCTCGGTTTTCGATGTCGCTTGTTGCTTTCGTGCTTTGAGTTGGTTTTGGGATTTTCTTGTTTTCCTTGAACGGTTTTGATAGTTTTCATTATTTTCGTTCATTGAACTGTACTTCAATTCCGAGATTAGAAAGAGAGGAAGAAGTATTAATCGAGCTGTTCGTGTGCAGGTGAACGACCAGTAGGCGGCTTACGAGCGGAGTCGTGAAGCGCCTCTTTCCTTCTCCATTCCAAATATCGAAGTGAGTGGCTACCAACCCGATTAGCTAGCCCTGCTTCCAAGCTTCAAAGCTAATAATTTGTATTCTCCTTTGCCCCGATCAAACGATACCAAGTAATAATAAAAGAAACCAAGATAAAAGAGAATAGCCTTGGTTAATACTGCTTGTCAATCAAATTCGTGAACGGTTACTTACTTGCATGCTTGTTCGTTCGGAATATTCATCATATGCATAAATTGTAGTTAGAATATATCTTCTTCTATAAATTGTACTATTTATGAATCATATCGTGTATGCGCAAAACTGTTCCTAGAGGCTATGCAAATGAACCATGCATTACTCGTGTTGCCTCAACTGCATAAAGTGATAATTTAACTAAACATCGTGTGTTCGATCACGGACAACTTGTGCACAAGGATATAAGTTCTGCGGACGGTCGCTGGGGCACTGGCACCGATCCGACCTAGGCAGACTTCGTATTTATAGTCAAATCGTGTGCGGACGGGATAACTTGCAACGCATCGTGTTTTCTGAGCTCCTCGTGTTTCCCCGTTGCATGCTATCCTTGTCCTTGACTAGTCCATATGGCATCAAGCCAGTGATCCTCGTGTGTATATGCTTGCAACGCCTCGTGTGTTTATCGTGTGAATATAGCTTGCAATGCATCGTGTGTTCATCGTGTATATTTAAACCTGTTGCATACTAACTTGTGTCTCCGTGTCAGGGAAGGCAAGGTAAGTATTGTGCAGGTAATTCAGCGGGCAGGTAAAATCCACCGAACGGTGGCAAGTTCATTTCAGTAAATTCTATATGCTGCTTACTTGTAAATGAACTAAGGCAAGATAGAAACCCACAAATATGCATGCTTCATTAAAACAACGTGTTGATTGGTATAGTCAGGCTAGCTCGCCTTCACCAGCATGTTTCGATATGCTGACCCTCGTTGAAACAGGTTCTCCGCACTAAGGCGAACCGAGCGAGGAGCCGAAGTCGTCTTCCCGATCCAGTCCAGCTGTTGGCGCATCTTCACCGCGCCCCTCGAAGCATTTTGGAGTCAGGAGCCTGCAACTCTTCATACACAAATGCAGCTCCGTGGCAAAGCTATCCTCCAGCCAGGAGGTCCTTATTATTTTGAGTTTATAAAGGGTTGTAATGTACAGGACTGCTATCTCATTTTGAGTCATCTCTTTGTAAGCCGTTCGGCATATTAGCTAACTCGTTCAAGAGTTTGTAATAGATGTTCATTATCAATAAAGAGAACTTTTCCATGTTTCAAATCTGCGTTTCAATTTATCTGCGTACTCTGAATATGTGCTTGCTATGCAAATCATTCAAGCCTTGTGCGGGCGCAATTCCAGGCCCGTACGGCGGTCGCTACTCGGGGGACGCCTCGGGGCGTGACAAATATTGTCTTTTATGCCTCTTCTTTAGGAAAATTAATATTATGTTGATATTAACTTTCTTTTGTCTTCTTTTCAGGGGAAAACCTCTTCGGAGAGGGCGATGTAGACGCACCCTTCGGCTCTGTGTCAAGTCCTGGCGGCGACACGAAGGTACCTGATTTTAAAGAGGAGACATCTTCGGGTGCTGGCTCGCCTGTCGAGGAGACTCCGATATCTCAAGAGGAGGACGAGCCTGTCATTGCGACAGTGCCTCTTTTGAGCATGTCGATCACTTCGTTTGGTGTTGGCGATTCTTCTTTCGTCGCACCTCCTGTTGAGGTGATGGTCGTGGCAACATCGTCTGTGGTTGTTCCTGGAGGGGAACTGGACACCATCGCGGACACTCCCCGCGTTCATTCGGACCTAGTTGCGCTGACCGAGCAGTACACCGGCATCTTCTACACCACTTTGAGAACGTTAATGTCAATGGTGTTGGCGAAGAAGCTGGGCTTTGCGTCACTGAAGAGGTCCTCTCGGTTTTCGATAGAGGCGATCAGGGAATTCGGCGACACCGGGTTAGCTGACGCCCTGGAGGAGATAGTTAATGGTTTGGAGCAACCTATTAACGAATACTTGCAACTGGCCCGAGGCAATATTGACGGTCTCGTCCAAGTTAGGTATGACTCCCTGACTGTGCAGCTTGCTGAACAGATCGAGCCTCTGAATAAGTCCATCACGGCTCAGCTGCAGGAGATGGATCATGAGCGCGTCCAGTTGGGGTATATCGTCCCTGAGTTGACCCAGTGTGAAGCCGAGTATGAGGAAGAGGCAGCGAGGGTCCGCATTTTGAAGGATGAGCTCGCTCGAGCAGAGGCGAAGGCTCTCTCTTTGTCGGCGGCCCGAGACGTGTTGAAGGAGCGACGGGCGACTGTTTAGCAGAATCAAACGCGTGTGGGTGCTTCCCATGCTAATTTTGTGTAGGCTCGGTCTGAGTTAGTTGCTCTAAACAATGATGCAGCAAGGTTGGCACATGCTCGTGCCGACGTCTTGAACTCTCGGGATGAGAGGATGGCCGTACTGGCGCAGCAGCTTCGCGACCTGATCGCTCTCCCTAAGTGATGTACTTTTGCTTTTTTAATGTACTTTCGCTCTTTTTTAGGAATAATAAAGAGGCTTTTCATCTGACTTTGTGGACCCATCATTTCGGAATGTAAATGACAGGTTTGGGTGAAAGTGATATCAGAGGTAATACGGACGTGATATACTCTCGGTAAGCTTTAGTAGGGCATATCTATTCAGAGGTTATATGGACATGATAGAATATGCTTTAATGGGACATATCTATTAAGAGGTTATATGGACATGATAGAATACGATCCAACTAGTTTTGATTTGGAAGTAGTTTTGTGAGAATGAGATTTTTGCCTTATTCCACTTGAGCAGAGGAGTTTAAACATAGTACCTTTTCAAGAATTTGCCAATGATAGGAGCCATTATGAGGTCTCCATTAGGCTGGGCTAGCCTGTAAGCGCCGTTTGAGAACGTTGTCTCGATCACGTAAGGGCCTTCCCATTTGGGCAGGAATTTGCCTTTACTCCTGTGAGTAAGAATCATCGGCCTTCTTACGGCTAAGACTAGCTCCCCGACTTTGAACACTATTTTCTTTACTTTTTGATTAAAAGCTCTAGAAATGCGTGCTTGGTAGAGCGCTATGCGTTGTTGAGCTTGGAGGCATTTCTCGTCTAATCCTTCTAGCCCTTGAAGCGTTAACAGGTCATTCTTTTCTTGAGTCAGCTCATTAGCCACGGCTATCCTGAGTGACGGAATCTGGATTTCGATGGGGAGAACTGCTTCACTCCCGTAGACCAATGAGAATGGAGTGCAACCTGTCGGTGCTCGTACCGTCGTGCGGTATGCCCAGAGATATTCTTCCAGTTTCTCGTTCCAATCTCTCTTGTTTGAAGAGACGAACTTCTTCAAGAGTTTGATAATGTTTTTGTTGAAGGCTTTCGCCAAACCATTAGCAGCTGGATAATATGTCGTACAGGCGACATTTTGTATCCAATTTTTATCGCAAAATCGATGAAACACTTGGCTGATAAACTGAGGTCCATTGTCATGGATTATCCTTCGGGGAATCCCAAAGCGATAAATGACGTGATGCTTGATGAAGCTGATCACATTAGATATCTTTACCTCAGCAAGAGGGATCGCCTATGCCCATTTGGAGAAGTAATCCGTGATGGCCAGTATGAACCGGTGACCTCTGGAAGAAGACGGGTAAATAGGACCAATTATATCCATACCCCATGCTTCGAAAGGCCAGGACGCAATCGTAGGATGTAGATGCTCAGAAGGTTGATGTATGAAGTCTGCATGAACCTGACAGGCTCTGCATTGTCTGGCATACTTGATTGCGTGTGCGATCATAGTGGGCCAGTAATAGCCCATTCTCCTGAAGCGATCCTGGAGCCTAGGACCGGGTTGATGCGCTCCGCATACGCCGTCGTGGGCTTCACGGATAATTCGATGTGCTTCATCATGAGAGACATCGTAATAACGGTCCGTCATAAGACCGGCGATATAGGCACTGCGAAGATGCGTCGAAGTAGAAGCGTAGTGATCATCTTTTGACGGATACTACTTCTTTAGGATCTTCTGGCAAAATTTCGTATGCTACGAAATCTATAAAGGGACTTCTCCAGTCTCTCCTGGGAGGATCTGTGTCCACCGCGTAGCTGTATTCTATGTGAAAGTTATTTTTCACACAGAATAAATCTCTGTTAAGAAGGATTACCGAATTCTGCCTTCTTATAGGAGTAGCTAAATCTGCAGCTAGACTAGCTAGGGTATCATCTTCCAGATTCTGAGATCAAGGTACATGCTCTAGGAAGAATCCTTTGAATGTTATGGCTATTTCGACCGTTGCTCGGTGATAGGGGATGAGGTCGGGATTCCGGATTTCATATATTCCTCTGACTTGATTGACGATCAGCAGAGAATCACCGAAGGCTTCCAGAGATTCGACCCCCAGCTCTTTAGCGACTTGGAACCCGATTAGTAGACCGTTGTACTCTGCCACATTGTTGGAACAAGGCTCGCTAAGAGAATATGCTCGGTAGATAACGAGTTTATCAGGAGTGACTAGGACGATCCCTACTCCTGAAACCACGTTTCCCCTGGGACCAGTCCTGGAGGCGCCATCGAAGAACAGTTGCCATGCATCACTTTCCATTATGGAATTGCACTCTGCAAATTCGTCGGGAATGTCCTCGTACAGTTTGGAGGCCTCCGGGATCGGATGAGCAGCTAGAAAGTCAGCCAATGCTTGGCCTTTGACGGACTTCTGAGGGACGTACACCATGTCATATGGCGTTAATAACATCGCCCAAGTCGCGAGTCGGGAATTAAGAATGCTTGGTTTATTCATCAGTACCCGCAGAGGATTGATCCTGGAGATGATGTGAATGGTTTGGCCTGTGACATAGTGTCGCATTTTCTGAATAGCGAACATCAGAGCCAAGTATTCTTTCTCCACAGGGTTGTACCGGTGTTCGGCTCCGACCATCATCCTGCTGAGGTAGTAGATAGCCTGTTCGTGGCCCATATCGTTCTTTTGTGCGAGAAGAGCTCCCAGAGAATGATCCATCGCTCGAACATATAGCACGAATGGTCTTCCTATGACGGGAGGTACCAAAACTGGCGGGCTAGTGAGGTAGCGCTTGATATCTCCGAACGCTTGCTAACAGGCTTTGTCCCATACGAAGGATACACCTTTCTTTATGAGACGAGAAAAGGGCTGGCATCTCCCAGAGAGGTTGGATATGAATCTCCGGATATAAACCAGACGACCTTGAAATCCCCTGAGTTCCCTCAGATTGTGGGGAGGTCGCATTTCTAAGATGGCCTTGACTTTATCAGGGTCCACTTGAATGTCTTTGGCGGTGATGACAAATCCCAGAAATTTGCCAATAGATACCCCCAGGAAGGACTTTGTAGGGTTCATTTTGAGTTGATGTTGGCACATCAATTCAAATACTGTCTTCAAGTCCTGGATGTGATTATCCCTGAGGAGGCTTTTGACAGCTACATCGTTCACGTAACACTCCACTGTCTTGCGTAAATGCTCATGGAATATGTTACTCATAGCCCGTTGGTACATAGCCCCGGCATTCTTTAATCTGAAGGGCATGACCGTATAGCAATATACCCCTAGTGGTGTCTGGAAAGCAGTATGCTTTTCGTCTTCAAGATGCATCTTGATCTGATTATATCCTGAAAATTCGTCCATGAAAGACATATATTCAAAACTGTATGTATTGTCAATCATGACGTCTGTAATGGGAAGAAGAAAGTCGTCCTTGGGGCAGGCTGCGTTCAGATCTCGGTAATCGATGCAGATACGTACTTTTCCATTCTTCTTCATGACCGGGATAACATTGGCGACCCAGTCGGGATATTGTTCCTCACGGATGAAGCCGTAGGCTATCAACTTCTTGACTTCAGCTTCAATGGCGTCCATCATGTGCGAGCGGAACCGGCATTGGTGCTGCTTCACAGACTTTGAATCGGGCAGTATATTGAGTTTATGAGTAGCCACCTTTGGATCAAGACCTGGCATATCCTCATAATTCCACGCAAAGACGTCGATATATTCCTTTATCAGCTGGATAATTTCTTCCCTTTCTTCTTCGGAAAGGTTGTTACTGATAAATATCGGCTTTGGTGAAAGTTTATCCCCAACGTCAATCTGGATAACATCATCTTCAGTGGAAGGTTCTCTCTGCTCGAAGCGAAACTCCCATTGTGTATCCATTTGCTGGGCCCAAGCGTCATTCTCGAATGGTTCGGATTCTTGTTCGTCTGATTCGAAGGAATCCTTCACTACCATATTTGCTGATAATGTTTGCTCGAGAGCGTGAGATGAGTCATCTTGAAAAGAGGAAAAGATATCCTCGTTCGACTTGGAAGTCGTAAAGGAGGTGGCATACCCTAACCCGAAGCTGGTTCGTTGATAGTAGGGATTCCGTGCAGCGGTATTCGTCTGCCTTTCCCGTAGTTGAGACCTAGTTTCAGCTTCAAGTCATAACCCATACTTCGCATGATCTTCAAAGCTTGTGGGTTGTACCTGTGAACTTGCATTTCACCAGCGTCGTCATCGAAGGAATCCTTTTGTATAGTTTGTTCGTTGCGCATGCGGCCGAAGACTATTGAACGCTGACCGTTGCGTGCAGGTGGAACAATGAAGATAGAATCCTCATGTAGTCCATATGTCGTGGTGACATTGGATGATGATGCCACTTCCCATATGTACTGATGATAGGAATCTATAGCTGCCAAGAATTTTTGTGCTATAAGCTCTACATCATCCTGGGGAGAGGATTCTTGATTTGGAATCCGAGCGTCGATATACTAGAAAAGAGGTCCTTTATTATTATCAGAAACCGCATTCCTGGTTGTATTTACATCACTCGGCTGCTTGTTGAGCCGAAGGTTGATGATTAAGGGTGGAGGCTTCTGGCTCAGAGTGATCACTAGAGGATCACCCCCTTTCACTGACCTGGTCTTGTTCAGGTGGATAGCCATAGGTTCTATGGCTTTTGGATGGGTAGTCCGTCCTTTCACCTTGATTGACAGAGGTTGCTTGGCAGAGGGTTCTTCAGGCTCCCGGTGGGATTCCTTCTCTGCTTGGGCTGACACCTCTTCAGTGTGGTCTTGAGAGTACAACACGGCATCAAAGTAGTAGGATTCTACTCCTTTAAACGGATTCAGGTCAGCAACCTCCGTTTGTACCGTTCCTTGGGTGTCTACATATTTGAAGCATTGATGTAGGGTCGAAGGAACGATGTTGTGGTCGTGGATCCATGGTCGTCCCAGCAGAATGTTGTAGGACACCTCTGAATCGATGACGTAACACGTAGCTACCGATCCGAGGTTGCCAATCTGGATCCTCAGGCGAATTTTCCCCAACGGCTTACTTCTTCCGGCGTTAAAACCTACGATAGTAGTGGTGGTGTAAGCCAGTTCGCTGGTAGGAATCCTCAGCGGTCTGAGCAGACTATGAGGAATGATGCTGATTGAGGATCCTGGATCTATGTGAATCTGGTCGACCTCCATGGAACCGACGTACCCGGTGTGGTAGAGGGGTCTGTCATGCCTGTTATGTTTCAACAGCATGTCGTCTTGAGTGAAAGTGATGTTTGGGACCACCTCCATCACACTGTGGCATCGAGGACACGCCACGGGTTCTTTGTTAGGGGACTTGAGCTGGGTCAAGTATGTATCCGCTTGTACTAATGCTTCACTCAGGGCTAGACGAGTATCTTGGGAGAGCCTGAGTAGCTCAAAGATGGACAACCTGGCTGGTGTATTAGCTAGTTGGGCCAGGATGTCGAAGTTGTACGGCTTCTCTAAACCTTTGTTTTAAATAATTTTCACAGGTTTATCGAACCGCACTTCTTTTTGCTTTCCCTTGTCCGCCGAAGTTGGTCTCGAAGGACCGGCCTCTGGTACGGCGGGCTCTGGTTCTGAAGGCTTGGCAGCTGAAGCGTCTGCAGGTGCGTCTTCCTGACTCGCTCCGTAGTCCTTGAGGTAAGCCTTCCCTGAACGGGTTGCCGTAGCCAAAACCTCGTCTTCGTCTGATGTCGAAGAAGTTGCAACCATATGGCATGGCTTGCATTTGGAGTTCTTCCTGGACTTAGCCTTAGTAGCATTAGTCTCTTTTTCGAGCTCCGACACCAGGTTCGGGTGAACCCACATAATCCTGCCTCGCTGGGTAGTTAGGAGTAACAGGTCATGATTTTGAACCCTAGCCGGAGGGAGATTAACGATGTTCATTATCGTCCGGGAAATAGGTGTAACACCGTCCGGGACTTCTTGGGGAGGCAGATTGCCAAATTACAGAGAGATCATGTTGCCCGTGACCGTCTTCTCGCTGTTACGCAGAGTGATGGCCTTAGCATCGATCAGCTCCTGGATCTTCCTTTTCAGTATGTAACACGACTTTGTCGAGTGGTATACGTATCTGTGGAAGATGCAGTACTTGGGGTTGTTGGCACTGCCGACTTCACTGGGCCGCCTCTCCTCTGGAAGGGTGATCTTGCCACTTTTGACGAGACACTCAAATATATACGGAATATCGTCGTCGTCGAAAGAGTATACTTCGACGGGCCTGGAAGTCCCAGGTTTCGTCTGCGTGGTTGCCGCAGTCTTTTATCTGGACGTATTGATCGCCAGAGCTTCTTTTCCTTTGGAACTGCGAGGATGATCGCCGTTGGGGGATGACCTTTTGCCTCTGTCGGAGGTAGAGATCATGATGCCATTGTCGTGCGCCTTGCGACTGTTATCCTCGGCGGCTACCGCTGAGATGATGAACGAGGGCCAATCATGGAACTGATATGGTCTTGTGAACACCGAGATCACGGGAAGAAGGTTCTTCCTGCAAATATCCACCAATGCTGAGTCTGGAACTCCTGGAGGCATCTGTAAAGTAGCTTGACGAAAGCGTTCGACGAAGGTGCGAACGTCCTCTTTTTTTCTCTGCTTGACTTCAATGAGAGAGGACATAGACATGTCCATTCCTCCCTCGTAGAATCGTGTGAAGAATAAAGCCTTGAAGTCTTCGAAGAAAGTAATGCAGTTGTCCGCCAGGCTACGGTACCACTGGTAAGCCACTCCTGAGAGACAGCCCATGAACACCCGAGTGAGGAGGGTGTCATTTCCTTGTAGCAACACCGTCATCATACTGAAATAGTTCATATACTGACTTGGTGATATTTTTCCCTCGAACAGAGCCATAGTTTGAGGTTTGTACCTCGGAGGGAAAGGGACCTCTTCCCAGATAGCTGGGTATGGCTGGTTGATTCCCAATTTCTTGAGCTGATCTTTGTGCTTCAAGGCATCAAATTGGGCTTCAACTCCCGTACTGCTTGCATCAGATTTTCAGCCGGTAGCGAGACCACAGAATGGTGCGGAGTCGGTTGTATCGTGACTCCCACCGGAGGTAATACATTCTCCGAGTGAGGAAGCGGAGGACCAGCTGACTCTTGATCTAGAGCATCCTCTTGGATTGTGTTGGATGGTGGTAGGTCCACCCCCATACGTATCTGAGTTGGCGGGACCGATGTTTGAGCCATAGCAGCCGCCTGTTGAGTTAGCATCATTTGGTGCATGTTCTCCATCATGGATTGTATTTGTTTCAGAGATGTCTCTAGTATAGAAATGCGTTGCTCTGCGCTCCCTGACGGCGTAGCTTCCTCGTGTTCATCTCCAATGGCATAAACTCTCATCTCCCTGGGCGTCATTGAAGGATGAGTATAGTTTGTTGTAGAAGTTGACTCTATACTCTCAGTATCTAATTCGGGAGACTGGCGACCCCCAGCGTCGGAATCAGAAGAGCACGAAGTCAGTTGTCGTGACCTCGAACGAGTATTTTGGAACACCCCAGCTTCTGTGTCCCTAAGGAGCATGTTGAATCTCCTTTGGCTCGGAGTTCTAGAGGACGGACGTCTTGAGACCGAGCTTCCTCCAGGTATATGTGAAGCCATGTTCACAGATGCATGCGTGGGCTCTTCTTCTAGGGAAGATAGAGAGTAGCTCATCCGGTCGAAAACCGACCGTTTTGCTTCAGAACGGCAACAATTAATTATAATCCTATGACTATTACAACAGTGCTCACTAGGAGGCGTAATAGACATACTGGAAGATCCCCTCTCCTTGCATTTCTGGATTAGATATTTGCGCAGGTCAGGAGGAGTTGCAGAAGAAGAAGATGATGGCTTGTTCCTTCTGTTCCCATTGGTGGGCATGCGGATGATGGGGACCATAGTCTTCCCTGTGCCACCCGTATACAACAGGTTGGCCATCTGGGTGGCGGATAATCCCCGAGGAGGGTGTCTTTTCGCAACTGGAGCCTTCTTTACGATTAGGGGCTTCGCCTGGCATAATTTGGAGCTCTGCTCTGGTTGGCGTAAAGCTGAGGATGTCCTCAGGCGGCCATCAGCTTCTCGCGTAATTCGGAGGGCGGGCAGATTGTTCCCTTGCTGGCATAAAGGCCGAGAAGTTGAGTAGTCCGCCGCTTGCTTTCCCTTACGAAGATCACAGGGATCATCTGGTTCTCCGTAGAGGGCAGATATTATTTTACGTGCGGAGCGTATCTTGTACTTCTGATTTGGCGCTGAGGCATTTATCAAAAGTTTTGTCTATTCCGCCAGGGACGGGAGACTGAATTTTACGCGCAGAGCATGGAGTATACTTCTGGGTTAGCGCTGAGGCACTGCCAGAAGTTTTGTCGACCCTGTCAGAGACAGGCGACTGAATTTTATGCACAGGGCACGGATTATACTTCTGGGTTAGCACTGAGGCATTGTCAGAAGTTTTTTCGGCCCTGTCAGAGACAGGCGACTGAATTTTACGCGCAAGGCAAGGAGGGAGCGATGCTACCACCTCATTGGTCGAAGAGATCGGAGAGGTCGGAGAATCCACAGGAATGGTAGAGGATGTCTTGGGCATCCAGACCTTGCGCAGCTTCCTATTTTTTTGGACAGAGAGAGAGTGAGAGCTACCCCTTGTTCGGAGCATAGCTTCGTACGCAGACTGGTCGAACTGGACGACCAGTGTCTTCTTTACGGATCCCACGGATACCGCATCGTGTTGAGCAATTGCTTCCTCATCAGAAGAGAAAGATGTCCCCAGCAGAGTCGCCATCTTGTTTCGGACAAAATTTAAACGAAAGGGTGTCGTTAAAAGAAAATAACGAACGGCGGGTTCTTTATTGCGAAAGAAAACCCTTTCTTTCTTTTGTTTACAAACAAGCTTGTACAATATTAATCCTACACGAGTATGTAGGATTATAATTTATTTAATCTGGGTAAATATTTCTATGGGTGTCTGATCTGTAGCCGATCACTTTAGCCCTTGGACCACACGATGATGAAGAAGTGCCGTGGAAGACGGAGAACAACTTCGAAGGTTGCAAAAGAGGATGGATGTACGATGCCAAAGTTGTTGATCCCCACTTTTTGCCTGAGCTCTGGATTCTTCTCTCTCAAGGATTCTGCGACCTCTCTTCAATCTCCGATTTGTCGACCTTGGATCGGATACTAGATTTCTTGACCAATCATCCGACCTTCAATCTTCGATCTTTTCGACCCTAGATCTGATATTGGTTTTTTTGACCAATTTTCTAACCTTCGACCTTGTCCTCTGTTGATAGAGGTCTCTATTTATAGAGTTTTAGTTACAGTGACCACTCAGTCGGTATAGAAACCGAGTAGTGGAAAGTACAGCACCCTTTTACACAGCGATTAAAATAACCAATGCCTGCGTATAGATGATCTTTTGAATGAGCGTGTGACGCGGGTTAAACTAAGGGACAAAATGCGTATAATTGCTGCGGAGATCACGGCGTAGAAGCCACGTAGGTAGGTATCCCTCGTGTAGAAGAGGTTGGCGTAGAAGCCAAATGTCTGTCACCATGGCGTAGAAGCCAAATAGTTATCAAATCGGCATAGAAGCCGAATAGGTGTAGAAGCCAAGTGGGCATAGAGGCCGTATAGGCGTAGAAGCCGAGTGATCGTAGAGGCCGAGCAGGCACAGAAGCTGAATGGGCGTAGTAGCCGCTGCGTGACGTGCCAGAGTGGTCATAGAGGCCGAGTAGGCGTAGAAGCCGAGATGATGTGGACGTTTTAGCCGGAATTACGGCTTTTGGAGATATAATCAAATCTTTTGCATTAAATGCAGAGATCTACCCCCATCCTGCGCATTGAATGCAGATGCTTGTCTTTAGGATTTGCCATTATTACGCGCATTAAATACAGATACGCGCCTCGAATTCTGTACGAAGAGTAATTGTTGACCTGGCAGGAGGTTTGTCTTCTGCGGAGCGTAAGAAGCTTACATCTGCCCGTGTAAAACAAGGCAGCGAATCCTATTGTATGCGCAAAAGCAGCTTACGCAAAGGGGATGCCACTAAACGACGGTTCGGTGACATTTAATCAAATCTCTTACATTAAATGCAGAGATCCGCCATCATCCCGCGCATTAATTGCAGAGACGTGTTTTTGACGGTCTGTTACCCTTCTGTGTATCGAACGTAGAGATGTGCCTTGGACATCTGTCAGTATTCGGTGCATTAATTACAGAGACGTGCCTTGAGAGCCTGTCACCACTCTGTGAATAAAATGCAGGGACGTGCGTCGAATCCCGTACGAAGTGCAGCTTTTGACGTGGCAGGCGGTTTATCTTCCGCGGAGAGTAAGGAGCTCTCATCTGCCTGTGTAAAACTAGGCAGCGTATTCCTTTTTATACGTAAAAGCGGTTTACGTAAAGGAAATGGCAGTAAATGACAGCCTGGGTTGCAGTATTGCGCCATCATTATAGCCGTCGCCTGGGTAGTCGAGAAGTATCCCTTTGTCAGAAGTCCAAACGTCAGGTTCATTGCAGGATCTGACCGGTTCATTTCGGAGAATACGAAGCGTCCCTCGTACACTTCAATGCTGCATTGAAAGCGGATAAGTTTTACGCCACAAAGGCGATGAAGTACCATGTTTACACTGAAGCAGCCTGGACATACTGTACTATGCGGCTGGTCTTTTGAGCTTATATTTCACGCTGTGTTCAGAAAAAAAAGCTCTGTTGCACGCTTGATGGCTCTGAAGTCCTCTGTTTACGCTGCTCTGCATCAATATGCTGCGTAGAGCTATCCAGCGTATTTTTCATGCTTCTACAATTATGTATTTTGTTTATAGGACCAAATATACATCGGATTCGCAGTTGGCCCTAGGAAGCTCAAACCCATATTAAATCAAAACCTAGTCCACTCTAAACAGCCTTAACCAAACCAAACATGTTCCTAGTATTCTGAAAATAGACCAACAGAGTTCGGATAGAACTCGGACCAAACACGGGCCGAACTCGGTCAGGGTCAAACCAGAAAATCAAGTCAGCCTCCTGTCACGATCCGCCCCAATATGATCGAGGCACGAGTACGTGGGTACGTCCGGCCTACGCCGCAGCATCGACGATAGAACGCTGTCTAGGTTATCATTATCTATCTATCTATCATACTAGTACAACCAGTACTACCATGTACTCAATCACAATAATCTAAAAGAAGAATAAATAGAAAAGATAATCAATAACAGTATACAAGAAAAAAACTAGGTAGGGTATGTAAAGAAATATTAACTAGAACTCTACAAAAATTACCTCAAGTCCATAGGGTAATAGCAGTCAAGACTAAGGCACCATTCTGAGATCCCAGAGTAGTGAGCATAATAATCACTAAAAAATATTATCCGGTCAGGATTGGAGCAAAGTATACCTCTAACAGCAATTCTAATAAAGGATAAAAATTATGTAATAGTAAATAAAGAGCATATACCAGATGAATAGAGCATGGCAGGAATATACTGAAATAAGGAAATACAAAAAAGACATACAAGAGGTACGAAAATCATATATGGAAATAAAGAGATACAACTATCTAAGTGAGTGAGTATAAGTGACAACATTTAATCGTCTTGGGTACTGCACAAGAATCACTGGCCTGGTAATCATACGTTCGGTATATGAGTAACACTATACAAGAAGAACAAGAACTGCGGGGTATGATCACATATCTGCACTAAATAATCTCCGCCCCCGACTAGTATAATGGATCCAACCATAGCACGCTATGACACGAGATTCTATGAGAAATGAGCTAATCTTTTCTTGAATTAGTGTCCATACATATACAAGAACAACGACTCGCATAAGAAATACGCCAGGAACTACCAGGAATAACATCTCATGATGGAATCCAGGAATACCAATCTGTAAAATCAAGTGTCAAGAAATTAAGTATATCTACACTAAATACAAAAAAACATAGAGGATATCATAAACGGAAAGCTGTCAGAGAATGTACTTGCCTGAAATCTGGGATAAAGTATCAACCTATATCTGGAACAGTTCCTCGAAGACCTAAATATAGAATATTACATCAATACAAAGTTTTAGAATGATAACAAGTTAAACTACTCAAATTGTAGGTCTTAAACTCATTTCTAAGTCAAAACAGTCAACTCGATCAACTCTAAGTCAAAGTAGCCAAACTTGGTCAAGCTAGTTGTTTCTAGGTTGTATAAGTCTATATCTAGGTTATTGGGTCCATGCACTGTTTATCTGGGCTATACTAGCTATTATAGGATATAGTGTATGATAACTATTAAGTATCAATATATAGCCTAGCTATCCCTTAACTAATACTATCTTAGTATCAGTTACCTTGGCTTTGAGCCATCTTGGTATCGATATCTAACTACCCCTTGATACCCACTACTAATACCTAAAGATAAAAAATACCTTAACATTACCTTGGTGTTATCTCAAGGTAACACCAATACCTTGATAAATGCTAGTATCCAAAATCCAAATCTCATACTTAATACCTTAGCTCAAACTCAATACTAACCTATTCACTTAGCCTTCCTACACAACCCCACATATACACTAACTTGGTGTTAAAACCATTGTGATACTTAGCACTGATACCCAAACACTCCTCCACAAGACTCACTAATACTCATGTATCAATATCAGTCCTTACATAAGATACTACAACCCATAACTTAGTATCAAGCTTATACGCTTAAAACACTTATCACACATATCTGGCTTAACCCCCATGCTATAACACTGATACTTTAGTATCAAAGCACCCCATAATCCATATACATCTATAGAATGAGTATGGAATAATACAATAAGACCTACACATGTATAAATACTCTAACCAGTGCACCTAATGCGCAACTATTTATATATGTACTAGAGGTATACTAATCAAGATAACTATATACATACATAATAAAACTCAAGTAAATGTATATCAATATACTAATCTAGAACTAATATTTAAACTCATACCAAACTATACTAACTAGTGTGTATATATATATATATATATATATATATATATATATATATATATATATATATATATATATATATATATATATTAACACATATATAACTAACTAACTTGAATATCATCTAACTAACATGTATATATATTAACTTACTCTAACATGACATAACTTCTAACTAAACAACAACTTAACTAATTAGAAAAAATAGCTAACTGATAACACCTACTAACTAACATGTAGAAACTAGCACAACAATTCATTAAATAACTAATAAATACTAACAAAATAGCACAGGCCACCTTCCTTACCTACTGCTGTTATTCCAGTTAAAAACGACTTCCCTCACCCTCCTATATCCATTGCTAACTAACAATGCAACCCCCTTCAAGCTAAACCCGAGCCCTAACTTACTTAATGTTTTTGTGTTAAACACAACAGCAGCCACTGCTGCTGTTGCCCTGCTGTGCTATGTCACAACAGCTGCCCCCCATTTCTTGCTAAATCGACTACTCATGGGACCGACTGAACACTATATTCAGTTCACCCATGTGCACACTGAACACTAATCCCACTACTGCTCCTGCTGGTCCTACATGTTGTTGTTGTATGCTTACTCTACTGCTGCTACTGCTGATGTTAAAGCCTACACCACTCTACTCGAGCACCACTTGTCACTGAACCCGACACCCCCAAAACCTTGTATACCACTGGCACTTCCTAGAATTCCCCTCAATTGACCTGCCTCATCCCCCATGATCTGCACCCGAGCCCAACATCTCTTGCCCATGAATCCCACACCCACTAGGAAAGTCACACACACTCAGGTCAGGTATCTCACTCAAACACATTCAAATGCAAAAGAACATCCCTCCACACTTCACTTATAATAAACTAAACTGCATGTAGCTGTTATGTAACTCTCTTTATGTCAGACACTACTTCACATCAGTCCTCTTATCCTCTCTCCATCAATCCAACAACTATACACATTAATATATACATAATATACCCTAATAACACCTAGTATAAATCAAGTACATGAAGATATGAACTCATATATATATATATATATATATATATATATATATATATATATATATATATATATATATATATATCATATATGATCCATAGCAATCTAAAATAGATATAGACAACCACTACTAGAGTATTAATATCAAACACGTGGAGTGCATTACACCCGTATCACACTAACTCTAGGATACGCTTGCGATATGGCCCCTACACCACGCCAAATGCATCACTAATTATGTGAGCAAGTCTAGAATCATATTTCTAAGCAATACAAAGTGCTAGCTACCCATCTACGTGTCTATGTCAAAATATGACAAGTGTAAACCCCCGTGTCAAAGAAAAAATCTCCAAAATAACCAGTATCACTAAATTACCATGATACACCTACATGTGTCCAATTGTGTACACGACACTAGTCTAACACAATCAAACATATGTCAACTTGGTCCACTAGACCTATTGACAAACACATGGTGCACCAATCTCGGATTTTTCCTAAATTGGACACAAAACACACCATAACATTCACAATAGGGGTCCCAAGAGGCCAATTCTTCTTCCTATGGGTATCCCTAGTCCAAAGGTAGGTTCGTAAATATTAAACTACAAATTTAGAGTCTATTTAGAAGGAAAAAAACTAAATTGTACGTATTGGGAGATGGATTGCCAATGAAAGTCCCAATGAACACAAAAAAGCCTAAACTTGTGCAATTTTCTCCAAATTGTAGATCATTGCCTCCTCCTTGCTTCTAGAGCCTCCAATGGTGAAGTAGGATGAATTTGGAAGATATTTGGTGTAGGTTTGGTGGAGGGAAGAGGGAATTTGGAAAGAACTATTCTAGATCTAAAATTGGAATGAAAAGAGGAAGGAGAAGAGAGAGAATGCTCTCTATATGGCCGGCCACCCTAGCTTGGTCTCCAAGCAATGTATATTGACCCTAATACCCCTTGGGGCTTGTCATGAAGTAATGGATTAAGGAGCAATCTTCTACTTCTAATGGTTGGTTAATTAAATTACTTAACTTAATAAAAATGACTAATATTAGGCTCAAGTATAAACTAACAAATTGTTGGTTCAAGAGTCAAGTCTAGTCTAGATAGGTTCACTAACACAAGTCCAAAATATAATGTAACATGCTAACAATATTTTAAATACTACAATAAATAATATATAACATGTACCATAACTAAATAATTATGAAATACCTTTTAATATAATAAATTTTTGAAATGCCAATATTATAATATTACCAATAATTAAAAAGACAAAAATATCCCTCTCCAAAAAAGTGGTAGTGACACCTCCTATTCTGGATGACCAGGCTCTAACGTTCAAATTTATGAACTGTAAACACCCTGATTTTTAGAATTTAATTTTAGAATTTTAATTATTGGAATTAAGAATTTTTGAGATTAAGGAAGATTTTTCTGTAATTTTTAGCTAATTATAATAAATATTCTTCATGAATTTATATTTTTGTGTATTAAATAAATTATTAAAATAGTGCAAAAATTATATTTTTGGGTGTATAATTAATAATAGAATATTGTATAATTTTTTAATAATTTATTGGGGTCCAAAACTATTTTTAATGACCATATATATATATATATATATATATATATATATATATATATATATATATATATATATATATATATTAAACCAACCCAAACCAACCTAAACCGAACTAAACTGAACCAACCTAAACCGAACCTGGATCCTAACCCATACCCACCAACCCACCAACCCCCTATTATAACAGAAGCGAACCCCTCCCTTCCTCTTCCAAAACCACCCAACCCCCTCTCTTCTGCTTCCTGTAACCGCCCCACCTCCACCCTATATAATCCCCAGCCTAGTCGAACCTCACCTACAACATCTCCTCTACCACCCCGACTAACCACAGCCTCCGACGATCGTCGGGCCGCCGCTGCACGCCGCTGCAAAGTAGCCGCCCAAATTTTGAGCAACAGCACACAACAAGGTATGCTACTTCAAGCCCCTGTTTCTTCCTGTACAGTAATCCAAATATAGATCTGTTAAATCCTATGCAAAGACCACATGACCCTCCTGAACCCTGTATAATTAGTTTGGTGTATCATGTCATGTATCGATCGCAATTTGCGACACAAAACAGAAAAAGACCAATTTTGTAATTCAGAAACTGTCCCAACCTCCCATGTTCATGTCTATTTTTCTTCCAACCTACTTAATATTTTTTAATTCCACTTAAACAGTAATTTTGACAATATAATCGAATTTTAATCTCTTCAATTAGTTTATTTTAATTTGTTGTATGCTGTGATTTATTCGTTGTTGAATTTGACCAAAAACTTAATTTTTTAAACCTTTTTTTTAAATGGGGTACGTCCCACTAAATGAGGCAACTTTGTCGTGTCTAAATTGCACAAAAAGGCGTGTATCATCAATACGGATGTGTGAGATTTTACGGAAGTTGATTTTGATGTGCGTGCACACCGAAATTAATGCGTATCCGTCGAAAAGCCCTATATCGATCTATTCTGACACTCGTTATAATTTTGTGTGTGTTTGCCATTTCGCAATGAAACTTGTGCCATCGTATTCGTAGTGTTACGTTTGTTCTGTGACCAAAGTTTGGTTCGATTCTGAGAACGTTGACAAAATATCGTTTCGTGGGCCCTATGGTTCCACTTAACGAGTGATTTTGTGACCGGCTCATCAAAATCTAGTTCTGGATGTTCCGTTAGGTTTGTATCATCGTTATGGACTCGTAGATACTAATTTTGACAAATTTGGAGAACTTTATCTCTGGGGCACTTTTTGGTGCGAAGTGGGCCACATGTGGACCCCGCTTTGACCAAAAACTATCAATTCTGCCCATGTGTCCAAATTAGACTTATGGATAGTCAATCATAGCTATTTCAAGTATTCTGAGAGTGATGATAATATTTATTTCAGCATCCGAAGGTGTACTTGGAGATTCTACTTATATCGGAGCAACTGTCGGAGCTCAGAACCCAGGCAAGTTGTCACGCCCCGATTCCGTGGAATCGATAGTCGTCCCCCGGGCGTGACCGCCGTGCGGGCCTAGGTTGAGCACCACACAAGGCTAAGTATTTTGTTTCGCATAGCGAGCACATATTCAGAGTACGCAGATAAAATGAAACACAGAGTGAAGCATGGAACAGTTCTCTTTTTATTGATAATATAAACATCTATTACAAATTCCTTGAACTGAGACATAAGGATTGCCTCTATGGGCTTACAAAAGTGTTGACACAAAATGAGATAGCAGTCCTGTACATTACATCCCTTACTAAACTCAAAATATAAGACCTTGGGACGGAACGACTGCTTTGCCACGAAGTTGCATGGTTGCTTGGTGGCTAGCTTCTAACTTCAAAATGCTTCTTCTTCTTCTTCAAAATGCTTCAAAGGTGGCACGGTCGAGGCGTGCCTACAGCTGGACTGGATTGGGGGTTTGTCTCCTGCTCCTTGCTCGGTTCTCCTAGCACGGGGAACCTGTTTCAACGAGGGTCAGTACATCGAAACGTACTGGTGAAGGCAAGCTAACCCAACTATACCAATCAACACGTTGTTTTAATGAAGCATGCATATTTGTGGGTTTCTATCTTGCCTTAGTTCATTTTACAGCAAGAAATAGATATAGAAATCATTGAAATAACTCGCCACCGTTCGGTGACATTTACCTGTTCGTCTGAACCACCTGCACAATACTTACTCTGCATTCCCTGTCAAGAAGACACAAGTTAGTAGCAACAGGTTTAAATATATGAGGGGATCACTGGCACGTTGCCAAGGTGGACGGCTAGTCTCAGTACGGAATGTCGTGCGACGCATATTCAGGACATCCCAGGACATTCCGTCCTATAGCAGGCGACTATCATGAGTTCCGTCCGGATTGGATCGGTGCCGGTGCCCCAGCGACCGTCCGCAGGAACGAAGACCTTGTGCACAAGTTGTCTGTGATCAATGCAGTACACTAAGTTAGCATTTGAGGCAAATACAGGGCAATATCAGGCACAGGGCAATAACAGGCCAAGATCTACTTTTGCATAGTCTTCCTGTTGAGTTATTGCATTGAAGAAGAGTTCTATACATAGCACAATTTTAAGAAGAAATATACATTCTAACTTATATTTATGCATATGATGAACATTCCAAACGAGCAAGCATGTAAGTAAGTAACCGTTCACAAGTTTCATTTGACAAGCATAACTTTACCCAAGTCTATTCCCTTATTATCTCGTAGTCTTTTAGTTATTACTTGGTATCGTTTGATCGGGGCAAGCACGAATACAAGATTTTTAGATGTGAAGACTAGCAAGAAGGGCTAGCTAATCGGGATGGTAGCCACTCACTTTAGTGGTTGGAAGGAGGAAGAAAAGAAGTGCTTTAGGAGTCCGCTCGAGCGACGCCTACTGCTGGATCACCTGTATTGACACGAACAGCTGATCAGTACTTCTTCCTCTCTTTCTATTATCGGAATTAAAGTGCAGTCCTAAGAATGAAAGCAATGAAATCCATCGAAATCGTTCAAGAAAACCCAAGCAAATCCGAAAACCAACTCAAGGCACGAAAGCAACAAGCGACAGCGAAAACTAGGCAACAAAAGATGCAGCGGAGAGGTCCCTCCTGACTCTGCCGCTAAGTCGATCCCGGGGGCACGGTCCACTGAATATGGGAATCGATTCCGAAGAGACAAATCCATAACGAGGATGAGTTCTTGATTCAATCTATCCCGATCGAATGATACCGTCTAGTATTTCTTAGCCGCGCTCCCCGAATAGGGGGAACGGGGCACCACATCCTACCCAACTAATTGGAAGTTTCGTCCCGAAACTTAAAGAATAGAACCTACCACTAGGAAATAATGAGGGGAACCTTTCCCTCATCTCTGTTTCAAGCTCCCAAGTAGATTCTTCGACAGAGTGATTCCGCCAAAGCATGCGCACGAGAGGAACCGAACGAGTCCGAAGCAGCTTTTCTTTTCTATCCAAAATTTGCACAGGCTGTTCTACATACGTCAAGTCGGCTTGAAGGTTCAGTTGGTCCAGGTCTACCACATGTCTCGGGTCATACACATATTTCCTAAGTTGAGAAACATGGAATATATCGTGTACGTCGGATAGGGATGGTGGTAGAGCAATCTGATACGCAACTGAGGCAACCCGCTTTAGTATTTCGAACGGGCCGACAAATCTTGGACTTAGCTTTCCTCTTGCCCCGAACCTGCTGACTCCTCGCATAGGCGAGACCTTGAGGAATACTCGATCGCCTACTTGCAACTCTAGCGGTCTCCGATGTGTATCCGCGTAGCTCTTTTGACGGCTTTGAGCTACCTTTAATCTTTCCCGAATCAGCCGGACTTTCTGGACGGTCTGCTCCACGAGCTTGGGGCCAAGTACTTGCCGTTCCCCAACTTCGTCCCAACAGATAGGAGATCTACACTTCCGCCCGTATAACGCCTCATACAGCGCCATTTGAATGCTTGATTGATAACTATTGTTGTAAGCAAATTCGGCTAAAGGTAGATGAAGGTCCCAACTAGTCTTTAAGTCCAAGGCGCAGAGTCGCAACATGTCTTCAAGGATCTGGTTGACACGTTCGGTTTGGCCGTCGGTCTGTAGATGGTAGGCGGAGCTAAACTTCAACTTCGTCCCCATTGCTGACTGCATGCTTCCCCAGAAACGTGATATGAATCGACCATCTCGATCGGAGACTATGGTTACGAGCACGCCATGGAGTCGAACGATTTCGTTGAGATATATCTGGGCCAGGCGGTCGGCACTCCAAGTAGATTTGATAGGCAGAAAGTGAGCTGACTTGGTGAGTCGATCGACGATAACCCAGACTGCATCATGTCCTCGTTGCGTCCTCGGCAAGCCAACAATAAAATCCATCGTTATATCATCCCATTTCCACTCCGGAATAGCAAGGCTCTGTAATTCTCCGCCTGGTTTCTGGTGTTCGGCCTTTACTCGTTGACAAGCCATGCAATGCGACACAAACTGTGCCACATCCCGTTTCAAGCCGTGCCACCAAAACGTCGTACGAAGATCCCGATACATCTTTGTGCTACCCGGATGAGAAGTATAGCTAGCATAGTGAGCTTCCATGAGTATCTCTTCTCTGAGGGCCGCGTCGCTTGGAACGCACAGTCTTCCCTTCACTCGAAGCATCCCATCCGTGCTTACCGTAAAGTCGGACGCCTTCCCTGCTGAGATAAGGGCGTGAATCTTTTGCAGGAATGGGTCGTCCTTCTGAGCGGTCTTCACTCTATGTAACAAGTCAGGTTCGAGGCGCAGTTGTGATACTTGCGCCCACTCCTTATATCTTATTTTCAGTGTAATGCCCAGTGATTCAAGGTCCCGGCGTAGCATATCGTTGATAGGCAAGCTCCCTACGAACACTCGACTCAGTGCGTCAGCTACTACGTTTCCCTTGCCAGGCGTGTATCTGATCCTGATATCGAAATCGCTAAGGAGTTCAAGCCATCGCCGCTGCCGAAGATTTAAATCCTTCTGAGTGTACAAATATTTCAAGCTCTTATGGTCCGTGTAGATTTCACACGGCACGCCATAAAGATAGTGACGCCACAGCTTCAGTGCAAACACTACCGCGGCAAGTTCGAGGTCATGCGTTAGGTAGTTTTGCTCGTGAAGCTTTAGCTGTCTAGACGCATAGGCTATCACTTTATCCCGTTGCATCAGGATACATCCTAGTCCCTTTCCTGATGCATCGCTATATATTTTGAAATCATCCGGTCCGTTCGGCAAAGTAAGGACCGGGGCAGAGACGAGGCGCTGCTTTAACTCCGTAAACGAAGCTTTACAATCGTCCGCCCAAGTAAACTTCGTACCCTTCCGTGTGAGCTGAGTCAAGGGCAAAGCAATTCTAGCAAAATTTTGTATAAATCTTCGGTAGTAGCCCGCCAGTCCAAGAAAACTTCGGATGTCGCTAGCTGACTCCGGTCGTTTCCACTGCGTGATGGCTTCTACCTTCTTCGGATCAACTGAGATGCCTTCCGAAGAGATGATATGCCCCAAAAAGGATATACTGTCCAGCCAAAATTCTGATTTGCTAAATTTGGCATACAACTTGTGGTCTCGAAGGGTTTCCAGCACCATCCGCAGGTGTCCTGCGTGCTCATCCCTAGTCTTCGAGTACACTAAGATGTCATCGATAAACACCACCACGAATTTATCGATGAAGGGCCTAAATACTCGATTCATCATATCCATGAATGCAGCAGGCGCATTCATCAGTCCAAACGGTATCACTGCAAACTCGTAGTGGCCGTAGCGGGTTCGGAAAGCCGTCTTGTGCACGTCTTCTGGTTTAATCTTCAGCTGGTGGTAGCCCGAGCGAAGATCGATCTTAGAAAACACGGTTGCCCCTTTTAGCTGGTCGAACAAGTCATCTATCCATGGCAGAGGATACTTGTTTCTGATTGTGACTTTGTTTAATTCTCTGTAGTCGATGTAGAGGCGTAGAGTTCCGTCCTTCTTCCTCACGAAAAGCACGGGCGCGCCCCAAGGAGACACGCTCGGAAGAATGAACCCACGATCAAGTAATTTTTGGAGCTGGCATTTCAATTCCTTCAGTTCTGCAGGAGCCATTCTGTACGGAGGTTTGGAAATCGGCTGCGTGTTTGGGAATGTATCGATAGTGAATTCAATCTCTCGGTCGGGCGGCATGCTGGGTAGTTCGCTCGGAAACACATCGGGGAACTCCGCCTCAACGGAAATAGACTCGACGTTTGCGTAGTCCTGCCTTGTGTCCCGAACCGATGCTAAGAATCCCTCGCAGCCGGTGTGAAGCATTCGCCGAGCAAATTTTGCCGAAATTACCATGCAGGCCCTGGTCGCATTTGTCGCTTGACTACTAGTGTAACAGAACTCGGCTTCTCCGGGCAGACAGAAAACCACTCGCTTCTCTGCACACTCTATAGTTGCCGCGCACGCGCCGAGCCAGTCCATTCCTAAAATGATATCGTAGTCTCTCACATCAAGAACTAAAACATCAAGTGACAGCTTCTTCTCCCCAATACAGATATAACCGCCTAGGCATGCTGAACAGACAGGTATTTTTGTACCAGACGGGGTGCTAACGCTTAAATCTAACTGCAACGGAGTCATTTTTACATTGTTCTCCGTGGCAAAGTTTATAGATATAAAGCTATGGGTTGCACCAGAATCAAATAGAATACGAGCAGGTATATTATTGAAAAGCAAAGTACCTGACACGACGGTATCTGAAGCTAGAGCTTCTTCCCGTGTCATGGTGTAGACTCAGCCTTGAGCTTGATTACGCCCTTGCTGAGGCGCAGCTCGGTTTGCCTGAGGTGCCAGAGTCTGATTTTGTTGTCGAAGCGGTTGGAGCGGACAGCTGCTAATCTGGTGGCTAGGATCGCCACAACGAAGACAAGTCCCGAGCTTACGGCGACAGTCCTTCTCGATATGTCCTGGCTTCCTACAAAAGTTGCAGGTCTTGTTGGTGTCGCTACGCTGCTTACCGCCATTATTTGGACGCTTTGAAGCGTTGTTTCCTCTATCGTTGCCTTGGCGTTTGTGATTGGGGGTTTGCACAGCACCGGTGGCAACGTGAGGATACTGCGGTTCCAGCGAAAGGGCATGGTTTAATACTTCCCGCATTGTCTGATACTGCGGAACGGCTACGTGCCCGTGGATGTCAGGACGTAGCCCTCCTTCGAATCGTCTGGCACGACTCGCTGCATCGGGTAGATAGGCGGTAGCAAATTTGGCCAGTTTGTTGAATTCTGCCGAGTATTACTTTACCGTCATACTGCCCTGCCGTAGTTGAACGAACTCATTTTCCCGTTGACGTCGTAGAGGTGGGGGTATAAACTCCTCCTCAAACGCGGCACGAAAAGTCGTCCACGCGATCGCCCCCTCTCCTTGGCCAAGTTGAAGAGATCGTCGATGCACGTCCCACCAGTCGTGCGCATTGAGGCGGAGCAGTAATTGGGCACAGGTGACGCGCTTGTCTTCCGGCACTTCTAGGAGAGAAAAATGATCTTCAAGCTCGACGAGCCAATCTAGGGCCACGATCGGGTCCTCAGTCCCAATAAACGACGTGTTGCAGACCTTCTTGAAGTTACCAAAGGTGAAGGCAGTCACTTCCCTCGTCCTTGGCACTAGCGGAGTCTCGACTTCAAGTGCTGGCTGCTCTACTGGCGTCGCTGTTGTCGCGGCAGAATGGTTGGAGGCCAGGGTCTGAACGAGCTGCTGCAGGGTATCCACCTGCTTCTGTTGGACTGAGAGTCGGGCCTCAAGATTGCTCTCGAACTTGGCTTGGCGGGCATCTTCCCTCTGTCGTTGCTCCGTTAACATTTGCATCACCTGCTGGAGCGAATCTGATCGAGACATGCCCCGTTAGCTCCGAGAGCTTCCTGAAGTTCCGGAACTGCTCTCCTGAGTCCTTGTCTCGCCTGGGGCTAGCGCTGACGGTTGCGCTTGCGCCGTTCCTTGAAAGAAAAGTAAATTACATCAGGATCATAATGTATTATGGACTTATTGCATGAACGTATCTCATTTTGGACTTAACGAGTTCAGGAGTTTGCAGAGGGATTTATCGTTAAAGAAACTTTTCCAGTTCAAGAGTCAAAGGAACTTTGAAGCTGTGCTCTGATACCAACATGTCACGCCCCGATTCCGTGGAATCGATAGTCGTCCCCCGGGCGTGACCGCCGTACGGGCCTAGGTTGCGCACCGCACAAGGCTAAGTATTTTGTTTCGCATAGCGAGCACATATTCAGAGTAAGCAGATAAAATGAAACACAGAGTAAAGCATGGAACAGTTCTCTTTTTATTGATAATATAAACATCTATTACAAACTCCTTGAACTGAGACATAAGGATTGCCTCTATGGGCTTACAAAAGTGTTGACACAAAATGAGATAGCAGTCCTGTACATTATATCCCTTACTAAACTCAAAATATAAGACCTTGGGACGGAACGACTGCTTTGCCACGAAGTTGCATGGTTGCTTGGTGGCTAGCTTCTAACTTTAAAATGCTTCTTCTTCTTCTTCAAAATGCTTCAAAGGTGGCACGGTCGAGGCGTGCCTACAGCTGGACTGGATTGGGGGTTTGTCTCCTGCTCCTCGCTCGGTTCTCCTAGCGCGGGGAACCTGTTTCAACGAGGGTCAGTACATCGAAACGTACTGGTGAAGGCAAGCTAACCCAACTATACCAATTAACACGTTGTTTTAATGAAGCATGCATATTTGTGGGTTTCTATCTTGCCTTAGTTCATTTTACAGCAAGAAATAGATATAGAAATTATTGAAATAACTCGCCACCGTTCGGTGACATTTACCTGTTCGTCTGAACCACCTGCACAATACTTACTCTGTCTTCCCTGTCAAGAAGACACAAGTTAGTAGCAACGGTTTAAATATATGAGGGGATCACTGGCACATTGCCAAGGTGGACGGCTAGTCTCAGTACGGAATGTCGTGCGACGCATATTCAGGACATCCCAGGGCATTCCGTCCTATAGCAGGCGACTATCATGAGTTCCGTCCGGATCGGATCGGTGCCGGTGCCCCAGCGACTGTCCGCAGGAACGAAGACCTTGTGCATAAGTTGTCCGTGATCAACGCAGTACACTAAGTTAGCATTTGAGGCAAATACAGGGCAATATCAGGCACAGGGCAATAACAGGCCAAGATCTACTTTTGCATAGTCTTCCTGTTGAGTTATTGCATTGAAGAAGAGTTCTATACATAGCACAATTTTAAGAAGAAATATATATTCTAACTTATATTTATGCATATGATGAACATTCCAAACGAGCAAGCATGTAAGTAAGTAACCGTTCACAAGTTTCATTTGACAAGCATAACTTTACCCAAGTCTATTCCCTTATTATCTCGTAGTCTTTTAGTTATTACTTGGTATCGTTTGATCGGGGCAAGCACGAATACAAGATTTTTAGATATGAAGACTAGCAAGAAGGGCTAGCTAATCGGGATGGTAGCCACTCACTTTAGTGGTTGGAAGGAGGAAGGAAAGAAGTGCTTTAGGAGTCCGCTCGAGCGACGCCTACTGCTGGATCATCTGTATTAACACGAATAGCTGATCAGTACTTCTTCCTCTCTTTCCATTATCGGAATTGAAGTGCAGTCCTAAGAACGAAAGCAATGAAATCCATCGAAACCGTTCAAGAAAACCCAAGCAAATCCGAAAACCAACTCAAGGCACGAAAGCAACAAGCGACAGCGAAAACTAGGCAACAAAAGATGCAGCGGAGAGGTCCCTCCTGACTCTGCCGCTAAGTCGATCCCGGGGGCACGGTCCACTAAATATGGGAATCGATTCCGAAGAGACAAATCCATAACGAGGATGAGTTCTTGATTCAATCTATCCCGATCGAACGATACCGTCTAGTATTTCTTAGCCGCGCTCCCCGAATAGGGGGAACGGGGCACCACACAAGTGTACCTTACCAACTTACAGAAGATCTTGTGTTATTATTTGCTTATATTCATTTTATATACTTTTTTGATATACCTGTTCAACCTAGGACCGTGAGACATTGCTTAACATCCGAACAAGATTAGGGTGTCGACGCCATATGCGGAGTCGTGTAACGTCACTTAGAGAGTTGATACACGAACCTATATATTTTTACGTGCTTGCTTTACTAAGTACGTCATACCATAGGACACTTGACACTATTCATGTGACAGGATCTTTCTTGACTTATTCATGGTGATTCTGTATAGGCTTACAGGATTTGTGACATAAGACTTGTATATACTTAGATATTATTATGACTCGTTGTACTAGTTAGAGGTCATGATCTTGCGTGTTATGGACATGAGACGTCGTGGACAAGAGATGTGTGATTATATTGGGTGAGAAAAGATACACAGGCTATAGTCTGATTACATACATATATATTTTATTATTGTGGTGTTTTAGTCTCTATTTCAGAGCTTGGCCCATTTCGTGATATTACTACTACCGGCTCCCCAACACAGAGCTTATAGTGGTTTCAGCCTGAGTACTAGTAATGCTCTCAACTTGTATTTCACATAGCTTGTTACATAGCTTGCCCTGAGGATCTATTTTTATATACTATATTTCTTTTGGTTTGAGTTATTCTTGTATCTTGCTATGTCCCCTGAGGACCTGGATTCGGATTATGTTCCCAGATATAGCAGAGGAGGAATACCACAAGATATACGGGATAGGAGCTGACATTGGAGAAGTTCTGGCTCTAGAGGACGAGGTTATGCCGGAGGATTTCTCTTGAGTATTCTGATACATACTCAGTTATTTATGCTTCCAATTATTTCATATCTTGACTCATGGACTTATGTATTGACTTATTTTATCGGGTTGTTCCCCGAGATACTATTTATTTGGACTTGTTTATGGACTATATTTCTTTCTATCTACTATCTTGATCAGTCTATCATATTTAGTTATGTTTCTTTCTATGATAGATGGTGTAGACTGCATTGATATTTGTTACAGCTTAAGTGCACTCTAACGGGTCCATTAAATTAGGTTTGCCCATTGGAGTTGTGCTGCTGGCCATTGCCACGTGGCTAGTCCCTCGGTATTTTGGGACTGGGGCATGACATGGTTTTTGTGGTGGCCCATGCAGGTCTACGTTTATATTGGTTTAGTTTCAACAAAGGAACCGAGCAAGCCTGCGATTAGGATATAATAAATTATAGGATCTCATCCACATGTTGATTTGTTCTTGACCTCCATATCGACTTCAAAATAATTTCTTGACTTGCATCCTGCCTTGATTCCTCTGTGCGCCTCTCATAGTTTACTTTGTATGCATAGTAATAGATTCACGAGCCAGCAACGAGACTTTTGCGGGAATACCACAAGGTGTTGTGGTTACCTACGACGATGGAGTGATGCCATTAAGTAGAGATCCATCCAATCAATAAAGCAATCAAGCAGATCAGCACGCCTCGAGGTTACGATGAGACGATAATCTACCACCGTTGCAGTTTAGTCCACCGATGCCCGTTTTTCCACCAGGATAGCCTATGGACGGACAGCAGATGTTCCAAATATTCTACGCAATGATGCAAACACAATAGCAGGTTCATCAAGAGGCCCAGCAATGCCGGGCGAAGAAGTTCTTTGACGGACTTAGCTTTGAGCTATAGAGATTAATCAGCTCTATTACAACTACTTCTTATACGGACATCCTTGCTGCAGCCCGACCTATGGAGTACATTATCAGAAGAGAGTCCAGCCAGAAGCGGCCGCATGCACTAGCACCAGACCGAGCGCAGCAGGGAGGAGCTGCATAGCGACCATAAATGAATCCACCACAAAGAGCATTTACACCACTAGCACTAGTCCTTCCTACTTGTCACTACTGTGGCAAGGTAGGCCATATCGAGAGGAAGTGCAGACTCAAATTAGGATTATGTTTAGCTTGCAGATCCAGCTAGCATTCAACAGGGATTGTCCTGAGCGTCGAGAGAGAGCACTGATGATTCATCGACCAGGCCTACCAACACCAAAACCAGGACTTCCTACTTGTCATTATTATGGCAAAGTAGGCCATCTCGCCAAAGAATGCCGACGCAGATTGGGATTGTGCTTGGTCAGATCCAGCCAACATTCAGCTAAAAATTATACGGATCATCAAAGCGAAACACCGATGGTTCATCGACGAGAACCGACGGTTAACCGACAACTTTTACCAGCACTGGGAAAATATCAGTCGAAGCCACCCTTGGCATCGCAGAAAACACTCTTTCAGCAGGCCGAGCAATAGCAAAGGGCACCACTACAGGGACGTGGACATACTTTTGCGATGACAGTGGAGGAGGCACAGACTCGAGGATTAGCGAATATGAGTAAGATTTAGTTTTATCATAGCTAGATATAATAGCGAATAATCCTAGTAATACTTTAGCCTGTGCCTGTTAGTTCTATTCCCTAGCCTAAACCTAGTATTATGTTAGCATGAACTTGTTAGTCTAGATTAGTGTGGTACCCAAGTTTTAATAAGCTGTAGTTGATCTTCGTTCTAACCAGGCTCCTTTACTCTTGAGTTACTTATCTCTCATTGCCTAGGGAAAAGTTTTTATTATTTTCCTACGTGTTCTGCTTGAACAAAACCCTCACCCTTCCTCTTGATTTTTCCTTGTTCATGATTCCTTATCCTTTGTGTCGTGCTTCAACAAACATGTCTTGCAATCACATCATCTCTTCTAGAGCAAATCTTTCTTGTCCGGTTATATTTTATTTTCTTAATTGTGAGGACGCAATTGTTTTAAGGTGGGTAGATTTTAAATACCCAGATTTTTAGAATTTGAATTATTGGAATTATAAATTTTTGAGATTAAGGAAGATTTTTTTGTAATTTTTAGCTAATTATAATAAATATTTTTTATGGATTTATATTTTTGTGTATTAAATTAATTATTAAAATAGAGCAAAAATTATATTTTAGGTATATAATTAATAATAGAATATTGTGTAATTTTTTTAGAATTTATTGGGGTCCAAAACTATTTTTAATGACCATATGTATATTAAACCAACCCAAATTGAACCAAACCAAACTAAACCAAACCCGGATCCTAACCTGTACCCATTAACCCGCAACCCACCAATCTGAAACCCCCCAACCCCCTACTGTAATAGAAGAGAACCCATCCCTTCCTCTTCCAGAACTGCTCGACCCTCTCTCTTCCGCTCCCTGTTAGCACCCCACCTCCACCCTACATAATTCCCAGTCGAGCCGAACCTCACCACCATCATCTCCTCTACCACCCCGACCAACCACAGCCTCCGACGATCGCCGGACCGCCGTCGCAAAGTAGCCGCCCAAATTTTGAGCAACATCACACAACAAGGTATGCTACTTCTAGCCCATGTATCTCTCTGTATAATAATCCAAATATCGGTCTGTTAAATCATATACGAAGACCACATAACCCTCTTGAACCCTGTATAATTATTTTGGTGTATCGTGTCCTGTATAGGTCATAATTTATGACACAAAACAGGAAAAAATGACCAATTTTGTAGTTCAAAAACTGTCACAAACTCCCATGTTCATGTCTATTTTTCTTCCATCCTACTTAATATTTTTAAATTCCACTTAAACAGTAATTTAGACAATATAATCGAGTTTTAATCTCTTCAATTAGTTTATTTTAATTTGTTGTATGATATAATTTATTCGCTGTTGACTTTGACCAAAAACTTGGTTTTCTAAACATAAATTTTCTCGAAACGGGGTGCGTCCCGCTAAACGAGACAACTTTGTCGTGTGTAAATTGTACCAAAAGGCGTGTATCTTCAACGCAAACATGTAGGATTTCATGAAAGTTGATTTGGATGTGGTGCACACTGAAATCAACTTGTATCCGTCAAAAAGCCCCGTATCGACCTGTTCTAAAATTTGTGATAATTTCGTGTGTGCTTGTCATTGCACAACGAAACTTGCGTCATTGGATTCGTAGCATTACACTGGTCGTATGACCCAAGTTTGGTTCGATTCTGAGAACGTTGATGAAATACTGTTTCGTGGGCCCCACGGTTCTACTTGACGGATAATTTTGTGACCGGCTCATCAGAATCCAATTCTGGATGTTCCATTGGATTTATATCATCTTTATGGACTCGTAGACAGTAAGTTTGACAAATTTTGAGAACTTTATCTATGGGATATTTTTTGGTGCGAAGTGGGCCACATGTGGACCCCGCTTTGACCAGAAACTGTCAATTTTGTCCCTGTGTCCAAATTGGACTTATGGGTAGTCAATCATAGCTATTTCAAGTATTCTGAGAGTGATGGTAATATTTTTTTAGCATCCGGAGGTGTACCTGGAGATTCTACTTATATCAGAGCAATTGTCGGAGCTCAAAACCCAAGCAAAGTGTACCTTGCCAACTTGCAGAAGATCCAATGCTATTATTTGCTTACATTCTTTCCATATACTTTTGTGATATACATGTTCAACCTAGGACCGTGAGACATTGCTTAACGTCCAAAAAAGATTCAGATGTCGACGACGTATGCGGAGTCGTGTAACGTCACTTAGAGAGTTTATACACGAACCTATATATTTTTACATGCTTACTTTACCAAGTACGTCATACCATAGGATACTTGACACTATTCATATGACAGAATCTTTCCAGAGTTATTCATGGTGATTCTGTATAGGTTTACAGGATTCGTGACATAGGACTTGTATATACATAGATATTATTATGACTCATTATACTAGTTAGAGGTCATGATCTTGCATGTTATGGACATGAGACATCATGGACATGAGATGTGTGATTACATTGGGTGGGGAGAGGCACACATGATACAGGCTGATTACGTTCATATATATTTTATTATTGCGGTGCTTTAGTCTTTATTTCAAAGCTTGGCCCATTACGTGATATTACTGCTATCGTCTCCCCGACACAGAGCTTGTAGTGGTTTCAGCCTGAGTACTAGTGATGCTCTCAACTTGCATTTCACATAGCTGGTTACATAGCTTGCCTTGAGGATCTATTTTTATATACTGCATTTTATTTGGCTTGAGTTATTCTTATACCTTGCTATGTCCCCTGAGGACCTGGATCCGGATTATATCCCTAGGTACAACAGAGGAGGAATACCCCGAGATATACTGGACAGGAACTGACGCTGGACCAGTACTGGCACTAGAGGACGAGGTTGTACCGGAGGAGTTCTTCTGTGTATTCTGATACATACTCAGTTATTTATTCTTCCAATTATTGTATATTTTGACTCATGGACTTATGTATTGACTTATTTTATCAGGTTATTCCCCGAGACACTACTTATTTGGACTTGTTGATGGACTATATTTCTTTTTATCTATTATCTTGATCAGTCTATCATATTTAGTTATATTTTTTTCTGTGAATGAGATTAGAATTATTCGGTGATAGATGTTGTAGACTGCATTGATATTTATTACAGCTTAAGTGCACTCTAACGGGTCCATTAAATTAGTTTTGCCCATTGGAGGTGTGTTGCTGGCCATTGCCATATTAAGTGACCGAACTTGGACCGAGTTCTTTCCGAACTCTGCCCGAACTCGCTTCATAATAATCCTATAAATAAAGTAGAATTTTCATTAAGTCATTCACTCATCCATTCTTCATTCTTATATCTATTCTTGAGTATTAGCCTGAGATATAAACCTTCCCTATTTTCAAGATCAACTTCCAGCCTTCTAGTGCCAAGTGCGGTTCCGATTTTGAAGTCTGATCGAGTTGTAAAAGCCTGATTTGCTAAATTTTGCCTTCAGCATTTGAAGTCTGCATACCCTTTAGATCAAACGCACGTGTGAAGTCTTTCAAGCCTTCGGATTAAAGTTCGATATTGTAAGAAGTCTGCAAGCCTTCGAATTAAAGCTTATGATTCATTATTGGTGATTATAGTGGATACAACTCCGAGCAAGTATTCTCGGGCTTAGACTAGTCTACCCAGAGGAAAACTAAGATAAAACTCTTGGTGTTTGTGTTTGCTCTTCTTACTCTTCTTTACTGTGCATATTCTTAATTGTTATATCTGTTGGTAAATTTACTTCCTTTACTTAGCTAATTTTTTTAATTGGGTTATTGCTTTCGCTATATTCTATTCAACCCCCTCTAGAGTTAAGGCGGACTGGACAAACAATAATGCATGTTGCATACTGTTAATATACTAACAGTATATGTAATGGTTAAGAAAAACCTAATTTGGGGAGATTCAGGACATCCAGTCTATGTGTGTGTCCTAGTATGTGTCTAGGGCAATGTCCGTGGTATATCTAGGGGATTCTCTATACAATTATCTTATTCAAAATTGAAATCCAAATCGGTTACTTAAGGTAATTTATCAGTTTAATTCCCGTCAATTACCTTACGGGCGATCTGTCTGTATGACTCTCGATACTCAAATAAAAAATTAATAACATGATACAATGACCTAGTATCGTATATGGGTAATAGAAATACTAGTACAAGATATCATATCAGAACTGGATATAGGATAAATATAAGATATTGATACCAATAAAATACTCGTAAAAATAAGAAAAATAGGAACGAAGAATGACACGATCATTGGGACATAGCAAAGAAAATGAAAAAAAGATTTATTTATTGAGTGAAGAGAAGGAAGAAAGAAAGGAAGGAAGGGTTAAATTCACTCACAATATCGAAGAATTGTCGAAAGAAATGAGAAGGTGAATTTCCTACTTAACACTCGGACCTAGTCCTAGCTTCTTCTTAAAATCACACCAACATCATTTTAGTAGACTTCTTTTTATCTTCCTATCTTTCTCTCAAAATTCAATATGAATGCAGCAACCAATAAAAAGCAAACAATGAAAGCATCCAACGAAAGAAAACAATAAAAAGCATCCAACGAAATGCAAACAATAAAATAAATGTTGGTGAGAGACTCTAATATAGCATTTATTCTCCAAGATACAATTTAATATATCTGGACTCCATTCCAACTAAAGCCAACCAAAAGATGGGGGAGGATCTAAACTCATTTGTCCGGCCATATAGATACTGAAAGGATTTTTTGCACAAACTAAAAATAACTTAGCTATTTAAGTCAACTAACCAACACAATGCTACGACATAGAGTGGGGCATAACAGTTATCTCCAACGACGAGAACAGCCTCACCTTTTGTACCCTTAAATCGGATGGGTGACACCTAGTTATATGTCTCAGTGTCGACAAGTAGAACATTTATGACGCACAGAACAAGTTCCCGCTCCTCATTTTTTCCTCCGACAACAATTTTTTTCTAATAACCTCATCCCATAGAACCTATGTTCTGTTAGTCCTGAAGGTTAATCAAAGATGGATGAACAAGACCAGGGACAAAAGTTCACATAATCCTTTCATAATATCCTCTGTTGGATCCTGAAGTTGAGGTCAACATCAGAGGTTCACCCATAAAGTTCTCACTAGGATTATCATCGATTCCAACGAAGAACTATAATATCTTTATCTCTGATTACAACTTACTGACAAGATTAAAATAATCAGAAAATAACTTTCGTTCTTTCTTATAAACTTTGATTCAATTGAGATAAAACGAATACAACTTATAGAAAAGAAGAAGAAGAAGAAGAAGAAGAAGATCAGATCTCTGCTTGCTGGGGTGATGAAGATCACCATTGCTCAAAGCAAGATTTGCCCCAAATAATCTGCTCCCAGGAACCAAGAAGTTCTCGTAGTACTTCTTGAACGCTCTTTGTCACCACATTTATGGACTCGTACGAACTTTAATGGACATTAATGGCGGCAGCAGCAATAACTCTCTCCGTCTATCAATTTTGAAGTCAGCTCTCAAAGAGGGCATAAAAAGAGTAGTTATAGAGGAGGGTGGAAACCCTAACCCTAATTTTGGCCGCCAATTAATTACTGAATAATAGGAATGAATTTAATTCAAATCCCATAAAAATCGGATTTGAATTAACGATCCATTCTTTCTATAACAGTTTAAATCTCGCAATCAGTGGGATCATGTGACAACCACGCTATATGCGTATATGCACCTAGTAGCACAGCCGCAGCTGCCCCTGTGCATATACGCCAGCAGTGCAATAGCTCATAAGCATATACGTGCAACCGTGCAGCAGCGCATGCGTGCATAAGCCTAAATATGCATAGCCTGCGCCACGCCCGCATGTGCTTCCGTGCATAAAAAGAGCGCACGAGTGCAACAAATATGCAAAAGTGCCATGAAAACTATAATGTGTCACGATCGGCACCCAAAATTTGGGCATGAGCCATGGGTACGTCCAGCCTACGTCATAGCATCGGCGGTAGAACGTTGTCTAGGTCACAAAAATACTAACACAACTCACAAAATAACCTTTCAATGATCATAACTCCATAAGGAGGACAATAAATATGCATATGATCATCAATTCATAAGGTACTCAATCACAAAACTATAAAGAAGAAAAATGGCACAATAAGATATGAAAAGATATATAGAAGTATCGACATAAGTCTAGAACACAACTCAAAAATAATAATAAGTCTAGAGTCTAGCTATCTCAACATAGATAAGGACTCAATATAATACAACTCGTCTCAAAGTTTAGAATAATCCAATACATAATTAAACTGGGCTAAGTGCTGTCTAAACAACTGCGGGTGGTATCTCCTCTATGTGGAGTGGATCCTCTGGAATCTTCTTTTTTCTTTGAAGAGTTTATCCTTTTTTATCTTAGGAAAATACTCTCACATGGCACCCATATTTGCCCCACCACACCATATGTGCACACCTCAACACAAGCAAAACATTATATTGAGATACCCACTTGGTGGTGTAGCCATTGTAGGACTATTTTTACTAGTCCAAAGGCAAAAACTTCAAGAATGCCCCATATATCTCAATATATGGGTTAAGCGTTACCCATAGTGATTGTCTATCATATATTAGGATAGATGTCGCTTACGACTTGAATCTTCCAGTGTGGGTCAAATAACAGTGCGACACAAGAATGGACTAAGCCTTGAATTCTGCATAATAGCTGCAATTCTTTCCACTCACACAATTACATCAATTGTGCTTCCAGTTGCACATTAAAGGCCATGTGCACGCCTAGTTTCGGTGTACGTATATTGGGTGTCTACAAGCTTACCCTTAAGAGACGGCCTATATCACTTTTTATACATTATATGTAATTTCTTTTAAAGGGTCCTAGCATGAAGCCTTGTGATTCCTTGCGGGGCTACACCGCTATGATATAGCCCAAATTCGAGGCTATACCTCATCGTGGTGTCATACTACTGTAGCATGAGGACACAAGCCTCTTTGTAGTGTCATATTACCTAGCATAAAGCCTTCGGCTTCCTTGCAGTATTATGTCGCTGTAACATAACTCGCGTAGCTGAGACTATACATCTTTAACCTCTTAGTGGTGTCACACCACTGTAGCATGAGGTCACCGACCTCTTTGAGTGCTTTTTATCACTCTTCATTCTATAGCATTAGTCTACCTGCGTATGTGCGGTGCTACACCGCCGTGACATGGCCCAAAGCTGAGGCTTTATTCTCTCGAGGTACCTCATGCGGCATCACCCCACTGTACCATGGTGTACTATACTCCTATGTAGTGTTACGCTACCCGTGCTTCCGGTAAAGCACATCGGACATTCATAATGCCCGAGAACTAATTAAGGTGTCTAATCCATCCTTCTATAAGACTTGTTAATCACCAAGAACAAATAGTATATAACAGTTGTTCTGGGTCCGTAACCCCTCAATGCCTCAAAGGACTACCCATTATTCCTGATATTCTCCCAGCCAATGATCCTTCTTTGAACCAAAATCTTGATGCCTAGTAGATTTCTTTTTGAAATAATAACATAAAATTTTATGGTAGAATTACAAAGACACAAATATCAGAATATCTTCACGCCCATTTTGATTGTTGTGTCTTCGACCAGCTGGCGCTTAAGATCTTTGGTAAATGGATCCGCCAAATTTTTTTGGCTCCGAACATCAATTACGATAATGACACCAGTCTTGATAAAATCATTCACTGTCCTGTGCCTAAGTCGCACAGTCATCTTCATACCATTGAAGAGATCATTTGATATCACAGCTACAGTCGCCTAGTTATCGCTGTAAATCGGTATCGTCGAAACCTATGTTCCAACCAATGGAAGATCATACATAAGCTCCTGAAGCTATTCATCTTCATCCGCTGTAGCCGCCAGTACATAAAAATTAAATTTTATGGAGGAATGAGAGAGTTTTTTCTACTTCTTAGACTATCACGATATAGCAGCTCCACCCATGGAGATGACATCCTCCTATGGACCTTTCATTTTCTACTTCTGAATACTAGCTTGCATCACTGAAGCCTTTCACTACTGTCGGATAACCGTTGTAGTGCAGTACATACTTCTGAGTACTCTTGAGATATTCCATCACTCTCTTTACTGCTTTTCAGTGCACCACACCTGGATTGCTTGTGAACTAACTCAGCATTCCTACGGCAAAATCTATCTCAGGCCTTATGGAAGTTATTACATATATCAAACTCTAGATGATGCTAGAATACTCCATCTGCGTGATACTTTCCCTTAGATTTAGCTTCAGCTTCTTTGTCACACCTTTATGGAGTATCAATCCCTGGAAGATTCTAATATCCATAGCATGTGAGCATCTTCTTATTGTAATGAGATTGTGATAGCACCACTCCAATGTCCGTCTTGATGATCATTATCCCTAAGATAATATCAGCTTCCCTTAAGTCATTCATACTGAACTTTGATGAGAGAAATTGCTTTGTCCATGTGACATATTCTAAATTTGTACCCAGGATTAGCATGTCATCTACGTGCAGACAAGCGATAACTCCTCTCCCGTCAGCGAACTTTGTGTAAACACATTTGTCCATCTCGCTGACCCTGTAGTCGTTTGATCTTATGACTTTATCAAACTTTCGATGCCATATCTTGGGAGCTTGCTTCAGACCGTATAATAATTTTACCATCTTGTAGACTTTGTCTTCAAGGCCCTTGATGATAAATACTTCTGGTTGTTGCATATAAATCTCTTCAGTCAACTCTACATTCAGGAATATAATTTTTACATACATCTAATGTATTACTAGCTTGTGAATTATGCTCAGAGCAATTAACATCCTGATGGTTGTTATCTGTGCTACTTGAAAATATGTGTTAACGTAGTTGAAACCCTGCTTTTGAAAAAATCCCTTAACAACTAGCCTTGCCTTGAACTTGTCAACAGTTCCATCGACCTTCATCTTCTTCTTGAAACTCTACTTACATCTGATTGGTTTAGCTCCTTCAGGTAGATCGACCAATATCCAAGGGTTATTGGAGGTTATTGAGTCATACCCATCATTAATAGCCTCCTTCCAGAAGATAGCATCTTTGGTCTTCATCGTCTCATCATAGGTAAGCGGATCTGCTTTCACATAATAGATGATAAAATCATCTCCGATGTCCTTCTATCTTCTTACTAGCTTAGTTATCGGTTCTATGAATTCTGGTTTGAACGTTTTCTCCGCAATGACAACTTCTTCTTGGACCACATCTTTCTTGGAAGCTTCTGCCTCTTGTTCACCTACACTATTCTCAGGCATATTCGCGAGAACAATGTTCTTGTGTATTGCAAATTTATATTCAAAGAATTCTACATCATGATATTCGATGATATGATTTGATTCAATATCATGAAACCTTCGAGCATCACTCTTCTCAACATAACCCAGGAAGATAGTCTTTGTAGTCCTCGTACCCAGCTTCTGAATCTCCAAGTCCGAAAGCATTGTATATGCCAGACATTCCCATACTCGAATAACATTTAAGTTGGATCTGACTCTGAACCAAATTTCATAAGGAGTGACATTGGAAGCTACTTATGGCATTTTGTTCAGAATAAAAGTAGCCATGAGCACAACTTCCCTCTAGAAGTAGTTTGAAAGACCCACAGTCAACAACATTAAGTTCAACATCTTTGTCAACATCCTGTTATTATTTTCTACTACTCTATTAGATTAAGGAGAATACGGAATAGTTGTCTCATTGACTATTCCATGTTCTCGGCAGGACGATACGAATTCAAGATATATATACTCTCTGTCTCGATCACTTATGAGTCTCTTGAGTTATTGTCCAGTTTGACGTTGTAAACCCCCTGACCCAAATCTAGGTTTATGAATTAATTTAGAATTATTCTAGATAATTATTGGAGTTCTAATTCACCTCTATGATTTTTGATTCAATAGTTGAAGTTTACCGTTGTTTAAATATCTAAAGTACTACACTAACTTTTGCCTTCCAACAAAATTCACACCATTGACCTAGACAAGCAAATCTTCAATTCTGACTTTGTGTCACTCATAAATATACTCTCTTGTGCTTCATTTAAATCTCACAACATTTGTCATACAATATCTAAATTTAAACCTAAAGTTTGCACCTATGTTTGTTCCAATGAAAATTGGAGACACAACTTTGACCCGTTCTATGCAACCCAATATATGAAGATGATCTACTCGGAGTCTACTACATCCATGACACTTGTGTCCAACCCAATTAACATCCTATGTACTTCCAATTTATTGACAAACACCAATGACAAAATTTCTACACATTTTGCGCAACTAACTTGATCGAGCCCAAAACGAGTTCAAAAAACCAACCCGAACCCTTACACACCCTCACATGGCTCATACACAACACTAAACATTATTCTCCATCTCTACATAACCCCAACACCCTCTTCATGACCAAAAACCTACTTTTACACTCATTTATAAATTAAATTCAGCTTTTTACCTATTTAGGAAACAAACTTTCATCTCAACCTCTCATTCCCTCATTAATTTCATCCATTTTTGGTCACACAAAAGTGTGGGCTGAAATGACCACTTCTCTCCCTCCTTAAAACAATCCACCATCACTTCTTGGAATGACCACCTAGTCAACATCTAACCTACTCACACACTCAACTTTCCCATCCCTCATTAAATGCTTACACATATATACTCAACTTCCCTCCTTCACATGCTCAGCCGACCACCTCCACCCTCTCATTCTTCATCTTCTTCTTTACTTCTTCTTCTTCTTCACTTCTTCTCCCTCTCTATTCATTCTTCATTATATTTTTCTCCTTCACTACCACCCTCTCCAAACCCTACTACTTCACCACCACCAACATCATCACCATTTACCACCACCCTCACCACTACCACCCGACCACTCTACCACCACCTTCACCATCAGACCACCACCACCACCACTACTACTATCATCCCCCCTTCTTGTAGCCACTGCTGCTCCAAACTACTACTGTTGTTGTTGTATTTGTTGTTGCTGCTAATATTGTTGTTGATGTTGTTGGTCTTCTTCTTCTTTACCTCCCTAGACCTGAGCTCCCCCTCCACCACCTCCGGCCACCCACAGGCCGAGATCTCCTATAGCCTCTCCAACCCGTGAGCACACCGCCTAGCCCGAGTTCATCCAAGACCTTCTTCCCATTGCACTTTGAACAAGGTAATCTTTTTCTTCTTCTTCTTCTTCTTCTTCTTCTTCTTCTTAATATATATATGCACTATCTTCTTGTCCTTCTTTATATATATTGCATAATCTTTACTTATGTGTTATTTATCATATTCTTGGTTGTTGAATGAGAATCTATATATATACATCATTGTTATATGACACATTACCATGCTTCAAACCTAATTAAATCTTTGTTTAGCCCCTCTAAATAACTCCTTTTTATAAAAAAAATTAGAATATATATTTAGTTTAGAATGTGATTTAGTGATATATTTATGTATGACAAGTTGATTTGTGTGAGACTAGTAGTTGTGAATGTTATCAAGATTTTTAGACTAGTTTGAGATATATGTATAGTGCCATGATAGAGAGTGTTTTATACCATGTTAATAATCATATTATATATATTTTTTCAGAATATAAAAAAATTATTTTTGTGTTTTACGTAGTTACATAAAAACAAGATCAAGTGAATAGGTTGATTAGAACAAGTTGCCATGACTAGGTGTCGTCATATTTTGTGTGTTTTATATATAAAACACTTTGAGAAACTAGTATTTTAGAGCCATGCTAGGATTGTATACATGTTATAATGGTGTGTATGAATTTAGTGAGCATGTTAGTATACTTTGAGGGTGAACACTAGAAGCTACTTGAGTTAAAGGTTGAGGATAACTTTATATATAATGGTGTATAGTATATAATGCGGATGTTATTAGTGAGTTACCTTACCCTTGAACTTGTTGATGACATGAGAACCCACTTGAACCACATTTGAGTTAGGTTAGCACTTGTCCATGAGCATTGAGGTTGTGCATGTCACACTTTACAAGAAAACCCTAATATGAGAACACCTAGTACCTACGTGTTAAGAACCAACTTAGCCACTACATGAACCCTAGTTATGACCATGATTGTGACATATGAGAAATTACTCATTTAGAGGACTAGTGGATGTTAGGTGATTAGTGAACTTAGTGTTTACACATTTTCTTAGTCCTTGACTAGTCAACCCTAGCCAACCCACTTAATTAGAATGCTTGTTTGGTTTAGACTCTATTTTGCATGCTTAGCATAGCGTAATGTAGTGATTGATATAGTGTTGTCACCCTCACTTTTCAATATAGGGGTAATTTTGTAATTTGGCATAGTTATTTTCTTTTAGAGATTATATTTAATTAAAGTGCAATATGTATATATTTATTTGTGTTTTGTATTAATTATTTATAGTTAGTGGTCTAGCCTATTATTTATACTTGATACTAGGGAACCAATAAGACTTGTCATGACAACTAGTGAGCCCAACATGGACTAGGCCCATTAGAACCATTCTCTCTAATTAATTAGGAGGATTAGACTAATTTGTATTAGTGTAAAAACTTTCCAAAATCGTCATCCTTAATTATTTTTTATAATTCAGCATGTAGGGGCATTGTAGACAATTGTTGGTGACTTGGAGAGGGGGAAGGAGGCCGGCCACATGAGAGGGGTCTTCTCTCTTTCTCCTCTCTATTTGTTTATTCAATTTAGATCCATAAATTTCTATATCCCCAATTCACTTCATCCCTCCATTAATCTCTCTCAATTCATTCATAATCCATTTTATTCTCATCACTCAAGCAGTATTGGAGATTAAAATTACAAAAAGCACTCGGAGAATGAGCTTTGGCAAGGAGATTCTGTCTGGATCATGTCCGTAGGAACAATTTATTGAAAATCCATCTTTCAATAGGTAAATTATGATTTTACCTTCAGTGTAGGTTCCAAATCATGCATTTGACCATTAGGAACCCTCCTATGGCATAGGACTATCTATAGGAACAAGTTCTAGTCTAATTGAATATGTATTATAATTTCTATATGGTATTTTATGTCTATTTTGGGGGAATTACGAGATTGACACATCACGTGTGTGTCATGACGCTAATTTAGTTATATGGGACTTAGATCAGGGTTGGGATACTAGCTACATGTCCACAATTGGATACGTGTAGGCCATATCACGATATATCGTTGTACGTATCGGTAGATTTGGAGATTTTGAGCCAAATGGTGTAATTTCTTATAATTACTTGATAATTAGTTATTATATATGTTTATATATCATAATTTATATATTAAGAGGGTTTTATGTGTTTTAGATGTTAGTATCATGGTGGTGTTAGAGTAGGAATATAGTATCTTGGAGCACTATGGTGTAGTGTAATACTAGTACATGTTAGGTGTTTGACAATTGGTATCAAGTGTTAATGTAGATATCATGAGGATATTTGGTAGTATTTTGGTGTATGTTTATGTTGGGGTTGAAGAGAGTGTGCTTGGTGTAGTTTTAGGGAGTGTATGTGTGTGTGTGTAGAATACAAGTGGAAGGAGATTTTTTTTGCTATATTCAACAGCTTTTCAGTGCTTTTCAGCTACTTTTCAGCATAAGCAACATTTATAGCAACTACAGCGTAAGCAGTAGCTTATAGCAGCAATAGTAACAGCAGCATAAACAATAGCTTATAGCAGCAGCATAAGCATAAGCAGCAGCAGCAGCAGCATCAACTGTTAAAAGTTAGTGATGCACAATTGTGTCCTAGTGTATGTGTAGGGTTAGTGTATGTTAGAGTAGATTATTTGAGTATGTAGGTATTTGTGTCAAGTGTGCTTTAGTGAGAATGTATTCTAGAGGGTATGTATAGTTAAGTGGTATCTTGATATCAAGATATCAAGTACCAAGGTTGAGTGAGGGGTATTAGAGTGTCATGATATTGATAGGTGTTAATGAGTAAGTAGTGTACTGAGTGAAGATTTATTTTGTGATATTCGGATATTAAGTGTGTGTGTGTGGTACCATATTCCATTGTATACGTTAGTTAAGTTATTTATATTAAGGTATTCAAGATACTTAGTTGTGAGTTATACTAAGGTATCGGGTAGTTATCATGATACGACATAAGATACTAGGATACGGGGATAAGGTATTGGCTCAAAGCGATGGTATTAACTCATAGCTAAGGCATTGACCCATAACCAAGGTATTTGGCCATACTTAAGGTATATGAGAAATGGCTAAGGTATTTGATTAGGATACTAAGAAAATTATCTATAGGCCAAGGTATTAGTAGGTATAGTAGGTAATAATGTATATTATAGTATAATATGCTAGAAACCTAACAGAATGACCTAGAAACCTAGAAATAACCTAGTAACACCTAGTCTTAACTACTATGGCTCTATAAACCAACTTAGAAGCTAGTTATGAACCCAAATTGGGTTAATGACCTATTTTTATCTAATTAACTAGTATGATCTAGTTTTGACCAAGAAATGACATAGAAATCACATTTTAGCATATTTAAGTATGTTTATCACTCTAATATACCAATTGATATACCAATTGACATGGCATTTCATATATAGGTCAGTGTGACACCAGTTCGGAAACTATTTTGTATTCTTTGCTCAGGATCACAGGCGAGTACATCTCTTTGTTAGTTTTTAGTCATGATAGTATATATATATCACATGTTCTAGAACTATTTACTTGATTTTGATATAGTGGCTATATGGACTAGTAATAAATGGATCTTATCTTAGGATGTTATCCCCTACCGTGTTCAGCGTGTTCTCCTTTATATGTATTCATCGTATGTATCGGGTATTGATTATTGTGTACTTCGTGTTCGCACATTGCCCGTGTTTAGTGTGCTTATATTCGTGTTCGTAATGTGTCATGATTGGATCCATAAGTATTGATTGGGGATGGGGGAGTAGGAGTTTGTTATATGATCAAGCCCAGTGTATTCATATACATGTCGATTATATATCATACGTGTAATCAAGTTACCATATTATATTCGTGTTAAACGCAAACCGATCACATAACAAACTTGTACTCTAAGGCACATTAGGTAGTTTATCTATTTTTATTACTTGCAGATATTTTATATTGCATGTTCTTTTCTTTTTAGAATATTACATGTTTACTATAATTTATTTCATATCATGTTGTTAGTTATCTTATATTCTTTTCTAGTTATTGTCATATATGTTCTACGATGTATTTGGAACTGCTTCCAGAGTTTTGTACTTTGTTCCAATCCTGATTGGATATATTTTTCAGATGATTGGTTCGAGGAATGGTGTCCCATTTACTATGGACCATATGACGACGAACCATTAGAGGATACTCCCCTAGAGTAGGAGAACCTAGTGCCATTGAATGAGGAGGCTTAGACTTATATTGTTTAGACATTGTATTAGTCTTATTTTAGACTCATCGTATGTATATTATTATTTTGGGAGTTGCTTTATGCCTAGACTTATATTGTGGACTTGTGGATGTATTTGTGACTCTTGAACTTATTTTCTTTATTCTATACCGTGATATTTCTTCCCCTAGTTTGACATTGTGATTGAGTATTAGTTTCATTATCATATACGATATTGTTCCTCCATTTGGAGTTGAGATATGTCATGCCCAATCCCAGAATACGTAGGACTGGAAATACATAAGCATGTCAGCCGAATGTATATGGAAACTCTAATATATGAAAACTATAACACATACGTACGCTGTATATGAAAGATAATTCATAAGTGGTACATATAAGTCACAGGCATACTAAATCTCATCCACATTCACAAATCAATAAATAAACTAAACCAATAGATAAAAGTGATCAAGTCAGAATAATCCAAAATGATAGCCGGATGGAGACAAATCTACTACCAATAGCTATATTAAAAACTAAAATGACTGAGGAGGACGAAACTCTAATATAAAATGCTAAATAAGGAGAGCAGCAACTAATAAGTCCATCAGCTAAGAGATGATCATGGATGCTCGGAAAGTAAGTCCTCCTCGACAAAACATGAAGAATCAGGCCATAGTATGTTCTCCTACAAATAGTCTCGATCTTCTATACCTGGAAAGGGTGCCAGGTCCTGATAGGGACGTAACAAGTATACAAGAAATCGATATGCCACTATCTACAATATCTCATAAAGTAATATAGAAAGAGAAATATAAAAGGGTGTGACATTGTTAACCATTCTATGTGTTCATGAAATCGAGGACAACATTCAACGCAAGGGAAGACTGAACACGAGTACATGAGCAGCGCTCAAGTGAGTCACTAGCAAAATACCGAGTAGTATAAAATGAGGCACTAGCAAAAATCGACACAGACACGACACAACATTGCCCAAGCATCTAATGCATGTCCTCCCCACCCAATGTATCTATAAGTCGAGTCTAAATCAACTAGGATTCTATTATAAACCATGTAATCATTGATAAACCAAGGGAGTAACGAATCAAGAATAAAATCATAACTAATCAGGTAATAATACACATACTCTAATTTTATGATGCAACTTTTCATGTCCAAATATATGCCAACAAAATAGATCGCTCTACTACTAACAACAATACAAAATTTAATATAACAAGACTAGGTAAATAATCAAAGATGTATATCACATATAAGAAAATTGGACAATCAAGAAAATAATGTAGTAGGACAAGGTATACTTGCCTGGCAAGCAATCTGTGTAATATAAGTGTCCAGGTATCAAGCACAAGGAACCGGAAGGTAGGGACTCTGAATGAACATCTTTGGATGCTGAAATAAACATCACCAACATCTCCGAAATTAGCGAGATAGTCAGAAAACTCTACCATTTCGTCCAATTTGGACAGAGGGGCAAAAAGCTTATTTTGGTTCAAAACGAGGTCCACAGGTAGCCCACTTTGTACCAAAATGCGTGCCAAGGGTAAGGTCTCTAAATTGGGAAAATTATAGGTCAAACAAATCCTAAATGATGATAAAAACTCAATGGTATATCCAATTTTGGATTCCTGTTAGCCGATCATAAATTCGCTCTTCAAGTCAAACTGTGGTGCCCGCAAATAGGAGACTTAGTCAACTATCTCGGAATCGCGTGAAACTTGAGTCACAGGACCAGCGTGATACCACTAATCCAATGGTGCAAGTTTTGTTACATTCTGACGAGCATACACAAACTAATAGGGAATTTTACAAAATGTCGATACGGAAAACTTTTCTCGGATACGGGTTGAATCCAGCGCGCACACACACCACAATCAACTTCCGTGAAACCCTCATGTCAGGATATGCCATATACTCCTTTCGGTGCAAGTGGTACATGATGTGGTGGTCTATTTTATCAGGACGCACTCCGTATTGCAAAATTTTAGTTTTAAAAAAACCAAGTTTTTGGTCGTTTTGGAATCAGAATAATTTAACCAACATTGTAAACTAATAAAAATAAAAGAATAGTAATAATCTTCGTCATATTATGAAAAAAAAATTCAATTAGATTTTAAAAATATTAAACAGGTTGGTGGAATATAGGACATGAACAGGGGTGGTTGGATTGAATTTTTGAACTATTTTTGAACGATTTTTTGGCTAACTTTGGGTCGATTTTTCGATCAATCCGAGGCTTCAAATTTTGTTCCACTTGAAGGGCTTCCTAGGGGATCAGGTTGTGAGCGTGTACGAAAAAATTGCTCGTGAAAAGAAATAAATATGAGGGAGATATCATACCATGAAGAAGGGGGGTCTGGGGTTGAATGTTGTCGCGGTACTGTTGAACTCGTTCGTGAGGCCGGACTGTGGCGGCTGCGGCGGTTGCGGCGACCGTCTCCGGTCGGTGTGCGGCGGTCGGGGGTGTTGTGGAGTTGGGAAGGGTAGGCTTAGGGCTAGGGTTTGATTTTTTTGATATATAGCGAGATATATATAACAAGAGAGGAGGAAAGAAGAGCAGGGGGTCGCGGTTACTGTATGTAGGGGGGTGTGTTATTAGTTATTAGGATTAGGAATAGGTTATCTTTTTTTTCTTTTTCTTATCTTTTCCTTTTTCTCTTCTTATCTTATTTATATCTATCATAATCTATTATAAATATAAAGTTATACATATATCTTTAAGAAATAGTCAAACAATTATAGGAAAATCAGGAAATACATTATGTATATAATAAATGGGTATTTCCATAGATTGGAATACACTATAAGCAAAATAATAATTATTAATAAAAAATATTTTTAAATACTAATAAAATAGATGACACCATTGTATTCATAAAAAAATCTTTAAAACATAAGAGTTAAACTTTATAACGATATTGACCTTCAAAAACATCAAAATATTTAGTATGCATTTAAAATAATTCTAGTAACACTTTATTTATATAAGTAAATAATGCAAATAATTTATTTTATATTTAACTAAGAAAATAATAATAAAAATCTCAATTATTAAATAAAAAAATACTTAAAAGTACAAATTAAAATTATGGGCTGCTAATTGTAGGAAGTTGGGTTTAGAAAATAATCTAAAATAAATACAATAGTTATAAAATACACACAAAATATCTATTTTTGGGTGAGGGGGTTTACAATCTACCCAACTTAAAAGAACTTTGTCCTCGAAATCTAAGGAGAATGAAATCAACGAGCAACAAAAATGAAGGTATACTTATGCATCTATGTTTATTCTAAAATAAAGCAATCATATTAAAATCAAACAATTCACAAGAAGGCATAAAACTATAACCTACTCCTTAAGTCTATCATGCAAACTACGCAATTATGTACTATTACCAACAGTTTCTCCTTGTGGTGCTGTCGTATCCTTAACTAGCATCGATAACGTTTGTCCCCTTTGTGGTGCTCCATTATGATGAGTAAGTGCCTGGTCGAGTTGGTGCACCCTCATTGTCGCATCTTGGTTCTTTGGGCAATCTTTTGATTGGTATTGTTCGTAACCACAAGCCCAACATTGACCTAATCTTCGATGAAAGAATCTCTGTATGTGTCATGTCTTGCCATAAAAATTGCAGGTGGGATGCTCTGGAATATGGTACGGGACTACTCTTAGTTGTTGTTGTTGTGCTATAGGGGGTCTAATTGGTCCTCCTTGTTACATCTTTGCTGGTCCTTGTTGAATTCTCTATTGATTTTATTTTTCTTTGTTGATGGCCTCCTGAATCCTGGCCTCTATCAATACCTCCGCATAAGAGATCCGGGACTGTGAGCTGGTATAGTGTTGAAGCACTTGAGTCAGCCCATGATGGAATCTCTTAGATTTCTTCAAGTCATTTGGTATCAGAATGGCGCCATATCTAGTGAGGCGACTGAACTCCGAATCATACTCATCGACCGTCTTGTTCCCCTGCTCTATATGGAGTAACTGATTGTATAATGAATCCTTTACAGTGGCCAAAAAGTATTTCTTCTCAAAGCACTCCAAGAACTGTTCCCATGTCTAACAGGTACCCAATTGGCGCTCCATGGATTTCCACCAGTAATGAGCGTTTTCTTCTAGCTGGATCCTCACGCTTGTCATCCATAAGTTCGTAGGCAACTGTGATACCTCCAATAGCTTCTTGTTGTTGGTTATCCAGGTTGTGGTCTCCTCTGGACTCTCATTGTCTTTATATAGTTTAGGGCCCATCTGTACAAATCCTTTACTGAACCAACACGCGCTTGTGGCATTGGAGCTAGTGTCTGAGCTGGCGCGGGTACTGGTTCGGCCATCCTCTCAAGTGCTGCCAGAAATCTCTGCCTCATCTCGGTGGCTTCCTGCCTCTGCTCTATCGCTTATTGTCTCTTCTATGCAGCCAGTGTGGCATCTTGTTGCCTCTATTCCTGCATCATCATCTGGAAGAATTGAAACCATTGCGTCTGGTCATCCTGTGGTGCTGGTGGAGCTGGTGGAACTGGGTTGTAAGTCTTTTTATCTGGTCCTGGAAGTCGAGGAGTCATCGAAATCTCTCCTAGTGATTGGCTATTGAACCCTGGAGACGTGTTTCCCCCAGTAGTGGCACGTCTGTTTCGCAGATTCATCTCTCTGCTAGAGATGGACGAAAGATTTAGAAAAAGTTTATGAATCAAGCAGGATGCAAACATTTATTCAAATAGAACGTATTGGAAGGAAGGTGAGTTATAGTCAAATATGGATGAGACCTAAAATTCTAATCCTATGTGCAGGCCCGCTCAGTACAGTTAAGTAACCGAAACGTCTAACTCGACCTGCATGGGCTACCACCAAAATATAACATGCCCCAGTCCCAGAATATGTAGGACTGGGAATACGTAAGCATGCCATCCGTATATATATATGGAAACTCCAATATATAGAAACCATAAAATATACGTACGCTGTATATGATAATTCACAAGTGGTACATATATAAGTCACAAGCATACTAAATCTCATCCACAATCGCAAATTAATAAATAAACTAAACCAATAGATAGAAGTGATCATGTCTGAATAATCCAAAATGATAGTCGGGTGGAGACAAATCCACTACCAATGGCTATATCAAAAACTAAAATGACAACAAGGATGGAACTTATAAAACGCTAAATAAGGAGAGCAACAACTAATAAGTCCATCAGCTAAGAGATGATCATAGATGCTCGAAAGGTAAGACCTCCTCGATAGAAGATGAAGAGTCAAGCCCTGGTATGTTCTTCTGCAGATAGTCCCAATCTTCTATACCTGAAAAGGGTGCCAGGTCCTCAGTGGGACGTAACAAGTACACAAGAAATCAATATGCCATTATCTACAATAGCTCATAAAGGAATATAGACAAAAATATAAAAGGGTGTGACATTGTTAACCACTCTATGTGCTCATGTAATAGAGGACAACATTCAACGCAAGGGAAGACTGACCACGAGTACAAAGGTAGCGCTCAAGTGATTTCCTAGCAAAATACCGAGTAGTACAAAATGAGACAGTAGAAAAAACCGACACAAACATGACACAACATTGCCCACGCATCTAATGTATGTCCTCCCCACCCAATGTATCTATAAGTCGAGTCTAAATCAGCTAGGAATATATTATAAATTATGTACTCATTGTTAAACCAAGGGAGTAACGAATCAATAATACAATCATAACTAATCAGGTAATAATACACATACTCTAATTGCATGCATGCAACTTTTCGTGTCCAAATATGTGTCAACAAGATAGATTGCTCTACTACTAATGATAATATGAAATTTAAAATAACAAGACTAAGTAAATAATAAAAGAATTATATCACATACAAGAAAATTGGACAATCACGAAAATACTGTAGTAGGGCAAGTAGCAATCTGTGTAATATAAGAGTTCAAATGTCAAGCACAAGAAACCGGAAGGTAAGGACTCTAAATGAAGATCTCCGAACGCTGAAATAAATATCACCAACATCTCCGGAATCAGCGAGATAGTTAGAAAACTCTACTCTTTCGTCCAATTTTGACATAGGAGAAAAAAGATAATTTTAGGTCAAAGCGGGGTCCATAGGTGGCCCACTTTGCACCGAAATGTGTGCCAAGGGTAAGGTCTCTAAATATGGCAAATTATAGGTCAAACTAAAAGATGATACGAACTCTATGGTGTGTCCTATTTTGGATTCCGGTCAGCCGATCACAAATTTGCCCTTCAAGTCAAACCATGGGGCCCGCGAATAGGCAACTTGGTCAACTGTCTCGGAATTGCCTGGAACTTGGGTCACAGGACTAGCATGATACCAAAAATCTAATGGTGAAAGTTTTGTTTCATCAAGAGGCCCAGAAATACCAGGCAAAGAATTTAAGGAACAGCCTAGTGACAGCACTAGAGCAGGCAAACCCATCAGCTAGACGGCCATCGACGGGATCTATCACTGATTTCCGCCAGCTGAAGCCCCTTACCTTTTTAGGCAATAAGGAGCCCACTGAAGTTTATGAGTGGCTCACAAACACTCAATACCAATTAGAAGCAATTGAGCTTCCGAGGGAGCGTTGGATGACTGCCGTCGGGATGTAGTTGACGGGCAATGCACATCACTGGTGGCTATCTGAGGAGAGACGGCTCGGACCGGACCGAGTCACTTGGGAGGATTTCTCTAGACTCTTCTAGGAGATGTATATTCCATCCATTTGTCACTACCACAATTCCAAATAAGGGCATTTGTGTAATTTCACTATTTTGAATAATTATGTGTTAAATTAATTTGCTGAGTTTTATAACTATATATATATTGTAGTGATACTTGGCTTTAGGTAAAACCCTAGAATTCAAATTATAGGTTTGAACCTCAAACCCTAGACTGACTAAACCTTAGTTAATTAGGTTCTACATGACCTAACCTAGGGGTTTAACCTAAAACTATGTATTGAAACCCTAAACCTAGTTTTGATATAAAAGGGAGCCACCCACAACCCATTTTCTCCTTCCTGAAGAAAGAAACCCTAGCCTCCATAAGAGAAAGCCATCTCCCCCACTCCAGTTTTTGAACCCTAACCCTAGGGTTTCCATCTTCCTCCTCCAAAGCAAGGAAAGCAGGGAACTTGGGTCAAGGAAACTTGGAAAAGAAGAACTTTCATAGGGAAACCATCTCCCTATAGGTAAAACCCTATTTTATTCATTTAATCTCTGTTTTTCCTGTTGTTATTGCCCTCTAGGAACCCCCTTGCTGAGTAGATCTCGAATTTTAGGGATTCTACGTGAAAACCTAGGAGGAACTAGTGTTTTGGTGACCCACATAGGTTTTCCCCAATTTTTCGTGAACCCTAACCCTAGGTATTTGTTTGTAGACTGATTTCATCTCATATGTGTAGGTTGAACTCGATTTTAGGGTTTGGATCTGAGGATTCATGATGTTCCTGAGTAAACCCAGTTTTTTGCACACCAAGTGTTTGGTGATATGTTTCTTAGGGTTTTTGCCTATCCCTGTATTTTAGTTTCTGCATATTTGATATACCAATCTCTATTCATAGCTATTTTTGGCATAGTGTGTATAGGGGTGGTGATTTGAGGGGGGCACAGTGCAGTCGAGTGTTGTGGGACTGTGTACTGTGCAGTCGGGTAGAACCTGTGTGTGTAGATGTGTTGGGAAGTTCTATGTACAGTCAAATTGAAACTGTACCTAGTGTGTGCAACCCGTGAGAATCAGAGAACTTGTGCCTCAATGTGAAACCAATGTGTATATAGAGTTTGTATCTGTGTGTAGGTATCTGAAAGTGCCAGTGAGTGAACTTATGTATTATCAGTGTGGGTGTAAGGACAGTGGGGGTGTATTCAGTAAAATACCTGTGTCTATGTATATGCCAGTATGTTGACTGTGTGTGTATTCCTCAGGGTTGGGGAGAATTCTGTGCAGTTGTGTATGTAGTGTGAATGTAGAATATTGTGTTAGCTGTGTCAGTGTCTCAGAGTGTCCCAATAGCAGCCTTAGTTCAGTGAGATATGTAACTATGTGTCTACTGAGGAATTTCTCAATGTTGCAGGTATCTATGTGTGAGTATTCTGTGTAGTGTAAATTCTGAGAGAAGAGAGAGAGAGAGCAGAGAACCAAAACCTGTGAAGTTCAGTGTGTGCAGTGTATGTTCTTGTATCAGAGTGTCTAGGTCTTAGGTGTGTCTGTGTTATTTGTGTATATAGCAGTGCCTACTTGTGTCTCAGAATTTCCTAAATACCTGAGTGTATACCTATGTGACTTTGTATCAGTGTTTAGATATACTGTGTATCAGTTTCAGTTGTGTGTGTATGTACCTATCTATGTGTGTGGATTCTGTACAGTATAGGAAATTGAATTCAGTGTGTATCAGCAAACTGGATGTGTATCAAGAAAGGGAAACAGTGTGTGTGAACTGAACTGTGCAGTGTGGGTTTCAATGTACTGTATAATTAGTAACATAGAGGAAATACCTGTGTGTTTCAATAGGAAATCAGATATTACATGTGTGTGTGCAGTGACTAGTATCAGTGCAGTTTTACACTGTGGCAGTAAGGTACCAGTGTGCAGCCCTGTTTAAACTAGTGTGTGTGTGTCCCACAAATCCCCAGGTCAGTGTACTAGTGTATTATAACTAGTGTTTCCCTGTGTATGCTGTGCAGTAAATTAGGTTCAGTTAGATTGTGTAGTGTAGGTGTGTAGTTCAGTAAGTTACTGCAGGTACTTGGGAGTTCAGCAAATGATAAGTGAGTGTGTCAGTTTAGTAAAGGTCAACATATCATGGAAAGGGTATCAATGTATCCATGATACATGAGGGTGTAGATGAGGTATATGGTATTGGGTTATTGAGTTTCACTAGTAGTATTAGTAGTTGGGTAAGGGTTAGTATATATATACAACTATTAGTCTAGATAGTTAGTGGTAGATTAATATCTATGTTAGCATATAGTTTAGCTACATGTATAAATATATATATGTAGGTATATATATATATATAGGTATGCATGTATTGTATTATAATTAGTATCTATAGGGTATGGATGTATATTATAGTGTTAGTATCTATGACCTAGTATAAACCACATCAGTTAGAATGTCCTAGTATAAACCTTAGACATGACCTAGAAACCTCGTATTTAATTTGTTAAACATGTTATTCTTTTGATTTAATATCTGACATTAATATTCCATAAATAGGTCATTGTGATCCCACTTTGGACATCGATCCTCACACCTTGCTCAGGACCACAGGCGAGTACATTCTCTGACAGTTTTCATTGTTGATTATTTCTATAATGCAGTTGTATTACATACTTGATTCCGACACTATGGATACACGGGTTAGCACCCTAGATCCCCATCATGAGGAGTCCTGATTGGAATCCATCGTGCTAGCTGGGGGATGGGGAACTATTAGTAGATTATGTGATCATATCCAAATCCTTTACATGCATCATAGCTCACCCCACTTCTCACGTTGGGTGCGGCCTGACCATCTTACATGCATCATAGCTGTTATATATGATTAACCTGACCACTACATGCATCATAGCTAACCATATGGTTAGCCTGACCTACAAGAATCATAGTTAATCATATATAACCAGCCTGATCAAGTCCCAAGTCGATCACATGATAAACTGATAATTCAAACACTTAGCTAGATGTCTATTTTATTCAGATTCACTTGTTCTAGCATTCACTGTTATTGTTCATTGCTAGATGCTCTGTTGTCTATTTTATTTCTCCTGTACTTCTCATTTTCAGCATTTATTTCCATCTTGTATCTCTTACACTGTTTATAGACTTTGTCAATTTAATGAAACTGCTGTTAGTGCTTGTGCTTCGCTCCAATCCTGACTGGATAACATTTTTCAGAGGACTTGGAGGATCTTTGCCCCACTCATTACGGCCCAGGATTAGAGGGTGATTTCACTCCAGAAACCCCAGAGGAGTTGCCTAGCCTAGAGGAGAATGTACCTGGCAATTCTTAGATTATTTTTCTGCATTTATTGTTTTAGACTGAGACTGAGTTGTATTTATTATTTTGTGATTTTGTGAGGTCATTTAGACCCAGGATTTGAGTTGGACTTATTGTGGTTGGTTTTTATTAGAACTCTTTTCTATTCTCATCGTGCTATTATTTCTATTAGCTTGTGATTGAGTATATCATAGAACTGTGGATTATTATCATTGTCCTCCGTGCGGAGTTGAGACTATTGTCAGGATATATTATATGTTGAGACCTAGACAGCGTTCAACCGCCGATGCTGCGGCGTAGGCTGGACGTACCCACGACTCATGCCCAAATTCCGGGTGCGGGTCGTGACACGTTTTAGTGGTGGCCCATGCAGGTCTAGCTTCGCAAGTTGTGCGATGTCGTGGTAGTGCGACAACTTAGTTGTACTACTACGAGCCTGTTTTAGGAATAGGAATTAGGTCGAGGATATACTCAATCACAAATTAGGGAATTCTGATTCTTATGATACTACTCTTAATGATTTTTCTTTAGAAATTACTGTCCTCCCTTGATGATATCGTGTCTATTACCTTAATTGATTCTTTTAATCTGTCTTCAGGATGCCGCCGAAGACCAGGTCCCAGAGACTCGGAGCAGCAGCTTCAGAGAGGTCTGCCACTTCTCGCCCTGCCGGACAGACATCCGCAGCACCTCCTACATCTCCAGTACATGTGGGAGTGTCTGCAGTATTCGGGGGTCCTCCACCACCAGTTCAGAGGGTCGCCACAGCTACGACGGGGCCTCTACCACCACCACCAGTTCAGCATCCAGGAGGTGTGCCCGTCGGTGGAGCACAGATGTTCGCCTAGATTCAGGGCATGGTCGATGCCCAGAGGACGTCGGCAGAGGCCCAGAGAGTGCAGGCTGAGGCACATCAGGCCCAGACAGAGATGATGAGGGTGAACATGGAGAATGCTCACCAAGTGGCCCTCCAGGCTGTGGAGAGAGTTACTCAGCAGCAGCAGCATCCTGATCAGCACCACCAGAGGCCGGGCACCATTATGGATTTCAAGAGGATGATGCCTCGGGAGTTCAAGGGAACAGAAGGGATACTCTATGCCGATGATTGGCTAGAGGACATCGAGAGGAACTTACGCTTGGCACAGCTTCCAGAGGCCCTCCAGATCGAGGCCGCTGGCAGCCAGATGTTCGACATTGCCTTGACGTGGTTTCGCACGGAGCCGAGACTCTTGCGCAGGGGACTCACTTGGGAGGATTTCAAGGAGCTTTTCAAAGAAAAGTTCTTTCCTGATGTCGCCCTGGGAGCTTTGGAGAGTCAGTTCCATGACTTAGCCCAGGGGAGTTCGTCCGTCGATGAGTATGCCGCAGAGTTTTCCCGCCTGAGCCGCTTCGCGCCATCGATGATTAGAGATCCGGGGGACAGGGCCCGGAAATTCAGAAAGGGGCTGACAAGGGAGATCAAGTCTCGCACGTCGGGACGTCGCACAGCTACCTACGAGGGCATATTGATGGATGCCCAAGTAGCCGAGGACGACTTGGGCCTCAGGCCCAAGAGGGGACGCGATGGTTCCAGAGGAGCAAACAGTAGTACGGGACCGGGCAAGCGTCCACATTTTTAGCAGCAACAGCAGAGACCCTTTCAGCCGCAGCATCAGATACCAGCCCGAGGGCAGGTCCAGCAGCAGCAACAGAGACAGACTCAGCCCGCCATCCAGTGTGCGTACTGCGGGAAGATGGGACATACTAGAGATATCTGCAGGAAGAGATTGGGCTCATGTCTGTCCTGCGGATCGACGACACACCAGTTGAAGGATTGTCCTACCTTTCGTCCAGGTCAGGGTGGAGCAGCCGCCCAGAGAGGATCAGACAGGGTACCTACCGTACCAGGAGGTCAACAAAAGAGGGGACCACTTCCACCACAACATCAGAAGTTCGCCCAGCATCAGCAGCAGAGAGGTGTACCCCAGGGGCGAGCGTACGCCATGGCAGTCGAGGAGATCGAGCCAGCAGGAGACTTGATCACAGGTTCGGTTCTTTTCGATTGTATTCCTGCATTTACCTTATTCGACTCTGGCGCTTCCCATAGTTTTGTGTCTGTATCTTATGCACTTCGACATCATTTAGACATAGAACCATTAGCTAGGACTTGCAAGATCATGACTGGTGGAGGTATTATCCTAGTCCGTGATCACTGCAAGGACCGGAGAGTGTCAGTAGAAGGCCGAGAGTTGAGCGTGAGCTTACATGTCATGCCACTTCCGGGGTACGATATCGTGCTCAGAATGGACTGGTTGAGTAGGCATCATGCTACTATAGATTGTTATAGAGGCAGAGTATTATTTAGACCACCAGGAGAGCCGGAGTTTGAGGTCGTCCGAGGAGCAGCGGAACAGAGGAAGAGCACATTTTGCGGAGCCAGGGCGGAAGAAGAGGAGTTGCCACATCCTCTGATAGCGGAGTTCCTGGATGTATTTCCAGAGGAGTTGCCTGGCTTGCCGCCAGACAGAGATGTTGAATTCTCTATAGACTTGGTTCCAGGAGCGGAGCCCATTTCACAACATGTCTATAGAGTCAATAACAGTGAGCTGGCAGAACTGAAGAAGCAAGTCGAGGAGCTGCAGGATAAAGGCTTCATCAAATCCAGTTCATCACCATGGGAAGCTCCGGTATTGTTCGTACCGAAGAAGGACGGCACGGTGCGCATGTGTATTGATTATAGAGCTTTGAACAACCTCACTATCAAGAACAAGTACCCGCTGCCGAGGATAGATGATCTTTTCGATCAGTTGAGCGGGACGAGGGTGTTTTCAAAGATTGATTTGAGGTCAGGCTATCACCAGGTGAAAGTGAAGAGAGAAGACACGCCGAAGACAGCTTTTCGGACCAGATACGGCCAGTTTGAGTTCATGGTGATGCCATTTGGTTTAACCAATGCACCGGCAGTATTCATGAACCTGATGAACAAGGTGTTCCACCAGTACCTTGACAAGTTCGTGGTGGTGTTCATCGACGATATTCTTGTGTATTCCAAGACCTCGGAGGAGCACGAAGAGCACCTGAGGTTGGTCTTAGAGACTCTCAGGAGGGAGAAGCTGTACGGGAAACTCTCTAAGTGTGAATTCTTCCTTGACAAGGTCGAATTTCTTGGGCATGTGGTATCGGGTGACGGAATCTCGGTCAACCCACAGAAGATCGAGGCAGTGGAGTCGTGGGCTACCCCCAGTTCGGTAGCTGAGATCAGAAGTTTTCTCGGGCTAGCAGGATACTACAGGAGGTTTGTACAAGACTTCTCCAAGATTGCAGCGCCGATGACCAAACTGACTAGGAAGGATGTGGATTTTGTCTGGACGGAGGAGTGCCAGGCTGCATTTGATGAGCTGAAGAAGAGGTTGACGACAGCTCCAATTTTGACGTTGCCAGCAGGGACAGGTGGTTTCACCATCTACAGTGATGCTTCAGGGAAGGGTCTGGGATGTGTTCTTCAGCAGCACGGGAAGGTAATTGCCTATGCTTTCAGGCAGTTACGCCCTCATGAAAAGAACTACCCCACCCACGATTTGGAGTTGGCAGCAGTTATCTTCGCTCTAAAACTGTGGAAACATTACCTGTACGGAGAGCGTATGGAAATCTTCACAAACCACAAGAGCTTGAAGTACGTATTCACACAGAAGGAGCTGAACATGAGGCAGAGGAGGTGGTTGGAGTTGATGAAGGACTTCGACATCTTATTGCAGTACCATCCAGGGAAGGCCAACGTAGTCACCGATGCCTTGAGCAGGTATCCGATGGCTATGTACTTGACGACAGATAGACATTTGTTGGCTGATTTGGAGAGCTTGGAGATTGAAGTGTTAGTTCCCGGTACTGAGATTCAGATGTGGGGATTGCAGATATAGTCCGAACTGATGGACAGGATCAGAGCTGCGCAGTACGAGGATGAGGCTCTGAAGAGTATCAGGGCACAGGTTCAGATAGGGTTGTCGGACGACTTTACTATCGCAGATGATGGTTCCTTACGACACGGCACGAGGATGTGTGTGCCGAGCGGGGAGCTGCGCGAGGAGGTTTTGCAGGAGGCACACCGCTCTCAGTACTCGATGCATCCCGGTGCCAACAAGATGTATCGAGACTTGAGAGAGCACGTATGGTGGTATAGAATGAAGCGCGAGGTAGCACGCTTCGTATCTCGGTGTCTAGTATGCCAGCAGGTAAAGGCAGACCGACAGAGGCCAGGCGGGTTGCTTCAACCTTTACCGATCCCAGAGTGGAAATGGGAGCACGTGACCATGGATTTCGTTTCAGGGCTTCCACGTTCTCCAGGAGGGAAGGACGCGATTTGGGTCATCGTAGACAGGTTGACCAAATCAGCCCATTTCTTACCTTTCAAGGTGGGCACGTCGACAGAGAGGCTAGCAGAGATGTACGTGCGTCAGATCGTTAGGCTTCATGGAGTTCCGGTGAGCATCGTCTCGGATCGGGATAGTTGTTTCACTTCCCACTTCTGGAGGAGTCTGCAGGCTAGCTTGGGCACTCAGCTCAAGTTCAGTACCGCATATCACCCCCAGACAGACGGGCAGTCTGAACAGACTATTCAGACTCTCGAGGATATGCTACGCACTTGCGTTCTAGATCTCGGAGGTTCTTGGGAGGATCATCTGCACCTGGTAGAGTTTGCTTACAACAACAGCTACCAGGCCAGCATCGAGATGTCACCATTTGAGGCTCTTTATGGAAGGAGGTATCGTACACCGTTATCTTGGGACGACGTTGGAGAGAGAGCCTTGCTAGGACCAGAAATGGTCGTGGATGCAGCAGAAAAGGTGAAACACATCAGAGACAGACTGCGAGTGGCGCAGGACAGACAGCGGCATTGGGCCGACAGCCACCGTAGACCCCTTGAGTTTCAGGTATAGATTGTTATTTTTTTGGTTTGTGTTGTTGTTTAGACTGCGTGTTGAGACTATTTTATTTTAGGTTGGCGATTTAGTATTCCTACGAATTTCTCCGACGTGTGGCACGATTCGTTTTGGTCGAGGCGGGAAGCTTAGCCCACGCTACATTGGACCCTTTGGCATTCTTGCGAAGATAGGTGCAGTGGCGTATAGACTAGACTTGCCGCCTGTATTAGAGGGAGTGCATGATGTGTTCCACGTGTCGCAGCTGAGACGGTACATGGCAGACCCTAGTCACGTACTTGACCACTCGGAGATTGAGGTAGGTCCGACGCTCAGCTACCCTGAGCAGCCCGTAGAGATCTTGGACCGCAGAGAGAAGGTGTTGCGGAACCAAACTATTCCTTTGGTTCGTGTTACATGGAGATATCACTCTCCAGGGGAGTCGACCTGGGAGAGAGAGGACGAAATGCGCGAGCAATACCCGTATCTCTTCTAGACTTGAGGTATATTTCTTTTTGATTTCACTCTTGTTCTAGTTCAGTCCAATTTCGAGGACGAAATTTCTTTTAGGAGGGTAGACTTGTCACTACCACAATTCCAAATAAGGGCATTTGTGTAATTTCACTATTTTGAATAATTATGTGTTAAATTAATTTGCTGAGTTTTATAACTATTTATATATTGTAGTGATACTTGGCTTTAGGTAAAACCCTATAATTCAAATTATAGGTTTGAACCTCAAACCCTAGACTGACTAAACCTTAGTTAATTAGGTTCTACATGACCTAACCTAGGGGTTTAACCTAAAACTATGTATTGAAACCCTAAACCTAGTTTTGATATAAAAGGGAGCCACCCACAACTCCTTTTCTCCTTCCTGAAGAAAGAAACCCTAGCCTCCATAAGAGAAAGCCATCTCCCCCACTCCAGTTTTCGAACCCTAACCCTAGGGTTTCCATCTTCCTCCTCCAAAGCAAGAAAAGCAGGGAACTTGGGTCAAGAAAACTTGGGAAAGAAGAACTTTCATAGGGAAACCATCTCCCTATAGGTAAAACCCTATTTTATTCATTTAATCTCTGTTTTTCCTGTTGTTATTGCCCTCTAGGAACCCCCTTGCTGAGTAGATCTCGAATTTTAAGGATTCTACGTGAAAACCTAGGAGGAACTAGTGTTTTGGTGACCCACATAGGTTTTCTCCAATTTTTCGTGAACCCTAACCCTAGGTATTTGTTTGTAGACTGATTTCATCTCATATGTGTAGGTTGAACTCGATTTTAGGGTTTGGATCTGAGGATTCATGATGTTCCTGAGTAAACCCAGTTTTTTGCACACCAAGTGTTTGGTGATATGTTTCTTAGGGTTTTTGCCTATCCCTGTATTTTAGTTTCTGCATATTTGATATACCAATCTCTATTCATAGCTATTTTTGGCATAGTGTGTATAGGGGTGGTGATTTGAGGGGGGCACAGTGCAGTCGAGTGTTGTGGGACTGTGTACTGTGCAGTCGGGTAGAACCTGTGTGTGTAGATGTGTTGGGAAGTTCTATGTACAGTCAAATTGAAACTGTACCTAGTGTGTGCAACCCGTGAGAATCAGAGAACTTGTGCCTCAATGTGAAACCAATGTGTATGTAGAGTTTGTATCTGTGTGTAGGTATCTGAAAGTGCCAGTGAGTGAACTTATGTATTATCAGTGTGGGTGTAAGGACAGTGGGGGTGTATTCAGTAAAATACCTGTGTCTATGTATATGCCAGTATGTTAACTGTATGTGTATTCCTCAGGGTTGGGGAGAATTCTGTGCAGTTGTGTGTGTAGTATGAATGTAGAATACGGTGTTAGTTGTGTCAGTGTCTCAGAGTGTCCCAATAGCAGCCTTAGTTCAGTGAGATATGTAACTGTGTGTCTACTGAGGAATTTCTCAATGTTGTAGGTATCTATGTGTGAGTATTCTGTGTAGTATAAATTCTGAGAGAAGGGAGAGAGAGTGCAGAGAACCAAAACCTGTGAAGTTCAGTGTGTGCAGTGTATGTTCTTGTATCAGAGTGTCTAGGTCTTAGGTGTGTCTGTGTTATTTGTGTATATAGCAGTGCCTACTTGTGTCTCAGAATTTCCTAAATACCTGAGTGTATACCTATGTGACTTTGTATCAGTGTCTAGATATACTGTGTATCAGTTTCAGTTGTGTGTGTATGTACCTATCTATGTGTATGGATTCTGTGCAGTATAGGAAATTGAATTCAGTGTGTATCAGCAAACTGGATGTGTATCAGGAAAGGGAAACGGTGTGTGTGAACTGAACTGTGCAGTGTGGGTTTCAATGTACTGTGTAATCAGTAACTTAGAGGAAATACCTGTGTGTTTCAATAGGAAATCAGATATTACATGTGTGTGTGCAGTGACTAGTATCAGTGCAGTTTTGCACTGTGGCAGTAAGGTACCAGTGTGCAGCCCTGTTTAAACTAGTGTGTGTGTGTCCCACAAATCCCCAGGTCAGTGTACTAGTGTATTATAACTAGTGTTTCCCTGTGTATGCTGTGCAGTAAATTAGGTTCAGTTAGATTGTGTAGTGTAGGTGTATAGTTCAGTAAGTTACTGCAGGTACTTGGGAGTTCAGCAAATGATAAGTGAGTGTGTCAGTTTAGTAAAGGTCAACATATCATGGAAAGGGTATCAATGTATCCATGATACATGAGGGTGTAGATGAGGTATATGGTATTGGGTTATTGAGTTTCACTAGTAGTATTAGTAGTTGGGTAAGGGTTAGTATATATATACAACTATTAGTCTAGATAGTTAGTGGTAGATTAATATCTATATTAGCATATAGTTTAGCTACATATATAAATGTATATATGTAGGTATATATATATATATAGGTATGCATGTATTGTATTATAATTAGTATCTATAGGGTATGGATGTATATTATAGTGTTAGTATCTATGACCTAGTATAAACCACATCAGTTAGAATGTCCTAGTATAAACCTTAGACATGACCTAGAAACCTCGTATTTAATTTGTTAAACATGTTATTCTTTTGATTTAATATCTGACATTAATATTCCATAAATAGGTCATTGTGATCCCACTTTGGACATCGATCCTCACACCTTGCTCAGGACCACAGGCGAGTACATTCTCTGACAGTTTTTATTGTTGATTATTTCTATAATGCAGTTGTATTACATACTTGATTCCGACACTATGGATACACGAGTTAGCACCCTAGATCCCCATCATGAGGAGTCGTGATTTGAATCCATCGTGCTAGCTGGGGGATGGAAAACTATTAGTAGATTATGTGATCATATCCAAATCCTTTACATGCATCATAGCTCACCCCACTTCTCACGTTGGGTGCGGCCTGACCATCTTACATGCATCATAGCTGTTATATATGATTAACCTGACCACTACATGCATCATAGCTAACCATATGGTTAGCCTGACCTACAAGAATCATAGTTAATCATATATAACCAGCCTGATCAAGTCCCAAGCCGATCACATGATAAACTGATAATTCAAACACTTAGCTAGATGTCTATTTTATTCAGATTCACTTGTTCTAGCATTCACTGTTATTGTTCATTGCTAGATGCTCTATTGTCTATTTCATTTCTCCTGTACTTCTTATTTTCAGCATTTATTTCCATCTTGTATCTCTTACACTGTTTATAGACTTTGTCAATTTAATGAAACTGCTGTTAGTGCTTGTGCTTTGCTCCAATCCTGACTGGATAACATTTTTCAGAGGACCTGGAGGATCTTTGCCCCACTCATTACGGCCCAGGATTAAAGGGTGATTTCACTCCAGAAACCCCAGAGGAGTTGCCTAGCCTAGAGGAGAATGTACCTGACAATTCTTAGATTATTTTTCTGCATTTATTGTTTTAGACTGAGACTGAGTTGTATTTATTATTTTGTGATTTTGTGAGATCATTTAGACCCAGGATTTGAGTTGGACTTATTGTGGTTGGTTTTTATTAGAACTCTTTTCTATTCTCATCGTGCTATTATTTCTATTAGCTTGTGATTGAGTATATCATAGAACTGTGGATTATTATCATTGTCCTCCGTGCGGAGTTGAGACTATTGTCAGGATATATTATATGTTGAGACCTAGACAGCGTTCTACCGCCGATGCTGCGGCGTAGGCTGGACGTACCCATGACTCATGCCCAAATTCCGGGTGCGGGTCGTGACACCATTGCTAGAGCAAAACTTAGGGATAAATTTAACCGCCTCACTCAAGGCAATATGACGGTAGAAGAGTACAATGCAGAGTTCATCCATTTGAGTCACTTCGCCCCTACTCTGATACCAACAGAAGAGGAGAAGGCAAAGAAGTTTTTCGATAGACTTAGCTTTAAGCTACAGATATTAATCGGCTCCGTTACACCTACTTCTTATATGGACGTCCTTGCTGCAGCCTGATGCATGGAGCACGTAACCAGGAGAGAGTCCAGCTAAAAATGTTCAAAATACTCTTTTTAGCCGACTCGCCGGCGGTCTTCCTTATTATTGCATCCAAACCCGCCGTTCATATTAGCACCAGCCAGAGCACCACATAGAGAAACGGCAAAGAGACCTCACATGCACCGACCACCCAGAGCAGCTCCGCAGGTAAACCCCCTGATTTTTTTTAGATTTTTTTTAAAAATAATTTTATGTAATTTTCTGGAATTAAAACGAAGGTATTTCATGATTAAATGATTTTTAAATGATGTTAATTAATATTAAAATATTATGAAAATAATATTTTTGGGTGTGAATTAAAAAACTGGACATAGGATAATTTTCCAGAAATTTATTGGACCCCGAATACATTTTTAAAGCCCTAAAAACTAATATATTTTTAAACCAAATTAAACCCTAACTGAACCCAGTTTATTTGGAAATAAACCGAACCGAACCGCTGTCAAACTAAACCGAACCAAAACCAGCCCTTAACGGGTCGGGTCGGATCCAAAGTGAACCCGACCCGGACCCAAAACCCGGCCGAAACCCTAAATCCTAATCCTAGCCGACTTTACTGTTCCGGCCACCTATAAAGTTCCCTCGATCTCCACGCTCCGCCGAAAAACCTAGCCATCTCCGCCCGGACCCCCGCAGCGCCCGCTCCGACCATCGCCCGAACCCTAACTCCTCCTCCCTCGTCTTCTTCCTCCAGTCTTCCTCCGCCGACCACCGCCTGTCACCCTTCACTAACTCTCCCGGCGAAACCCCCTCCGCCTGAACCCTAGCTCCGCCACCACCATCGCCGGAGATCATTGAGCCTCCTCCTTCATCCATCTCCCCATCCCGATCTCCTCTCTTTCCGAGCCCCCACCAGTCGACATCCCCTCCATCCCGACGACAGCCACCCACGCCGAGCAGTCCCCTCCGCCGACTCGATTGAGCCGAGCCCCATCGCTGAACTCCCCCCCCCCGTCGGAACGCCGACTGCCCACCATCCCAGCAGCACCACCTCTCCTCCTCTTTCTCCTCTCGTCTAAACTCCTCCGCCGGACTTTCCCCTCCCCTGTCGATTTTAGTAACCCGCTGCCACCCCGTTCCCCAGTCGGCCCGAGCCCGCTGCACCTTTCTGCCAACACGACCTCCTCCCCCTGCTCAGCCCTTCCCCTGACCGGACCACCCTCCTCCACTGGCCTGGACACCATCGCCCTCCTCTCCTTCCCATGACTCTGAGCCGACCACCCATCCCGCCGAGATACTCCGGTCATCTTCTTCCTTCCTGCATCCCGAGCACCCCCTGAACCATCAACCACCACGACGGATCTCATCTCCGGCCGCCCCGGCAGCCTCGAGCCCGGTCGCCTCCGCCGTAGTCACCTCCGCCCCGCTGCCCTAGCCCCGGACACGGCTGAACCATGACTCTGACACAGCAGCATCTGAATACTGGACACAGCACAGTGGACACAGCATCGCGTCGCAGTGTCGTGTCAACCCGGACATGAGAAAAACCTTGTTCCACGGAGCCCTGTTCAGGTAACCCGTTCTCTCTCCTTGTCGCTCCATTTTTCGTTCCGTCAGTTGTGACGCGTAGGCTGTGTGATACTCTCGATGCCCGTGTAACCCGCTCAGTGCGTCGGGTCCTGTGGCGATCGCAAACCGTGATCCAAAAACAAGAAACCAATACCCCGCTTTCCTCCTGAACTGAGTGCGCCCCGCCAAATGAGACGACTTGGTCGTCCGCGGTCTTCACCAAAAGGTGCGCGCCGTTGATACGGACGTGCAGGATTTTGCAGAAGTTGATTTGGATGTGCGTGCACACCGGAATCAACGCGTATCCGCCGACAACGCCCTGTATTCGCCTGTTCTAGAATACGTCGTAACTTTGTGTACACACGTAGGATCGAAACGAAACTTGTGCCATCGGACTCGTAGCAATACGCTGGTCCTGTGACCCAAGTTTGGTTCGATTCTGAGAACGTTGACAAAATCGCGTATCGTGGGCCCCGCGGCTCCACTTGACGGGCGATTTTGTGATCGGCTCATCGGAATCCAATTCTGGAAGTTCCTTTGGGTTCGTATCATCGTTCTGAACCCGTTGACACTAAGTTTGACGAATTTGGAGACTATTGGTTCTGACATATTTTTCGGTGCAAAGTGGCCCACATGTGGACCCCGCTTTGACGAAAAACTGTGATTTTTGCCCCTGTGTCCAAATTGGACTTAAGGACAGGCATTTCTAGCTATTTGATATTTTTTGAGCCTGTGGTTGATGTTTATTATAGCTTTTGAAGGAGTACCTACAGGATCCACTGATACAGGGACAACTGTTGGTATTCAAACCCCAGGCAAGTGTACCTTGCCAACCTTGCAGTTTTGTTACTTATTTTCTTTAATTATTTATACATTATTGTGCATGCTTAACCTAGGACCGTGTGACTTACTGTAAACCCCCAGGACTACCCACATACATTATTTATACATTATTGTGCATGCTCGACCAATTTAGGTTTCATTAAGTTTAATTGAGCCCATTCCCTAGACACGCAGGACTACCCACCTACACCTTGTGTAACCTTCAGATCCCGATCTTGTGCCCTAATGTAGCTACACAATAGGACTACCCACCTACACCTTGTGTAACCTTCAGATCCCGATCTTGTGCCCTATTATAGCTACACAACAGGACTACCCACCTACACCTTGTGTAACCTTCAGATCCCGATCTTGTGCCCTAATGTAGCTACACAACAGTCGTGGCAAACGTCTAAGTATATTCTTATTAAAAACAACTTTCTCCTAATAATGGATGTAATTGTTGTACCCTGATTTAAATTTGAGGCCAGATCACTTCTAAACTAGTCTTAACCAAGCCTTTATACCTATCAGAAGGACTAGACCTCACCCCAAGGAGCCAGACAAGCCCAAGGCCCAGGCCATAAACCCTACTATATATAAACAACTATCCCTAATACTATGGAAACCCTAATATCACCCATCCCCTCAACCTAGCCGAACTCCCTTGCAAATCCAATTCCCCTCAGCCACCCGGATCAACCGCCGCCTCCCTGCCGGACGGAACCACCACCAGTTCAAGCCGCCACCACTACCCCGTTCACCTGCACCCCTCCCTGCCGGACGGAACCACCACCAGTCCAAGAGATCTGCAGGATTGCTTCAACCACTTCCTATACCGGAGTGGAAATGGGAGCATGTCACTATAGACTTTGTTACGGGCTTTCCGAGGAGTCCTAGTAGGCGCAATGCAGTATGGGTAATCGTGGATAGACTCACCAAGTCCGTACACTTTCTACCCTTTCGAGTTGGACAATCGACGGAGGTTTTAGCAGATATGTACATGAGGGAGATTGTGCGCCTACATGGAGTGCCAGTTAGCATCGTGTCTGACAGGGATACGAGATTTACGTCTTACTTTTGGCGAAGTATGCAAGAGAGTCTTGGTACTCGCCTAAAGTTTAGCATGGCGTATCACCCACAAATAGATGGCCAGTCGGAGCGCACCATTCAGACGCTTGAAGACATGTTAAGAGCGTGCATGCTGGACTTCGGAGGATCATAGGAGGACCACTTACATTTGGTCGAGTTTTCCTACAACAACAGCTATCAAGCTAGCATTCAGATGGCTCCCTATGAAGCATTGTATGGAAGGAAATGTCGTTCTCCAGTATGCTGGAGTGATATAGGCGAACGACAGATTCTCGGACCAGAGTTGGTTGTTCGGATGGTAGAGAAGGTAAAGAAGATCCAAGGACACCTTCGAGCAGCACAAGACCGACAGAAGCATTGGGCGAATGCGCATCGTCGACCCTTAGAGTTTCAGGTTGGGGGATCACGTATTCTTAAAGATCTCACCTACTCGAGGGACTATCAGATTCGGAGGCAGAGGGAAGCTGAGTCTGAGGTACATCAGACCATTCGACATATTAGAACGCGTCGGAGAGGTTGCTTACAGATTAGCGTTACCGCAGACCTTGGAAGGAGTCCACGACGTCTTCCATGTATCTCAATTGAGGAGGTACATATCGGATCCTAGTCACGTGCTTGACCATTTCGAGATCACGGTCGGCCCGAGCCTATCATATGAAGAGGAGCCTGTGGAGATTCTAGACAGGAGTGAGAAAGTACTGCGAGGTCAGACTATCCCTCTAGTTTGCGTCGCATGGAGACATCAAACACCGGGAGAGTCAACTTGGGAACGCGAGGAGGAGATTAGACAGCGCTATCCCCATCTTTTCGAAGGACTAGGTACATATTAGCATTTTTTTTATTTCAGTCAGTAGTTATTACCTTGCGTATATTTTAATTTCGAGGACGAAATGCTCTAAGGAGGTGAGATTGTAAACCCCCTCGACCAATTTAGGTTTCATTAAGTTTAATTGAGCCCATCCCCTAGACACGCAGAACTACCCACCTACACCTTGTGTAACCTTCAGATCCCGATCTTTTGCCCTAATGTAGCTACACAATAGGACTACCCACCTACACCTTGTTTAACCTTCAGATCCCGATCTTGTGCCCTAATGTAGCTACACAACAGGACTATCCACCTACACCTTATGTAACCTTCAGATCCCTATCTTGTGCCCTAATGTAGCTACACAACAGTCGTGGCAAACGTCTAAGTATATTCTTATTAAAAACAACTTTCTCCTAATAACGGATGTAATTATTGTAACCTGATTTAAATTTGAGGCCAGATCACTTCTAAACTAGTCTTAACCAAGCCTTTATACCTATCAGGAGGACTAGACCTCACCCCAAGGAGCCAGACAAGCCCAAGGCCCAGGCCATAAACCCTACTATATATAAACAACTATCCCTAATACTATGGAAACCCTAATATCACCCATCCCCTCAACCTAGCCGAACTCCCTTACAAATCCAATTCCCCTCAGCCACCCGGATCAACCGTCGCCTCCCTGCCGGACGGAACCACCACCAGTTCAAGTCGCCACCACCACCCTGTTCACCTGTACCCCTCCACGACACCGGACCACACCGGCCACTTGCACCACCACCCATCCAGCCATCCCCCGAACGACCAGCTGAGCCGAGCCCTGCCCGACGCTGCCTGGACCCAGCCGACCCCCGCCCGACGCTACCTGGACCAGCCCGACGCTGCCTGGACCCCGCCCGACGCTGCCTGCCGCTGCTAACGGTCTGACGCTGGAGTTCCACCGATCGACGGTCAGCGGACTCATCGAAGGAGCAGACACCCCCTCTCATCCTATTGGTCAGGTACTCGTCCTCCAAACAGCCCCTCGTGTGTCCATATTTCTCCTTCGTGTCGTCGTGTCGCACTTAAAACCATAACCATAGTATTTAACCTAGTTAAGAAATATTTGCATGGAAGTAAAAATTAATTAGATATTTATTAATAACTAATAAGTCTAAACTAATGATTACCAGAGTCAGGAAATTCACTTGAAACGCTGAAATACAAAACTAGTATGTTGAGCATGGAAATAGAGACATGTGTTCGTGTAGAATCGAAATTATGGACAACCCATAACTAGATAATTATTGACTCAAGACACATGTTAACCGAAGACAGAACACGTGTACATCCTCGCTACGTGCACGCATGACACTGTACTCAAACAACAGTGAATTCGTGACAGTATTCAAGTGCAGAGTCGTAATGGTATGTAGTTAATGCGTAATGTCTGATGATTGGTTGTTATATTATATTGTGTGTTAGGATCAGTGGACCAGCCAGGGGATATTGCAGGAACCGACTTCTGGCATTCACAGCTTCCGGATACAGGCAAGATACCTTGCTATATTTACTGTTTAAATTAAATATGCATCTGTTGTATTGTATTCTTGTTGCTTGTAGTTTATACAACTGTGCGCGTCCGAGTTGTCTCGGGTGCATTCGACGCTTACGTCGATGTTAGTATATATATATGGACTTAGCTCTTAGCAGACTCAACCCATTAGACGATACTCTGTTATTGTCTGAGACCTGACACCTTACATGGACACTGAGATATATTCATATTGGGATGCGAGTTTGCGCACTCGACTAGCTATCGTTGCGTATCACCTACATCACGGTTAGTATGTAGTCAGGATATAGATTAGAGACTTGGCATATAGATACATGGTATGCACGTTGAGTAGTCGACTTGCGTATCTACATTGGGCGGGGAGGACAATTAGTAGGCGTATGGAGTACACCCATTGGAGCCGTAGTTTCGGAGGAACCTCGGATCCAATAACTTTCCCTTTATACTGATGCCACGTTCTTCGGAGCGATATGGACGATATACTGTACTGATGCCACTCTCTTCAGAGCATGGACGTTATGCCTATACCTATCCATACGCACCATCGTTGTCCTCATATTACATTTACTTAGATGGCTAGTACACCCTTATTGTATTTATTTTATTCAGTATTCATATATGGCATGTTATTTTCTTGTATCTTGTTACGTCCCTCTGAGGACCTGGTACCTTTCCAGATTTAGACGAGGCTTACTACCCCACAGTATACGGCCCGGGACAGGAGACAAGATTTGCTACAGCTGAGGAGTTGGAGGTGCAACCGTCAGAGTTTCTGTGACCAGTTGGTAGGCCTTTAGCCTAGATGGAGGGCATCATTATCTACTCAGCTGATGCTCTAGTCATTATCTTTTATATCTCATTTCAGTACTTTATTTTGTCATAGTAGTGGGTTTGTTCCCACCAGACATTACTGGTTGTACTATGATATCTTGAGACTGGTATTTATCAACCAGCAGTTTATTAGTGTTTTTTGCTCTTTATTTTGTGGATGAGATTAGATTACCTGTTATTGACTGATATTGGACATGTTAGTATTATAGGACAGCGTAGCACTCTTCGTGGATCTATTAAATTAGGATATCCTCGGAGACGTGTCAGCTGGCCATTGCCACGTGGCTTGGTTTCATATATTTTTGGGACTGGGGCGTGACACTTACTGAGCGTCCGATTAATTGTCGGGTGCCAACCCCGTACGCGGAGTTGTGTAACATCATCTAGAGATGGACATCGTGACCCTTTACATTCTCGTGCTTGTCTTATCAAGTACATTATAACCCAGGACACTTGACACTATTCATGAGACCAAATCTTTCTGAGATATTTATGGTGATTCTGTATAGGATACAGGTTTTATGACATAGACAGTATATTCATAGATATTAGATGACTGGTTGCATTAGCTATGATCTTGCGTGACATGTACATGAGACGTTGTGGACATGAGACGTGTAGTTAAATTGGGTGGGGAGAGACACACAGGCTACAGGCTGTTTTATCTATATCTACTACTTTTGCGAGGCCGTAGACTCTACAGCAGAGCTAGGCATATTACTTGTTATTATTGCTACCAGCTCCCCGACACAGAGCTTGTAGTGGTCTCAGCCTTAGTACTAGCGATGCTCTCACTTGCATTTCACATAGATAGTTACATATTTATCCTGTTTATTTTATTTACTATTACACTGCATATATTTTGGCTTGTATTATTGTGTACCTTGCTATGTCCCCTGAGGACCTGGATCCGGATTATGTCCCGAGGATTAACAGACGATATCTATCCCGAGGTTTACGGGATAGCAGCAGTAGGAGCAGGAGTTGGTACTGGAGTTGTACCGACTTCCGAGGACGAGGTATTGGCTGAAGACTTTTTCTGAGTATCTGTGTTTCATACTCAGTATCTACTTTATTCAGACATTTATGTTTTGGTCTGTTGAACCATTGTATCAGATTTATATCGGGTTATTCCCCGAAGTACTTTGATGAGACTGGTTATTGATTTTCATTTCTTATTGTTGTTGATCATATTTATCTCCTATGGATGAGATTAGTTGTGGCCTGTTGTAGTAGACTTTATTTTACAGCTTAAGTGCGCCCTGATAGATCCATTAAATTGGGTTTGTCCATCAGTGTGTGCTGCTGGCCATTGCCACGTGTCTAGTCCCTCGGTATTTTGGGACTGGGGCGTAACATGGTTTTTGTGGTGGCCCATGCAGGTCTACGACTAAATCGTTCGGTTTTAACTTAGGGACCGAGCAAGCCTGCACCTAGGATTAGAGTATATGATCTCATCCACAACTGACTATGACTATTCCTTCTTCCAATCCATTCCGTTGAATAATTGCATCCTGCTTGATTCATGTGCCTTCTCATTAGTTCCTTGAGTGTAGCCTTCTTCTAGAATATAGAAGTCCCTGTTGATAGAATGATAAGTAGGGTAACCTTCCTATTAAGAGTACAGCTAGGATATTGACACACCCCTAAGTAGAACGCTTAATGAACCCTAGCGTCCCCTACCTATAGAATAATTTACCATTATTTCTTGTTATAGTCATGAATGACCTAAGAGTAGTATAGGCACTGCTAAGAGCTAGTTAGAGATTTGACCCTAATGTTTGACCCCAGTTTTGAGGAACCAATAGAAATTCGAGATCGAGTGTTAGGACTGAACCTAATGTGCATAGTGAAATAGTGTTAGGATATAGGTTCTTGTCTTGATATTAGCAGACAGTACCTCGGAAAGCCCAGAGCAACGAGTATGACATTCCCTATGAGATCATACCTCAAACACGGAGAATTGCTCGCCACCTTCACCTTAGAAAACCATGATATTATCTAGAGCCCCATATTTTAATTTTACATGTTGTTCATTTGCGACCTTAACGTTCGCTAAAGCGCAAAGACTAAAATATGTTCTTCTTTTCTCCATCTTTTAATTTGTGCCACCTGACACTTCTGATAGTAGGCCAAGTAATTTTATTCCTTGTTAAGGATCCATAGTTTGCTAGGATTATAGTCGTAGTCTTGAATTTGAAAATTTTGTGCTTGGTAGTTAGAGTTCGATAAGTTTGAGTTAATCTTGTAGATTGTGACCCGATGATTATCCCTTAGTGTTAAATCACGTAATTTGTACCTCCACCTCGATACGAGTTATATTTCCTTTCCCTTGAGACTAGTAACCTTTCCATTCTCGCTATTAACACATATTCTATGAGCACTATGATTAAGAATTAAGGTGACCCTTACCTATATAATGCAATAGGAGACCCTAATAAGTACCAAGATCTTTCCTCATATACCCTAATAAGAGTTTTTGTGCAAGGTTATTTTGTAGGATCCTCTTAAAACTGTCACAGTATTAGTTTAATTCTTATAAGTTGGGTAGTCTGCCTCACAACCTAGTATCACATAGTCCACTTGACCCATCGAGGTAGTGTAATTGAATGACATTAATTGTATGCTAGCAAAAGACTTAGACAAGGAGTTGTATGACAACTGTAGAGATTGTATAGTCTTAACTTCTTGTGGACTCAAAATATGTTGTGACTTCTTTCATCATGATCTAGCGCATTTATATTTCAAATACTACCTTGACTTATGCTGCTATTATATAGCCTAGTTTTGCAAGCTTATTCTGTATCGAGCTTGTTCATGACATATGTATTATTGGGGAGGCCCACAATAATATATTTCAGAATCAGTGTATTACGGTTTGATCAACCATAGTGCGCTTGATTCGCCCTTCACAATAATACTTTACGTGGATTATGAAATATAGTTGACTAGTAGACACATGTACTTGCCCTCTAGATATGACTGAGCAGATCGTATCAGTTACATAACTGTACTAATGCGAGCATGTGAATAGAAATTACCAAAATAGGATTTTAATCCACAACTGCCTTGACAATTCCCATTTGAATTCATTACACACCTTGATCTCGATACTTCTATTCTATTACCTCTCCCTTGAACTCTTTATTATTGATCTCCGTCTTCTCTTATTGCGGAAAGACGAAACCTTGTGCTTAGTATAAGTTTGATACACAGAGAGTACTGGATATATCCCATAGGCCGATCACATACTTGAGGGTTATTCTTTCGTAATTAAGGACATATCATATAAGATATAATCGGCATTGAAGTTTTGAGGATTGAATGACATGAGTAAACAGATTAAGGAATATTTTCTTAAAGTATATAGCCTTATGTGATAGATGGGTAAATTCTAAGTTGGGTAGCAGTGTACTGTCAACTCAAGAGAAATTTCTTTTAGATTATGATCGAGTAAGATTAGATTGGGAGAGGTTCAAGCCATTTTAATTTTAAGAATTTTAGAAGAATGACTAAGATGATGAGGATTAATGAATTTTTAAAATCTTGATATTGAGGACCTAATATTTATACCTTAAGTACAAGATTTAAATTTTTGAATAATGAAGGTAGAATCATCAATTTGAATTTGGAGGATAAATATAGAATTTTAAACTTGAACATTGGTGGACTGCATTTAAATTATTTTCAATTTAATTATTTGAATTAAAATAAAAATTTGATGGTTGGACTACCTATTTGAAATATTGAGGATGTGAATGGAATATAAAAAAAAAAGTTGAAGCATACAAAAAAATTTATAAGTGAAAATAAAAATAATAATGGACTCGAATTACTTCTAGAGGAGATTATGATAGTTGGAGATCGTAAGGCAAAATTTATATACGTATTTAAATCTTGAAGATGTTATATAGAGTTAATTTAAATTTGGATGTGGATAATTTGAAACAAGGGAGAAGAGATAACCATAGGTTGAAGTTTGATTGGAGCGGTGATCATCTTAACCTTGAAGTGATTGAGATGGATATGATTAGAATTTTAATTATCGCGAGGAGATTGCGATTGACTTGCCTTATGTACATGAAGGATCAATAAATTATGCCTTATTTTAATTTTGGGGACGAGATTGCTTTAAGTTGGCTGGATTGTGAAACCCCCCCCCCCTCACCCAAGAAATTAGACCTACTTGGCTTAGATAGTGAGACTGGGGCTAGCTCGAATCCACCTAGAATTAGAACACGGTATTTTTATTTAGTTTTACAACATGGTATCACTTGGCGCACCTTACCATTGCTTCGATAATTGGAGCACTTCACTAGTCACTGTCTTCCTACAAATTCCACATCCTTGTCCTAGATATGTCCATCTTCCATTTCCATCTTTGTGCAACGTTTCAATGGTTGGGCATTTTTATACAAAAGAGCATTTAGGTGTCAACATCATTAACATGACACATGAAGAAACCAATTTTTCGCTCATATGGATTTTTTCATGATTTTCGGAATATGCAACGCGCAACATCGCCCACTCCTTTAAACCTGGCCTTGCATTTTAAACAATGCAAATCTTATACCATCCTTGACTTTCTACCGTGACTTAATTTTAATTTTGAGGACGAAATTTTTATAAGTTGGGTAGATTGTAAACCCTCTGACTTTTTTTAAATTTTTTTGAAAAATAATTTTCTGGAATTTTCTGGAATTAAAATAAAGGTATTTCGTAATTAAATAATTTTTAAATAATGTTAACTAATATTAAAATATTATAAAAATAATATTTTTGGGTGTGAATTGAAAAACTGGACATAGGGTAATTTTTCAGGAATTTATTGTACCCCGAGAATATTTTTAAAGCCCTAAAAACTAATGTATTTTTAAACCAAATTAAACCCTGAGTGAACCAGGTTTATTTGGAAATAAACCAAACCGAACCGCTGTCAAACCAAACCGAACCAAACCCAGCCCTTAACGGGTCGGGTCAGGTCCAAAGTGAACCCGACTCGGACCCGAAACCCGGCCGAAACTCTAAATCCTAATCCTAGCCGACTTTACTGTTCCGGCCACCTACAAAGTTCCCTCGATCTCTACGCTCCGCCGGAAAACCTAGCCATCTCCGCCCGGACCCCCATAGTGCCCGCTCCGACCATCGCCTGAACCCTAACTCCTCCTCCCTCGTCTTCCTCCTCCATTCTTCCTCCCCCGACCACCGCCTGTCACCCTTCACCATCTCTCCCGTCGAAACCCCCTCCGCCTGAACCCTAGCTCCGCCACCACCATCGTCGGAGATCACTGAGCCTCCTCCTTAATCCATCTCCCCATCCCGATCTCCTCTTTTTTCGAGCCCCCACCAGTCGACATCCCCTCCATCCCGACGACAACCACCCACGGCGAGCAGCCCCCTCCGCCGACTCGATTGAGCCGAGCCCCATCGCTGAACTTCCCCCCCTCCCCGCCGGAACGCCGACTGCCCACCATCCCAGCAGCACCACCTCTCATCCTCTTCCTCCTCTCATCTGAACTCCTCCGTCGGACTTCCCCCTCCCCTGTCGACGTTAGGAACCCGCTGCCACCCCCGTTCCCTAGTCGGCCCGAGCCCGCTGCACCTTCCTGCCAACACGACCTCCTCCCCCTGCTCAGCCCTTCCCCTGACCGGACCACCCTCCTCCATTGGCCTGGACTCCACCGCCCTCCTCTCCTTCCCATGACTCTGAGATGACCACCCATCCCGCCGAGCTACTCCGGTCATCTTCTTCCTTCCTGCATACCGAGCACCCCCTGAACCATCAACCACCACGACGGATCTCATCTCCGGCCGCCCCGGCAGCCTCGAGCCCGGTCGCCTCCGCCGTAGTCACCTCCGCCCCGCTGCCCTAGCCCCGGACACGGCTGAACCCTGACTCGGACACAGCAGCATCTGAACCCCGGACACAGCACAGTGGACACAGTACCGTGTCGCAGTGTCATGTCAACCCAGACACGAGAAAAACCTCGTTCCACGGAGCCCTGTTCAGGTAACCCGTTCTCTCTCCTCGTTGCTCCGTTTTCCTTTCCGTCAGTTGTGACACGTAGGCTATATGACCCTCTCGATGCCCGTGCAACCCGCTCGGTGCGTCGCGTCCTGTGGCGATCGCAAACCGCGATCCAAAAACAGGAAAAACAACACCCCATTTTCTCCAGGAACTGAGTGCGCCACGCTAAACGGGACGACTTGGTCGCGCGCGGTCTTCACCAAAAGTTGTGCATCGTTGATACGGACGTGCAGGATTTCGCAGAAGTTGATTTGGATGTACGTGCACACCGGAATCAACGCGTATCCGCCGACAACGTCCCGTATCTGCCTGTTCTGGAACACGTCATAACTGTGTGTACACACGTCAGATCGAAACGAAACTTGAGCTATCGGACTCGTAGCAATACGCTGGTCCTGTGACCCAAGTTTGGTTCGATTCTGAGAACGTTGACAAAATCGCGTATCGTGGGCCCTGCGGCTCTACTTGACGGGCGATTTTGTGATCGGCTCATCGGAATCCAATTATGGAAGTTCCGTTGGGTTCGTATCATCGTTTTGGACCTGTTGACACTAAGTTTGATAAATTTGGAGACCATTGGTTCTAACGCATTTTTCGGTGCAAAGTGGCCCACATGTGGACCCCGTTTTGACCAGAAACTGTAATTTTTGCCCCTGTGTCCAAATTGGACTTAAGGACAGGCGTTTCTAGCTATTTGATATTTTTTAGCCTGTGGGTGTTGTTTATTACAGCTTTTGAAGGAGTACCTGCAGGATCCACTGATACAGGGACAACTGTTGGTATTCAAACCCCAGGCAAGTGTACCTTGCCAACCTTGCAGTTTTGTTACTTATTTCCTTGAATTATTTATACATTGTTGTGCATGCTTGACCTAGGACCGTGTGACTTACTGAGCGTCCGATTAATTGTCGGGTGCCAACCCCGTACGCGGAGTTGTGTAACATCATCTAGAGATGGACATCGTGATCCTTTATATTCTCGTGCTTGTCTTATCAAGTACATTATAACCCAGGACACTTGATACTATTCATGAGACAGAATCTTTCTGAGATATTCATGGTGATTCTGTATAGGATACAGGTTTTATGACATAGACAGTATATTCATAGATATTAGATGACTGGTTGCATTAGCTATGATCTTGCGTGACATGTACATGAGACGTTGTGGACATGAGACGTGTAGTTATGGGGAGAGACACACAGGCTACAGGCTATTTTATATATATCTACTACTATTGCGAGGCCGTAGACTCTCCAGCAGAGCTAGGCACATTACTTGTTATTACTACTACCTGCTCCCCGATACAGAGCTTGTAGTGGTCTCAGCCTGAGTACTAGTGATGCTCTCACTTGCATTTCACATAGATGGTTACATATTTACCCTGTTTATTTTATTTACTATTGCACTGCATATATTTTGGCTTGTATTATTGTGTACCTTGCTATGGCCCTTGAGGACCTGGATCCGGATTATGTCCCCATGATTAGTAGACGATATCTATCCCGAGGTTTACGGGACAGCAGCAACAGGAGCAGGAGTTGATACAGGAGCTGTACCGAGTTCCGAGGACGAGGTGTTGGCTGAAGACTTTTCCTGAGTATCTGTGTTTCGTACTCAGTATCTACTTTATTCAGACATTTATGTTTTGTTTTGTTCTGTTGAACCATTGTATCAGATTTATATCGGGTTTTTCCCCGAAGTACTTTGATGAGACTGGTTATTGATTTTCATTTCTTATTGCTGTTGATCATATTTATCTCCTGTGGATGAGATTAGTTGTGGCCTGTTGTAGTAGACTTTATTTTACAGCTTAAGTATGCCCTGATGGATCCATTAAATTGGGTTTGTCCATCAGCGTGTGATGCTGGCCATTGCTACGTGTCTAGTCTCTCGGTTTTTTGGGACTGGGGCGTGACAGCCTACATGTCAATATTGTGGCAAGCGAGGTCATTATGAGAGCGAGTGCATATACAAGTTAGGATTATGCTTGATTTGTGGATCCAGCCAACATTCAGCCAAGGATTGCCCTGAGTGTCGAGAGGGAGCACCGATGGTAAACCGATAAGCTTTACTAGCACAGGGAGGATATCAACCGAGACCACCCTTGGCATCACAGACAGTACTCTTCCAGCAGGCCCAATAACAGCAAAGGACCCCACCACAGGGACGTGGACAGGCTTTTGCGATGACAGTGGAGGAGGCACGGATTCGAAGAGTAGCGAATATGAGTAAGATTTAGTTTTATCATAGCAAGATATAGTATCGAATATTTCTAGTAATACTTTAGCATGTGCCTGTTAGTTCCATTCCCTAGCCTATACCTAGTATTATGTTAGCATAAACTTGTTAGTCTAGAGTAGTAATATGTAAGTGGTACCCAAGTTTTCAGAGGTTGTAGTTGATCTTCGCTCTAATCAGACTCCTTTACCCTTGAGTTACTTATCTCTTATTGCCTAGGGAAATATTTTTATTTCTTCCCTACGTGTTCTACTTGAACAAAACCCTCATCCTTCCTCTTAATTTTTCTCCTGTTCATGGTCCCTTATCCTTTGTGTCGTGCTTCAACAAATGTCATACAACCTCGTTATCTCTTCTAGAGCAAACCTTTCCTGACCGATTACGTTTCGTTTTCATAATTGCATTGACGCAATTCTTTTAAGTTGGGTAGATTATAAATCTTCTTTTTTAGTTTTTAAATTTTTAATTAATTATGGGTATTATGTAATTGAGATTAAGGAAGATTTTTTAGTATTTTTTAGCTAATTATAATAAATAAATATTTATGGATTGATATTTATGTGTATGTAATTAATTACTATTATTGTACAGAAAATATATTTTTGGGTGTACAACTAATATTAGAATATTGTAGAAATTTTCTGGATTTTATTGAGTCCAAAACTATTTTTAGATAGTTATATACACATATATATAGAGAGTTTATTAATAATTATTAAACCAAAACCAAACCAAACCAACCCAACCCAACCCAAACCAACCGGATCCTAAACCCTAGACCCGACCCGCACCGAAACCCACAAACCCGAACCCGTACCCGGATACCCAGACCCGCTCACCCAAACCCGCACCTCTTCTATAGTAACCCCTACAACCCCGCGTCCCTCCCTCTTTCTCTCTCCACTACCGACGCAGACCCCCCTCTTTTCCTCTCCCTGTAACCTTCCCCCTTCACCTTATATATAGCCTAGATGAGACCATCACCACCCACATCTCTCCACCAGTCCAGCCGACTATCGCGACCGTCGACGACCGTCGAACCACCGTGCACCACCGCCACGAACAGTCGTTCCCTCAGTCACGATCAGCACAGTGAACAACGAGGTACCCTTCTTCTCTCCCATGTTTCTCCCTGCACAGTAGACCTAACAGCGACCCTCGAATCCGATATGAAGACCACATGACCCCCTTGAACCTTGTGTAATTAGTTTAGTTCATTGTGTCCTATGTCAATCGCAAATTGTGACACAAAACAGGAAAAAAATGACCCAGTTTGTAAGAACAGAAACTGTTCCAAGTATGCGTGTTTGAGTCCCATTATCTCCATAACGGTACGCGATACTAAAATTTTACTTGAACAATAATTTAGACTACATAACCTAGTTTTAATCCCTTTAAACACATTCTTTTAATAAAATGTATGCTGTGATTTATTTGCTGACAAAATTAGTCAGAAATTTGATTTCCTAAACCCAAATTTTTCTGATACGAGGTGCGTCCCGCTAAACGAGGCTACTTTATCGTGTGCGAATTGTACCAAAAGGCGCGTATCGTCAAAGCAGACATATGGGATTTCACAAAATTTGATTTTGATGTGCTTGTACACCGGAATCAACGCATATTCGTCAAAAAACACCATATCGACATGTTCTGACACTCGTCGTAATTTCGTGTGTGCTTTTCGTTTCGCAATGAAACTTGTGTTATCGGTTTCGCAGTACTACGCTAGACCTGTGATACAAGTTTGGTTCGATTCTGAGAACGTTGACGAAATACCGTTTCGCGGGCCCCACGGTTCTACTTGACGGGCGATTTTGTGACCGGCTCGTCAAAATCCAGTTTTGGACATTTTATTGGGTTTTATCATCATTCTGGACTCGTAGACACTAAGTTTAACAAATTTGGAGAACTTTGTCTTTGGCACATTTTTTGGTGCAAAGTGGGCCACATGTGGACCCGACTTTGACCCAAAATTGTTAATTTTGCCTCTGTATCCAAATTGGACTTATGGGTAGTTAATCCTAGCTATTTCAGGTATTCTAAGAATATTGGTAATATTTGTTTCAGCATTCAAAGGTGTACGTGCAGGTTCCACTTTTCCAGGAGCAGTTGACGGAGTTCAGAACCCAGGCAAGTATACCTTGCCAACTTGCAGTAGATCATGTGATATTATTTGCTTGTATTCTTTTTATATACTTCTGTAATGTACATGTTCAACCTAGGACCATGAGACATTGTTTAGCGTCCGAACAAGATTCGGGTGTCGACGCTGTACGCGGAGTCGTGTAACATCATTTAGAGAATTGATTCCACAATTCTATACTTTTTACGTGCTTGTTTTACCAAGTATGTCGTACCATAGGACAATTGACACTATTTCATGCGACAAAATCTTTCTTGAGTTATTCATGGTGATTCTGTATAGGCTTACAGGATTCGTGACATGAGACTTGCATATACATGGATATCATTATGACTTGTTGTACTAGCTAGTGGTCATGATCTTGCGTGTTATGGACATGAGACATGAGGTTACATTGGGTGGGGAGAGACACACAGGCTACAGGGTGATTATATATATATATATATATATATGTATGTATGTATGTATGTATGTATGTATGTATGTATGTATGTATGTATACTTTACTACTGGAGGTACTTTAGTCTCTATAGCAGAGCTTGGCCCATTACGCGATATTACTTGTTGCTACGGGCTCTTCGATACAGAACTTGCAGTGCTCTCAGCCTGAGTACTAGTGATGCTCTCATTTGTATTTCACTTAGCTGGTTACATAGCTTCCATGAGGATTTATTTTATATTTACTGTATTTCATTTAGCTTGAGTATTTCTTGTACCTTGTTATGTCCCTTGAGGACCTGGATCCGGATTATGTCCCCAGGTATAGCAGAGGAGGATTATCCCGAGATATACGGGACAAGATCTGACGCTGGAGCAGTACTGGCACCAGAGGACGAGATTGTGCCTGAGGATTTCCCCTGAGTATTCAGTTACTTACTCAGTTATCTATGCTTATTGTTATTTCATATCTTGACTTATGGACATATTTATTGGTGTTATTCTATTATCTTATTTTGTCGGGTTATTCCCCGAGACACTAATTATGTTGACTTGATGATGGACTATTTCTTTTTGTCTTTTATCTTGACTGGTCTATCATATTGTATTATATTTCTTTTTGTGGATGAGATTAGAATTATACTGAGATAGATGGTATAGACTTGTATTATATTTGTTACAGCTTAAGTGCACTCTAACGGGTCCATTAAATTAGGTTTGCCTATTGGAGTTCTACTGCTGGCCATTGCCACGTGGCTAGTCCCTCGGTATTTTGGGACTAGGACGTAACACCTTCGTGCTTTTATCCCTCTTCTTTGAGGTATGTTGACAGGTGCTATGGTGAAAAAATAACTCTCGGTACACTGCAAGGAACTCAGGGTGTTGTTCCTCCAACTCTTCAAAATCTTTGTTGTCAGAAGTATACTCTTCATACGGATCCTCACCTCAGGGTAACCATAAAACATCATACATCTTGTGAAGGGCGATTCCATCTCCCCGCTAGGGGTAAAAAAGGTCCCAATACGACTGTTGAATATTTTGGTCAAGGCAACGAACAACATCGGATTCTTATACAAGCTATAATAGGAACCCCTTATGGCATAATAGAGATTGCCTCCTTTAAGAATTCCTTGTACTTCTACAGTACCCCCATGGTCAAAATGATCCAAGAAGGTGAATAATGCACCCAGTGAGAAGGTATATTTTTTTGTTGGATAGAACCCCTTGTCCGCAAGCTGGTTCAAGAAAGTATCAGCGCCGTAGAAATGGATATTAGGCCCCATTTTACTAGCGAAGACATCAGGTTCCAACCCACGAAGGGAGCAAGAAAATGACTCCTTGAAAGTCGCTACTTCCCTCTTCAACATGGAGTTGTAGCGAATACGGCCGATCAGGACTCCCTTTTGGTCAGGAGTCAGGCTGCCCAATATCCTCCTCGGAAGAGACAATATGTTGAAATCCGACAAGGGCAAATGGCGCGCTATCATAGGTATGTGTATCTCCATCCCCCAAGAGGAGAAGTCCTAATTCTCTTTTATCTTCACCACCTTGGGGTCCGAGATAGTAAGAGCATCCCCGAATAAGAATATAGGCTTCAAATGGAAAACATTTTTGTTAACCGCAATCAGCCCAGAGTTCAGTTGGCTAAGCAAGTAAAATGAAGGCTGGTATGCTATCAACTTCAGTCTCGCCTCAGATTGACTATTGTTTATCTAGGCTTTGACATATTCTAAGATATGGTCAAATATTCTGCCCAATGCAACCTGAGCACGCCTAATAAGCACCTCCCCTGACGGTACCACGGGTAAAGTTACTACAAAGATCAGAAGACAATTAGAACCATCAAGATAACATATCTACCGAGAGGCAACTCAGACATATAAAGGTTTACGTGCGACCAAGGTATGTCAGACGCATATGATGCCTTATATGCGGCCAAATTATGTCAAGTGCATGACAGGACATCCATGCGGACGAGTGAGACGCATGCGACCAGGTCATGTCAGGACCTCCATGCGGCCAAGTAAGACGCATGTGAGGCCATCCATGCGGCCAGGTCAAGACCGGAGCATGTTGCCAAAGTGAGACCCGCGCATAAAATATGGGACTGGGTCCTATGGAAAGTCCACACATATTCTAATCCATATAGCAGACTATATGCAAAGTGTCCCCGTGTCTAGACCCCTTCTCCTCATTACCTTGGATGGGCACCTGAACGTCTGGATGAAAAGTCTGCATTGCATCCTTGGCCTTAGACGAGGTCTTGGGGCGCTTCCCCTTGTTGTCGAATTTTTTATCTTTTGACGAAGATGATGAAGCTTTAGGGGACATGGCGATCGAGGAGAGAGTCAGAGACAGAGAAAAGGTCGAAGACTAAAGAGAAAACTCGAACAGAGAAAAAAAGTTCTCTCTCATCGACAAAAACCCTTATTTATAGGAAAAAAGAGATAGTAGCGACTCCTTGATTCTTGTACTGCGCTGTTAGCACTAATGGTGACGGCAATGCTTAAGTTTTCTACTCAACCTTAGCCTTTGAGAAAATTGTCGCTTCGGAATCCTTACTAAGAGATGGTGTAGAATCTAGAGAAGATCCTCGAGGATCGTGCCGAATCCTGCATTAAATAGAGATTTGCTTGAGTTTTCTTGAACGGTTTCGATGGATTTCATTGTTTTCGTTCATTGAACTGCACTTTAATTTCGATAATGGAAAGAGTGGAAGAGGTATTGATCAGCTGTTCGTGGCAATGCAGGTGAACCAGCAGTAGGCAACGCTCGAACGGACTCCTGAAGCACCTCTTTCCTTCTTCCTTCCAACAAACTAAGTGAGTGGCTTATATTCGATTTAGTTGGCCCTTCTTTCAGTCTTCACATCTAAAATTTTGTATTCTTGCTTGCCCCGATCAGACGATACCAAGTAATAACTAAAATATATCAAGATAAAAAGGGAATAGACTTGGATTATTATGCTTGTAAAACGAACTTTTGAACGGTTACCTATTGCATGCTAGTTCGTTCAAAATGTTCTTATGTATGCTTCAATTTTAGTTAGAATGTTCACTTCTTCTTTAAATTGAGCTATGTGTAGAACACACTTGTTTATGCCACAACTGTTCAGGGAGACTATGCAAAATAAATCATATCATGTTACTTGTCTTAAATGCGTATTGCCTCAAAACTGCATCAATTGATAATTTAATATAAAAGTCGTTGATCACGGACAACTTGTGCACAAGGTCAATGGTTCCTGCGGACGGTTGCTGGGGCACTGGAACCGATCCGATCCGGACGGAACTTCAAGAATAGTCTCCCCCACTGGGCAGGATGGCGTACAGCGATTCATGTGCCTCCGTCATCTTGGCGTTGAAACTAAATCGTCCAATATGGCATCAAGCCAGTGATCCCCACGTATATTTAAACATGTTACAAACTAACTTGTGTCTTCGTGGCAGGGAAGGATATGGTAAGTATTGTGCAGGTAATTCAGACGGTCAGGTAAATATCACCGAACGGTGGTAGGTTATTTTATTGATTTCTATATCTATTGCTTGCTGTAAAATAAACTAAGGCAAGATAGAAAGACCATAAATAATATGCATGCTTCATATAAATAACGTATTGATTGGTATAGTTGGGTTAGCTTGCCTTCACCAGTACGTTTTGATGTACTAACCCTCGTTGAAACAGGTTCCCCGTACTATGGAGATCCAAGCGAGGAGCAGAAGTCAATCCCCCAATCTAGTCCAGCTGTAGGCACGCCTTGATTCGTGCCAACTTTTGAAGTATCCTGAAGCAAGGAGCTAGCTACGCAAAACTCAATGCAGCTCCGTGGGAAGGCCATCATCCCACCGAGAGGTCTTACATTTTGAAGTTTAGTAAAGGATGTAATGTATAGGACTGCTATCTCATTTTGTGTCAACACTTTTGTAAGCCCGTGTGGCAACCTTATTGACTCAGTTCGGGAGTTTGTAATAGATGTTCATATTATCAATAAAAGAGAACTTTTTCATGTTTCAAATCTGTGTTTCAATTTATCTGCGTACTCTGAATATGTGCTCGCTATGCCAAATCAAATAACTTAGCCTTGTGCAGTGCGCAACCAAGGCCCGCACGGCGGTCACGCCAGGGGGGACGACTATCGATTCCACGAAATTAGGGCATGATATATTGGTATCAGAGCACAACTTCAATGTTCCTTTAACCCTTCGTATGAGAAAAGTTTCTTTAACGATAAATCCATGTGCGAACTCTTGAACTCATTAGGCCAAAATGAGATGCGTTCATACAATAAGTCCATAATACATTATAATCCTGATGTAATTTACCTTCTTTTGAAGGAATGGCTCAAGCACAATCCTCAGCGCAAGCACCGGGCGAGATACAAGACGAAGAGAGCAGTTCTGGCACTTCAGGAAGCTCTCGGAGCCAGCGAGCCATGTCTCGAGTCGATCCGCTTCAGCAAATGATGCGGATATTAGAAGCTAGCCAGCAAAGGGATGAAGATTGTTACGAACGGGCTGAGAAGCGAGCAGATGAGAGATTACTCAAGTTTCAAGACAATATAGAGGCACGATTCTAAGTCCAACAGAAGCAGGTAGATACCCTACAGCAGATTGTTCAGACTTTGGCCTCCAACCACTCAGCAGCAACAGTGGCGACCCTAATGGAGTAGCCAGTGCTTGAAGTTGAGATGCCTCAAACACCAAGGAAGAGGGAAGTGACTGCCTTCGACTTTGGCGACTTCAAAAAAGTCTGCAACATAGCATTCAAGGGGACTGAGGATCTGATAGTGGCTCTAGATTGGTTGGCTGAACTTGAGGATCATTTCTCACTGCTAGAAGTACCTGATGAAATGCGCATCGTATGTGTTCAACTGCAGCTTCGTTTTAACGTGCACGATTGGTGGGACGTGCATCGATGATCTCTTCCAATGATGGAGGGGAGGCGATAGCATGGGCTACTTTTCGTGGTGCGATTGAGGAGGATTTTATACCCCCGCCTGTGCGACGACAGAAGGAAAATGAGTTTGTGCAACTACGGTAGGGCAGCATGACAGTTAAATAGTATTCTGCTGAGTTCAACAGGCTTGCCAAATTTGTCAGTTCCTACCTACCCGATGCAGCGAGTCTTGTTAGACGATTCAAAGAAGGTCTACGTCCCGCTATCCACGCGCATGTAGTCATCCCGCAGTACCAGACCATGCGGGAAGTCCTGAACCACGCCCTTTCCCTCGAACCACAGTATCCTTACGTTACTGTGGGCGCTGTGCATACCTCCAATCATAAACGCCATAGCAACGATAGAGGAAACACCGCTGCTATGCGTCCAAATAACGGTGGTCGACACAAGGGAAACGTAAGGGTGCGTTGTGAACACTGTAACAAGCCGGGACACATTGCAAAAGACTGCTGTCGAAAGCTCGGGCTATGCCTTGTATGCGGTGATCCAAACCATAAGTATCATGACTGTCCGAGCTACTCTGAACGCCGCCCTCCCAATCCAAATCAGACTGTTGTACCTTAGGCCAATCGAGCTGCACCTCAGCAAGAGCGTCGCCAAGCTCAAGGCCGAGTCTATACCATGACCCAAAAAGAAGCTTTGGCCTCAAACACCATCGTGTTAGGTACTTTGCTTTTTAATAACATAAATGCTCGTGTGCTATTTGATTCTGGTGTAACACAAAGTTTTATTTCCATAAATTTTGCCGTAGAGAACAATATAAAAATGACTCCGTTGTATCTAGACTTAAGTGTTAGTACCCCCTCTAGCACGAAAATATATGTCCGTTCAGTATGCCAAGGTGGTTACATCTGTATTGGAGGAAGGAAGCTATCGCTTGATGTTTTAGTTCTAAATATTCGGGACTATGATATTATTTTGGGAATGGATTGGCTCGGCACGTGCTCGGCAACTATTAAATGTGCAAAAAAGTGAGTCGTCTTCCGCCTGCCTGGAGAAGTCGAATTCTACTACACTAGTAGTCTAGTAACTGATGCGACCAGGGCCTGCATGGTGATTTCTGCAATATCTGCTCGACGAATGCTACACTCAGGCTGGGAGGGATTCTTAGCGTCGGTTCAGGACACACGGCAAGACTATGCAAATGTCGAGTCTTTTTCCGTTGAGGCAAAGTTCCCCGATGTGTTTCCGAGCAAACAACCCGGCATTCCACCAGACCGAGAGATAGAGTTCACCATAGACACCTTCCCGAATATACAGCCAATCTCTAAGCCTCCGTACAGAATGGCCCCTGCTGAATTGAAAGAGTTAAAGTGCCAACTACAAGAGTTACTGGATCATAGGTTCATCCGTCCGAGCGTATCTCCTTGGGGCGCGCATGTGCTCTTTGTGAAGAAAAAAGACGGGACGCTACGCCTGTAGAAGCATGAAAAATATGCTGAGAAAATCTACGCAACCTCTTGATACAGAGCAGCGTAAACAGAGGCCTTCAGAGCCATCAAGCGTGCAATAGAGCTTTTTCCGCTAAACACAGCATGAAGTATAAGCTCAAAGGACCATCCGCGTAAGTGCAGTACGTCCAGGCCGCTCCAGTGTAAGACAGAGTTCTTTATCGCCTCCATGGCGTAAAACTCAGTCGCTCTCAAAGTAGCGTTAATGCATACGAGGAACGCTTTGTCTTCCCCGAAATGAACCTGTCAAGTCACGCAGTGAACCTGGCCTCTGACTCCTGACAAAAAGTGCTGCACGGCTACCCAGACGACGGCTGGAAACGATGGCAGACCCCTCGGGACGCACCCCACAATATGATGGCGGATCTCTGCATTCAATGCAGAGGATTTGGTTAAAATATCACCAAACCGTCGTTTACTGAAGTCCCCTCAGCATAAACCGCTCTTTCGCGTACAAGGGAATACGCTGCCTTGTTTTACACAGGCAAACATGAGCTGTCTTACGCTCCGCAGTAGACAAACCGCCTGCCACGTCAAAAGCTGCACTTCGTACAGGGCCCGAGGCACGTCTCTTCGTCAAATTACACAGAGCGGTGACAGTTTCCCTCAAGGCACGTCTCTGTGACGGATACACAGAAGAGCTGCAGACCTTCAAAACACGTCTCCGCATTTAATGCACGGGATGATGGCAAATCTCTGTGAGAGATTTGATTACATCTTCGAAAGTCGTAATTCCGGCGAAGACGTCCACATCAGCACTCTGGCACGGTACGCAGCGGCTTCTACGCCCACTCAGTCTCTACGACCATTCGGCTTCCACGCCTGTTCGGCTTCTATGCCTATTCGGCTTCTATGCCTATTCGGCTTCTACGTCTGTTCGGCTTCTATGCCTATTTTGGCTTCTACGCCAGGGTGACAGTCATTTGGCTTCTACGCCAACCTCTTCTACACAAGGGATACCTACCTACGTGGCTTCTACGCCGTGATCTTCGCAGCAGATATACGCATTTTGTCCCCTTAGTTGGACACGCGTCACATGCTCACTCAAAAGGTCATTTACACGCAGGCATTGGTTATTTTAACCGTTGTGTAAAAGGGTGCTGTACTGTCCATTCCTCGGTTGTTACACCGACGGAGTGGTCACTGTCACCAAAACTCTATAAATAGAGACCCCTATTAATGGAGAAAAAGGTCAGAAAATTGGTCAAGAAAAACCTATACCTGATCAAGGTCGAAACTTGGAAAGAGAGGTCGAGAGAGAGAGAGAAGGAGAGAGGAATCCGAAGCACAGGCAAAGAGCAGGGATCGACGACTTTGGCATCGTTCATCCACCCTCCTTTGCAACCTTTGAAGCTGCTTTCCGTCTTCCACGGCACTTCTTCAACATCGTATAGTCCAAGGGCTAACGTGATCGACTGCAGATCAGACACCTATAGCAATTTATACCCAGATTAAATAAATTGTACTCCCACATCCTCGTATAGGATCAAATTGTACAAGTTTGTTTGTAAACCAAAGGGCACGGGTCTCGTATAAACCTTGTCATTGAAATACACTTTCATCTTTTCGTTTAATACCACAAACAAGATGGCGACTCTGCTGGGGACGTCTTTCTCTTCTGACGAGGAAGTAATTGCTCAACACGATGTGGTATCTGTAGGAACCGCGAAGAAGACACTGGTCATTCATTTCGACCAGTCCGCCTATGAAGACATGCTTCGGACTGGGGGTAGCTCTCACTCTCTCTCCGTCCAAAACAACAGGAAGCTGCACAAAGTATGGATGCCCAAGACATCCTCCGCCGTTCCTGTGGACTCTCTGATCTCTCCGACCAATGAGGTGGTAGCATCGCTCCCTCCGTCCCCCGTACGTAAAATTCAGTCTCCCGCTGCGCGCGGTACAGACAAAACTTCGGGCAAAGCCTCAGCGCTAACCCCGGAGTACCCACTGCACTTTACGCGCAGAAATTAGTCTCCCGCTACGCGCGGTACAGACAAAACTTCGGGCAAAGCCTCAGCGCTAAACCCGGAGTACCCACTGCGCTTTACGCGCAGAAATTAGTCTCCCGCTACGCGCGGTACAGACAAAACTTCGGGCAAAGCCTCAGCGCTAACCCCGGAGTACCCACTGCGCTTTACGCACAGAAATTAGTCTCCCACTACGCGCGGTACAAACAAAACCTCTGGTGGTGCCTCAACGCCAAATCAGAAGTACATATCACGCTCCACGCGCACAACAACATCTGACCTCTACGGTGAACCAGATGAGCGCTGTGATCTCCGCAAGGGGAAGCAAGCAGGCGAACACTCAACTACTCGGCCTTTACGCCGGCAAGAGAATGATCTGCCTACCCTCCGGATTACGCGGGAAGCTAACGGCCGACTGAGGGCCTCTCCAGCCTTACGACAGACTGAGCGAATCTCCAAATTACGCCAGGCACGGTCCCTCGACGTAAAACAAGCTCAGACGGCAGAAAGAAACCCTCCTGACCTGCGCAAATATCTAATCCAGAAGCGTAAAGAAAGGGGACCTTCCGACATGACTATTACGCCTCCTAACGAACACTATTGTGATAGTCATAAGGTTGTGATTAATTGCTGCTACTCCAAAGCAAGACGATCGGTTTTCGACCGGTTGAGCTACTCATTGTCTTTCCAAGAAGAGGAACCCGCGTATGCATCTGTGAACATGGCTTCACACATACCTAGAGGAGGGTCAAGCTCAAGACGTCATCCTTCTAGACCTCCGAGCCGAAGGAGGTTCAGTAAGCCCCTCAGAGACGTTGAAGCCGGAGTGTTCCAGAACACTCACGCAAGGTCCCAACAACCAGCTTCGTCCTCTTCCGATTCCGAAGCTGGGGGTCGCCAAGCTCCCGAATCAGAAGCAGAAAGTGTAGAGTCGACTTCTATAGCGACCTATACTAATCCCTCGATGACATACAGGGAAATGGGAGCTTACGCCGTTGAAGACGAACGCGAGGAAGCTTCGCCGTCAGGGAATGCGGAACAACGCATCACTATACTGGAGACATCTCTGAAACAAATGCAATCCATGATGGAGAATGCACCAGATGATGCTAACTCAGCACGCAACTGCCATAGCTCAAGCATCGGTCCTGCCAACTCAGATACGTGTGGGGGTGGACTTACCACCATCCAACCCGAACCAAGAGCCTGCGCTAGATCAAGAGTCAGCAGTTCCTCCGCTTCCTCACTCAGAGAATGCCTTGCCTCCCGCGGGAGTTGCAATAAAACCAACTCCGTACCACTCCGTAGCCCCACTTCCGACTGAAAATCTGATACAGGCAGTACGGGAATTGAAGGCCCAGTTCGACGCCTTGAAGCACAAAGATCATCTCAAGAAACTGAGAATCAACCAACCCTACCCAGCTATCTAGGAGGAGGTCCCTTTCCCTCCAAAGTACAAACCTCAGACTATGGCTCTGTTCGAGGGAAAAACATCACCAAGTCAGTACATGAACTATTTTAGTATAATGACGGTGTTGCTACAAGGGAACAACGCCCTCCTCACTCGGGTGTTCAAAGGTTGTCTCTCAGGAGTAGCCTATCAGTGGTACCGTAGCTTGGCGGACAACTGCATTACCTCCTTCGAGGACTTCAGAGCTTTATTCTTCATACGATTCTATGAGGGAGGAATGAACATGTCTATGTCCTCTCTTATCGAAGTCAAACAGAAGGAGAAGGAGGACGTTCGCATCTTCGTCGAGCGTTTTCGTCAGGCCACCTTACAAATGCCTCCAGGGGTTCCAGACTCTGCGTTGGTAGACATTTGCAGGAAAAACCTCCTCCCCGTGGTCTCGGTGTTCACAGGACCATATCAGTTCCATGATTGGCCCTCGTTCATCATTTCGGCAGTAGCCACTGAAGACAATAGTCGCAAGGCGCGCGATAATGGCATCATGATCTCCGCCTCTGACAGAGGCAAGAGGCCATCTTCTAGCAGCGACCATCCTCGTGGTCCCAAAGGGAAAGAAGCCCTGGCAATCAACACGGCCAGACCAAAGATTGTGGCAACCACGCAAGCAAGGCCCGGGACCTCCAGGCCCGCCGAAGTCTACTCTTTCGACGACGACGATATACCGAGTATATTCGAGTGTCTCGTCAAAAGTGGCAAGATCACCCTTCCAGAGCTGAGGCGACCCCAGGAAGTCGGCAATACTAACGACCCCAAATACTGCATCTTCCACAGATACGTACACCACCCGACAAAGGCGTGTTACATACTGAAAAGGAAGATCCAGGGGTTAATCGACGCCAAGGCCATCACTCTGTACAACACCGAGAAGACGGTCACAGCCAACATGTTCTCTCTGCATTTCGGCGATCTGCCTCCCCAAGAGGTCCCGGATGGTGTTGCGCCCATTTCCCGAACAACGATGAACATCGTCAATCTTCCCCCAGCTAGGGGTCAAAATTACAACCTGGTACCCCTAACTACCCGGCAGGGGGAAATTATGTGGGTTCGCCCAGATTTGGTGACAGAGCTCGAGGAAGAGACCAAGGCGACTAAGCCAACATCCAAGAGGAGCCCCAAATACAGACCGTGCCACATGGTCGTAACTTCTTCTACATCAGACGAAGACAAAGTATTTGCCGCAACCCGTTCGGGGAAGGCCTACCTCAACGACAACGGAGCAGGTCAGGAAGGCGCACCAGCTGATGCTCCAGCTACCAAACCTTCAGAGCAAGGTCCCGCCTTGCAAGACATCAGCCCTGCAAAACCTACTCCGGCGGAAAAGGGGAAGCAGAAAGAAGTACGCTTTGATAAACATGTGAAAAAAATTTCGAGCAAAGGTTTAGAGAAGCCGTACCAATTTGACATCCTGGCCCAACTAGCCAATACGCTAGCCAGGTTGTCCATCTTTGAGCTACTCAGGCTCTCCCGAGACACTCGTCTAGCCCTGAGTGAAGCGCTGATGCAGGCGGAAGTATACTTGACCCAGCTCAAATCCCCCGACGAGGAACCAGTGGCGTGTCCTAAATGCCATAGCATGATAGAGGTGGTCCCAAATATCACTTTCACTCAATACGACATGCTGTTAAAACATAACAGACATGACAGGCCCCTCTATTACACCGGGTACGTCGATTCCATGGAGGTCGACCGGATTCACATAGATCCGGGATCGTCGATCAGCATCATCCCTCACAGTCTGCTAAGGCCACTGAGAATCCCTACCAGCAAACTGGCTTACACGACCACTACAATCGTGGGTTTCAACGCTGGAAGAAGTAAGCCATTGGGGAAGATTCGCTTGAGAATCCAGATCGGCAACCTTAGATCGGTCGCCACATGTTACGTCATCGATTCAGAGGTGTCCTACAACATTTTGCTGGGAAGACCGTGGATCCACGACCACAACATCGTTCCTTCAACCCTACATCAATGCCTTAAGTATGTAGACACACAAGGAACCGTACAAACGGAGGTGGCTGACCTAAATCTGTTTAAAGGAATAGAATCCTACTATTCTGATGCCGTGTTGTACTCCCATGACCACACGAAAGAAGTGCCAGGCGAGGCAGAGAAGGAATCCCACCGGGAGCCAGAAGAACCCTCTGCCATGCTACCGCTGTCAATCAGAGTGAAAGGACGAACCACTCGTCCAAAAGCCATAGAGCCTATGGCTATCCACCTGAGCAAGACCAAGTCAGGGGAAGGGGACCGGAAGCCTCCACCCTTGGTCATCAACCTTCGGCGCAACAGGCAGTCGACTGATGTAAATGCAACCAGGAACGGAGTTCCAGATGATAATAAACATCCTATTTTCCGGTATATCGGTGCTCAAATTCCGAAACAGGAATCCACTCCCCATGACGAAGTAGAACCAATAGCACAAAAGTTCTTGGAAGCTATAAACTTCTACCGTCCGTATGTCTGGGAAGTAGCGTCATCGTCCAACGTCGTCGCGATATATGGACCACATAAGGATTCTGTCTTCATCGTCCCGCCTACCTGCAGCAGCCAGCGCTCGATAGTCTTCGATCGCATGTGCAATCAGCCGACTGTCCAGGAAGATCCTTTCAACAACGATACTGGGAAAATGCAAGTTCACCAATACAGCACGCAAGCGCTAAGGATCATGCAAAACATGGGCTACGACTTAAAGCGGAAGCCAGGCCTCAACTACGAAAGAGGCAGACGGACGCCGCCGCGCGGCGACACCCGCTATCGACAGATCCGTTGCGGGTTAGGGTATGCCACCTCCCTTACGACTTCCAGGCCAGATGAGGACATCTTCTCCCAGAACGACTCATCGCCCGCCGACTTCCTAGCTGCTCATCCGATCCCGGAGACCTCCAAACTATAAGAAGACATCCCTGATAAGGTTGCAGAATATAATTCCGCAAGGGAAAGTAACGTATGGCGAATGTTCTTCGATGGTGCCTCCAGAATCGGTCCTAAGGGAAACATCGTTTCAGGGGTGGGAGTCGTCCTGGTCACCCCCGATCAGCTCATCATCTACCGAGCATATTCTCTTAGCGAGCTCTGCTCCAACAATATAGCGGAGTACAACGCTCTGCTAATCGGGCTCCAAGTTGCTAAAGAGCTGGGGGTAGAGTCCCTCGAAGCTTTCGGTGATTCTCTGCTTATCTTCAATCAAGTCAGGGGAATATATGAAGTCCGGAATCCAGACCTCATCCCCTATCACCAAGCGACGATCGAGATAGCCATGACATTCAAGGAGTTCTTCCTAGAGCATGTACCTCGATCTCAGAATCTAGAAACTGATGCCCTAGCCAGTCTAGCTACAGATTTAGCCACTCCCATAAGAAGGCAGGATTCGGTAATCCTTCTTAACAGAGATTTATTCTGTGTGAAGAACAGTCGTCACATAGAACGCAGCTACGCTGTAAACACCGATCCTCCTACGAGAGATTGGACAAGTCCTTTCATAAATTTCGTGGCATACGGAATCTTGCCGGAGGACCCCAAAGAAGCAGTATCCGTCAAGACACGATCATTACGCTTCTACTTCGATGCATCTTCACAGTGCCTATATCGCCGGACCTACGACGGACTGCTATTGAGATGTCTCTCTAACGATAAAGCACAGCAGATCATCCGTGAAGCTCACGACGGCGTGTGCGGAGCGCATCAACCCGGTCCTAAGCTACAGGATCGCATCAGGAGAATGGGCTATTACTGGCCTACTATGATCGCAGATGCAATACGGTATACAAGATACTGCAGAGCCTGTCAGGTTCATGCAGACTTCATACATCAACCGTCTGAACATCTACATCCAACGGTCGCATCCTGGCCTTTCGAAGCATGGGGTATGGATATCATCGGTCCTATTCACCCGTCTTCTTCCAGGGGTCACCAGTTCATACTGGCCATCACGGATTACTTCTCCAAATGGGCAGAGGTAATCCCTCTCGCTGAGGTAAAGGCATCTAATATGATTAGCTTCATCAAGCATCACGTCATTTATCGCTTCGGGGTACCCCGGAGGATAATCCACGACAATGGGCCTCAGTTCATCAGCCAAGCGTTTCATCGGTTTTGCGATAAAAATCGAATACACAATATCGCCTCTACGGCATACTATCCAGCAGCTAATGGTTTGGCGGAAGCTTTCAACAAAACCATTATCAAACTCTTGAAGAAATTCGTCTCTTCAAACAAGAGAGATTGGAATGAGAAGCTGGGCGAATGTCTCTGGGCATACCGCACAACGGTACGCACGCCAACAGGCTGCACCCCATTCTCGCTGGTCTACGGGAGCGAAGCAGTTCTCCCTATTGAAATCCAGATCCCGTCGCTCAGGATAGCCGTGACTAATGAGCTGACTCGAGAAAAGAACGACCTGCTAAGGCTCCAAGAGCTAGGAGGATTAGACGAGAAATGCCTCCAAGCTCAGCAGCGCATCGCGCTCTACCAAGCACGTATTTCCAGAGCTTTCAATCATAAAGTAAAGGAAAGGGTGTTCAAAGTCGGCGAGCTAGTTTTAGCCGTAAGAAGGCCGATAATTCTTACTCACAGAAGTAAAGGCAAATTCCAGCCCAAGTGGGAAGGCCCTTATGTGATCGAGACAACATTCTCAAACGGCGCCTACAGGATAGCCCAGCCTAATGAAGACCTGTTAATGGCTCCTATCAACGGCAAATTCCTGAAAAGGTACTATGCTTAATCTCCCCTGCTCGGGTAGAATATAGCGAGGATCTCAAATTCTGACAAAACTACTAACAAAACTAGTTGGGTCATATCCTATCATGTCTGTACGGCCTCTGAATAGATATATCCTGCTAGAAAGTTTATCGAGAGTCTATCATGTCCATACTACCTCTGATATCACTCTCAAAACTGTCATTTACATTCTGAAATGATGGGTCCACAAAAGTCAGAAAAGAGTCGCTTTTATTCATTCCCAAAAGGGAGCAGAATCACATCGGGGCAAGCAAAAAAAAAGTGAAAGGATACATCATGATGGCGGAGTAGTCAGATCGCGAATCAGCCGCTCCAGTGCAGCTATCCTCTCGTTCCTAAGGACCAAGGCATCGGCGCGAGCCTGCTCCAGCCGTGCCTCGGGGGTGTCCGTAAGGGTCAGATTAACCTTTGCCCGAAGATAGCCTGCACGAGCAGCTTCTGCACGATCCAAATCCCGTCGCGCTGCGCTCAGTCGACCAGTCGCTACCTCTAGACCTGCCAACGACTGAGAGGCCCACTCCTCTGCCCGAGCGAGTTTTTCCCTCAGCTTGGAGGCCCTCGCTGCATTCCCTTCATGCTCGGATCGATACTTCGTCTCAACAGCAAGAGCCTCTTCCACGACAGCTTTTCTCCTATCCATCTTCAGCTTATGCGTCTGGATGGAGTTGTCTAAACTTTCCAGCTTCGTAGCAAGCCGCGCAGTCATGAGGTCGAATCGAGCCTGGACGTCAGCATCGAGGCTGCCCCGAGTCAGATGCAAGTATTCAGTAAGGGGTTGCTCTAACCCATTAACCACCGCCTCCAGGGCGTCAGCTACCCCAGGATCACCGAGCTCCCTGACAGCCCCGATCGAAAACTGAGAAGTCTTCTTCAGGCGCTCGAAGTACAGATTCTTTGCCAACACCATCGATATCATCGTTTTCAAACCGGTATAGAAGAAGCTGGTATACTGCTCGGTCAACGCAGCTAGACCCGGCTGAACGCCAGGAGTGGCCGCGATACTAGCGGGTCCCTCTCCCGGAATGATTGCAGACGAGGTGGCGACAACCATGATCGAAGTCGTCGGCATGCTCACTTGAGGCGAGGTCACGATGACAGGTTCGTCCTCCTCTGGAGACGACAAAACCACTCTGGGCGAACTAGCCCCCGAAGACGCTTCCTCCTCAAAGTCGGGTACCTCCGTGTCACCACCGGTACCCGGAGCAGAGCCAGAAGGTGCTTTAACGCTGTGCTCCCTGTGGACGTCATCCCCTGAAAAGAGGACAAGAAAGCTTATATCAATATAATGGTAATCTTTCTAAGGGAAGACATAAAGATGGCATTTACCCGGAGCCAACGGCATGTACGACGCATCTGCACTCGATGTAGCTAAACCACGTCTTAATGACGCAATACGAACCGTCATACCTGGAGAAGGAGGTGGGCCGACCGACATCGCCAAGAGTTCTGTCAAGCCTTCACCAAGACGTGGTCGAGGCAATCTCGTCCCGCTACCTGGAGCAGTAGCAGCGACAGCAACCTCTAGCGAAGATTCTCTGGCGCCACCCGCCAGAGCTGAAGAAGGTCCCTCTCTAAAAGGCGAGGAACCTCCAGCCAAAGAGTCATCCCTGATATGGGGAGATACAGGCTCAATCCCGGGAGCCTCAATACCAGGAATGCGAAGAGAACGAGCAACCGTCTCCTTCCTTCTCTTACGAAGAGAAACTTCCTTCGGGACCGAAGCCCGTCGCTTCCCAGAAGAGACTACCAAAGCCCCCACAGGCAGAGGTACTTCACACCTCGGCACCGACACCAGAGGCTCATCTGGAGTACCAGACTCCTCACCCTCGTCAGAAGAAACCGAGGGGACTTTAACTCTTCCCCCAGGATTGGGAGAAGGCACCCTGAAGCTTCCACGCATGTCAAAATCGCGGTGGAAGGTGTTAATCGCCACATAGAACTGGGCATAAGAATGGAGGATGCGCAGCTCCATGGAGGTTATAATGACCGACACGATAAAGATTGCCCCCGTACAACCCATGATGAAATATCGCCACCCTCTAGCTCCATCAATGAGTCCGCCCCTGGACCTGAAGCTGGTGACGGCATTGCCCACGTGCAACTGATCGTACCCGAACTGCCTGGCGAACCGACTAGGCAAATAGGGCTCGAAGAAGCAGTGATCTTCGCTCATGTACAGCAGATGGGAGGGTCTAATACAGACCAACCAGTTAAAAGCTTCCGGGGAAAGGTCGGACTTCTCTCCACCTGAATCCTCAAGCCACACCCCGGATTGATTGTGATGTACGGAGGGGACAATGCAGAGGATCTTCCAACCATGGCTGAGGTTCAACGCCAGGCGACAGTCTAAAACTGTGCTCACATTCCAGGAGGAATCCTTGTAATTCAGCAAGAATATACCCCCCGAGCTGCTACCGGAGCCAGGAGACATCACCCGGGGGTTGTGGAGAATCAACCATCCCATCAAGTATAGGTATGGTAATTCCACCCTGGGAAAACTCTCACGTCGAGCTTCATCAACGAGCAACCCGTCGGTCATGGCTCTCAGGCCAGCCTGTATACGGCACACCATGGCGGGAAGCAAGCCCAGTCTTGCACCAAACACCAGACGCACTGCAGGCCATAGGATGTTCCGGTGAATGCGGTCCGCGGACGCAGTACCGGGCACTACTACTCGACGCAACCATATGGAGAGGAAACCGGCTAGCTGGGCTTCCTTAGACAGAGGCCTGCGACAGCGCCTTAAGTAACTTTGGGCCTTAGTACCTTCGGGGTACTTCCCTACCCCCTCAACGAGAATCTGATCCGGAGCTTTAGCCTCCTCCATAAGATCCTCGATGACCTGGGCACTGAGAACGCCCAAGCAGTTCACAGGCTCATTCTTACCCCCCGAGGCTTTCTCCGACTTGGCAGCCCTAGCTCGGTGGAAGAAGAGGTAGGACACCCACTTGGTGGTATGAGCCAAATAAGAGGGCTCGTCATAAAAAGTGGTGCACGCGAAGTGTTGACACATCAGCTCCTGATATACTTCCGCCACCCGAGGGTCCAAATCTCCCAACTCCCGGTTGGTGGGAACATACTCTTCATATGGGGTATCCCCCATCGGCAGTCTCGAGACAACTGCCATCTCGTGGAGGGCCAGCCCCAACTCCCCCAGTGGAGTGGCAAAAGTCCCGGTGAGCGGAATATACCGCTCCATCAGCGCCAAGAACAAATTAGGGTTAGGAGGCAACCCAACGCTCGTCGCACTCACAGCGACATATAGCCCAATGACCTCCAGCTCTCTCCGGAAGTGCTTCAAGGCCCAGCCAACTAGGCATGTCCATCGGGAGTTTGTTGGGGCGATCCACCCATTACACCGAGGATTCTCCTTGGGATATACCCCACCTCGTCCCATGAAGTCATTACAGAAGGTCGGCAATTGGACCGGCTGGATCACCGAGCTGTCTTCACTCGGGACACTGCCCGGGCACAGTCCCCGGAACAACGTCACAACGCCGGAAGGGCGACTGACAAACGGCCCCCGGTTGGCTCCTTTCAGATGAAAGATCTTCCCCGGCTTCCCGTGAAGATCAGGAGTCAGCGTCCACGACATCTTCCTGGGATGCGTCGTATGGAAGAAGGTCGAGATGGGATAATCCCTCGGCATCGTCGGCAGATACAAGACCAAATTCTCGACAGGGAAGACCCAGGGTTCCCTCTTGGGCTTCGTCTGGGACTGTTTATCAATCATGTCCACAAAGAGGAAAGCCGGCTTTTTGTACTGCTCCCCGTCTACATGTGTCAAGGGCTCGCCATTGATCATACTCAACAGCATCCGCTCACCCTGAGCCGATATCAGAAACTCCCTTCCCTCGGGATACTGGGTCCGGAGATGGGAAATGCCACGTGGGACAGATCCTCTAGGTAGTTCGAGTGCAGCATCCCGGCAGCGGAGCCCATCACCTCGGCCAATGGAGACTCACCCAAATTAACTGCAAAAGTGCAAGGAAATTACGTCATTACAAATCTTGTATACAGACCAAAGAAACGACAGTCTGTGCTTTACGCCAAGATTGTACACATTTGGTCAACTTACGCCGGGAGTCCCCTACACAAAGCGTAAATTTCAAATTTTACGATATACGCCAATTTTCGGTAGCCAGAGCTTTTACGCTCAGAACTACGAAAATATGGAGTTTCTATGCTGGCACATTAGAAATGTAGGCATAAAAGATGAAAACGCCTTCGTGCATCATCTTCCTCAAAAGAGGCGATCAGCACAAAAGACGACCTAGCGCGGTCATGTTCAACGTGTGCGAAGGATTTCTCGTCGTTTTTTTTGTCATCCCGAAAGCTCTACCTCTAATGCCGGGTGCGCTGCTCGTCGGCGGGATATTTTGCTCAGAAGGAAGTTCGCCTTGCCCAACCAGAGACTCCCTCGCTGGGACAGAAGAATGAGAGGAAGAACCTATGCTCTTTCCCTTAGTGGAGGAGGTTTGTTTCGGCGCCATTTCTGAAGACTCGAAGTGCTCGGAGAAGGAACGAAGAAAAACTCGAATAGTCGAAAGCTCTCTTTCGCAGAAGACAGATAAAAAAAATTTCTCTCAAAAGCTTGGGATATATATATAGTCCGGATCGACTCCTCGAATCCTCGGACGAACCCCTCGAGACCCTAACCAAATCTCGCAATTAATAATTGGTTATGATTGGATGCTACGTCAGCCCACTACCCTTGGAAGACGGACAGTCAGCGAATTCGAAAGGTTTTTCGTACAAGACGGTTCAGCGGGTTCTACGCTAAAGGAGCTTTCTACGCTCAACAGCAACGGATCTACGATTTTACGCTCGCAAGCTACAAGTCTATGGTTTTACGCCCGGATGCCTTTGTGCTCGGTAGCTTTTATGCTCGAGAGGCCACAAACCTATGACTTTACGCTCAGCAGATACCAAATCGACGATCTCACGCTCGGTGGCGCTCAGTTTACGCTCAGAAGCAACAGATCCGCAAACTTCACGCTCGAAGAAATTTTCTTTTCAGGAGCTACAAATCAAACAGTTCTACGCTAAAGGAGCTTTCTACGCTCGACAACAACGAATCTACGGCTTTACGTTCGACAGCCATAAGTCTACGGTTTATGCCCGGATGCCTTTGTGCTCGGTAGCTTTTATGCTCGAGAGGCAACAAACCTACGACTTCACGCTCAGAAACCACAAGTCTACGATTTCACGCTCGATGGTGTTCTACGCTCACAGGCTACAGATCTCCAGTCCTACGCTGAAGGAGCTTTCTACGCTCGACGGCTACGAATCTACGGCTTTACGTTCGACAGCCATAAGTCTACGGTTTATGCCCGGATGCCTTTGTGCTCGGTAGCTTTTATGCTTGAGAGGCAACAAACCTACGACTTCACGCTCAGGAACCACAAGTCTACGATTTTACGCTCGATGGTGTTTTACGCCCAGAAGCTACAGATTGATGATTTCACGCTCTACGACTTTGCGCATATCCGAACAGTCCCCAAGGCGGTCAATTGCAAAGAGTTCACACAGAAGATACTCGTTCTTGACCCAAAGCATCCCAAAATACCCGAATTATACAGAGTTCAAACATTGAGAAACTACTCTTCTCGGGTCCAAAATTGGAGGTTCATCCAGACTCCAGTCTGAATATCTCGTCTATCAAGATGGCAATTCAATTTGACAGCCAGAAACCTCGACCCTGTTTCGAGGGAGTTTCGAGAGATCATTCTTGAAGACGAAGTCTGAACAAAACAAAATTCTGCTCATCAGAGAGGCAACAGTTCAGAAATTCTACGCAGTCCCTCAGTCCTAGCAACAGGACAGTTCTAAAATGTTCAAGATGCTCAACAGCGTTCTATGGACTATTCGCTATGCGTAAAGGACAGGGCCTAATACTCTTTCTATCAGAGTCGGCGTAAAGATTCAGACGTGTCGAAGCTACACATATTCAGACTTCACAGCAACATATGGCAAGACGATCATATGGAGAAGAAGACAATTTTCTTAAAAGATTAAAATCATGATTACATATGAGGGAAATCTAATCTACAAGGGTTTTTTCTCTATTTTTCATGATTACATCTGAGGGAAACTCCGTCTACAAAGGAGTTCCCCCATCATCGTCTGAAGACCCCCAGGGCCTGTTCTGACAGGTTCTCGCATGGGTGGAGGTCTTCTTCTTCCAAGAAGATGATCAGTGGCGGGAGGATACAGAGCTGGGCCTGCATAGATTTTGCAGATCCCATGATCCGTGCATCGCTCAAGCCGGGACAGGGCGAGTCTTTCTGACTCTCGTCACCGGAGGCAACGAGAGAAGACACCGCTTGCAAGCTGTGTGGGCCAATACGACCCTTCCTCTCTCCTGGGGCAACGCCATATAAAGTTGCTGATTATCCCGAGCAAGGGAGGCTAAGATATCCTTCCATGATCCATCGTTGCAGTGGACATTTGCTCGAAGAGGCCGTCCTTTTCGGCTCCCTACATGCTGGAAGAACATGATCTCCTTCTTCCTCAGGTCGACCCGACGAACTCCGGCGATCATTTCTGCATGATGATGGGAATGTGGTGAAAACAGGTTCACCCCCCAGCCTTTTATAGGCAAAAGAGATCACAGCGGTCCCCAATAAATCTGCCATAAAGTCAGTACCGACCGTTTCAACGCTCCATTCAGAAACGTTTCGAGTTACGAGGGGCCGTTCATGCTTCATTCAAAGCGTTTCAAATTATGAGGAATTTAAAAGCTTTGAAGGGGGTCTTGTAGAAGCATGAAAAATACGCTGAGAAAATCTACGCAGCCTCTTGATGCAGAGCAGCGTAAACAGAGGCCTTCAGAGCCATCAAGCGTGCAACAGAGCTTTTTCTGCTAAACACAGCATGAAGTATAAGCTCAAAGGACCATCCGCGTAAGTGCAGTACGTCCAGGCCGCTCCAGTGTAAGACAGAGTTCTTTATCGCCTCCATGGCGTAAAACTCAGTCGCTCTCAAAGCAGCGTTAATGCATACGAGGAATGCTTTGTCTTCCCCGAAATGAACCTGTCAAGTCACGCAGTGAACCTGGCCTCTGACTCCTGACAAAAAGTGCTGCACGGCTACCCAGACGACGGCTGGAAACGATGGCAGACCCCTCGGGACGCACCCCACAATATGATGGCGGATCTCTGCATTCAATGCAGAGGATTTGGTTAAAATATCACTAAACCGTCGTTTACTGAAGTCCCTTCAGCGTAAACCGCTCTTTCGCGTACAAGGGAATACGCTGCCTTGTTTTACACAGGCAAACATGAGCTGTCTTACGCTCCGCAGTAGACAAACCGCCTGCCACGTCAAAAGCTGCACTTCGTACAGGGCCCGAGGCACGTCTCTTCATCAAATTACACAGAGCGGTGACAGTTTCCCTCAAGGCACGTCTCTGTGATGGATACACAGAAGAGCTGCAGACCTTCAAAACACGTCTCCGCATTTAATGCACGGGATGATGGCAAATCTCTGTGAGAGATTTGATTACATCTTCGAAAGTCGTAATTCCGGCGAAGACGTCCACATCAGCACTCTGGCACGGTACGCAGCGGCTTCTACGCCCACTCAGTCTCTACGACCATTCGGCTTCCATGCCTGTTCGGCTTCTATGCCTATTCGGCTTCTATGCCTATTCGGCTTCTACGCCTGTTCGGCTTCTATGCCTATTTTGGCTTCTACGCCAGGGTGACAGTCATTTGGCTTCTACGCCAACCTCTTCTACACAAGGGATACCTACCTACGTGGCTTCTACGCCGTGATCTTCGCAGCAGATATACGCATTTTGTCCCCTTAGTTGGACACGCGTCACATGCTCACTCAAAAGGTCATTTACACGCAGGCATTGGTTATTTTAACCGTTGTGTAAAAGGGTGCGTTACTGTCCATTCCTCGGTTGTTACACCGACGGAGTGGTCACTGTCACCAAAACTCTATAAATAGAGACCCCTATCAATGGGGAAAAAGGTCGTAAAATTGGTCAAGAAAAACCTATACCTGATCAAGGTCGAAACTTGGAAAGATAGGTCGAGAGAGAGAGAGAAGGAGAGAGGAATCCGGAGCACAGGCAAAGAGCAGGGATCGACGACTTTGGCATCGTGCATCCACCCTCCTTTGCAACCTTCGAAGCTGCTTCCCGTCTTCCACGGCACTTCTTCAACATCGTGTAGTCCAAGGGCTAAAGTGATCGACTGCAGATCAGACACCTATAGCAATTTATACCCAAATTAAATAAATTATACTTCCACATCCTCGTATAGGATCAAATTGTACAAGTTTGTTTGTAAACCAAAGGGCACGGGTCTTGTATAAACCCTGTCATTGAAATACACTTTCATCCTTTCGTTTAATACCACAAACAACGCCTCTGCATCGATTACAGGGAGCTGAACAAAGTCACTATCAGAAACCAGTATCCTCTGCCACGAATAGATAACTTGTTTGATCAGCTGCAAGGGGCAACGGTGTTTTTAAAAGTTGATCTTCGCTCAGGCTACCACCAGCTGAAGATTAAGCCTGAAGACATGCCAAAGACTGCCTTCCGAACCCGATACGGGCATTATAAATTTTTTGTTATACCGTTTGGACTGATGAATGCACCTGCTACATTCATGGACTTGATGATTCGAGTGTTCTATCCATTCATCGATAAATTTATGGTGGTTTTCATCGATGACATCTTGGTGTACTCGAAGAATAGGGATGAACACGCAGGACACCTGCGGATGGTGCTTTAAACCCTTCGAGACAACAAGTTGTATGTCAAGCGAAATAAATGCGAGCTTTGGCTGGACAACATATCCTTCTTAGGGCACATTATTTCTGCGCAAGGCATTTCAGTAGACCCAAGGAAGGTATAAGCCATTATGCAGTGGAAATAGCCTGAGTTAGCTAGCGATATTAGGAGTTTCCTTGGACTGGCAGGCTACTACCGCAGATTTATACAAGACTTTGCTAAAGTTGCATCGCCCCTGACACAGCTCACTCGAAAAGGTGTAAAGTTTACTTGGACGGATGATTGTGAAGCTTCATTTACGAAGTTAAAGCAGCGTCTCGCCTTTGCTCTAATTCTTACTCTGCCGGACGGACCGGATGATTTCAAAATATACAGTGATGCATCAAAAAAAGGTCTGGTATGTGTCCTGATGCAATGGGACAAGGTGATAGCCTTCGCGTTGAGGCAGTTAAAGCCTAATGAGAAGAACTACCCAACGCATGACTTAGAACTGGCTGCGGTGGTGTTCGTACTGAAGCTGTGGCACCACTACCTTTATGGTGTACCGTGTGAGATCTACACGGACCAAAAGAGCTTGAAATATCTGTATACACAAAAGGATTTAAATCTTCGACAGCGGCGTTGGCTTGAACTTCTTAGTGACTTTGACTTAATGATCATATACACACCTGGCAAAGGAAACGTCGTAGCTGTAAACCCCCTAAATTTTCAAATTATTAAATCTTCGATTTTTCCCAATTTTTTGGAATGTCTGTATTAAACATTTGAATTGCTGTCACATTTATTTCAGTTTCAAATCTTAAGTTTCTATTCTCATTATTATCTTGCCTATGTTAATTGTGAATGAGTTAGACTAGTTTAGATGGATTGACCTAGACAGCGTACTACCGCCGACTCTGCGGCGTAGGCTGGACGTACCCACGTACTCGTGCCCGAACTTCCGGGTGCGGGTCGTGACACGTTTTTATGGTGGCCCATGCAGGTCCTATCCTTAAATAGGGTAATACCCTAGGACAGGGTATGGAATAAAATTGAGGATTCTAGGAAAAGCTCATTCACAGTATAGCGTCCTTATTTCAATTCTTGATATCATTATTGCTCAATTTTCCTATCGCCTTTGATTTCCAAGTATTCTATTCTGATCTTCCTATCCCTTAATCTTTCAGAATGGTCCAGACCAGGAATACAGTGGGAGGCACATCAGAACCAGCTGAGCAGAATGTGCCCGAGACCCTTGCACTCCCGCCGCCTCCATCTGTCCCGGCAGTTACCGTAGATGGGGCACAGCTAATAGGAGTATTCCAGGGATTAGTGGAATCCCAGAAGGAACAGACTGCACTACTGCGGACCAGCCTCGCAGGAGCTCTTAAGTCCCAGGAGTCGCCACTCAAGAGGCCAGGAAGTGCTAAGGACTTCAAGAACCTTAGGCCTCTGGAATTTTATGGAACTGAGGGCATTCTCTACGCTGATGAGTGGATAGAGAATGTCGAGAGACACCTGAAGACTGCCCGTGTTCCAGATGATCTCAAAGTGGAGTCCGCCAGCTTGCAACTGTTCGACATTGCTCGAACCTGGTTCAGAGATGAACCCCAACTATCTGCTCCCGACGTCACCTGGGAGGACTTCAAAAGGCTATTCAAGGAAAAATTGTATCCCGAAGTGGCTCGGAAAGCTCTCGAAAGCCAATTCGAGAGACTAGAACAAGGTAACATGACTGTTGATGAATATACTGCTGAATTTAGCAGGTTAAGCCACTTTGCGGAGTACATGGTGCGTACCCCGGAGGACAGAGCCCGTAGATTCAAGAAGGGGCTGTCTCCGGATATCCGCCTTGCTGTCACCACCAGCCGAGCTCGTACCTATGAAGAAATCCTGAGCGTGGCACAAGGCGTAGAGAGAGATATGGGGCACAAACTGAAGCGGGAAAGAGATACCGGAAATGCCGGACCCAACAAACGCCCTTTTCAACAACAGCAACAACAACAACAGCAAAGGGCCCCGCAGCAAAATCAGCGTCCTCCCCCTCGAGCTCCAGCACCCCAGGCTCAAGGACAGAACCAGCGAGCTCCCCCTTACAACTATTGCCAAAAACCAGGCCACACTTGGCAAGACTGCAGAAAGAGGCTAGGTGCCTGCCTCTATTGTGGCTCCCCAGCACACCAATTGAGGGACTGTCCTGTTGCTCAAGGACGTCCAGCTGCACCAAGGGCTCCAGCCCAGGCCAGGCCCCCAGCAGCACAACAGAGGGGACCCCCGCTTCCAACTCAACAGCAACACTTTGCTCAGCACCAGCAGCAACAGAGGGGTGCACCGCAGCAAGGCCGTGCTTATGCAATGACTCTGGAAGAAGCGGAAGCCACAGCTGACGTGATTACAGGTTCTGTGCTTATAAATTCAATACCAGCTATTACTTTATTTGACTCTGGAGCTTCACACTCATTCATGTCAGTAGAATTCCTTATGAAGCACAACTTAAGCACTAAACCCCTTAAGAATTGTTACAAGATCATTACCGGTGGAGGAATCATCCCGGTTAGTGATGCCTGTAACAATTGTCCTATTACATTATGTGGAAGAGAACTGTATGCTAGACTACTTGTAATGCCAGTGCCCAGTTTTGACATTATACTGGGTATGGATTGGTTAAGTCAACATCATGCCACCATAGACTGTCACAGAGGCAGTGTAATCTTCAGACCCCCTGGCAAGCCAGAATTTGAATTTGCTAGAGGTTCTAGGGAAATGGGTAATAACAAAATTTGTGGAGCCCTAGTAACAGAAGAATTGCCACCTATCATCTCTGAATACCTAGATGTCTTCCCTGAGGATCTCCCAGGCTTACCCCCAGACCGAGAAGTTGAATTCTCCATTGACTTAGTGCCAGGAGCAGCACCAGTATCTCAGAATCCCTACAGAATCAACAAAAAGGAGATAATAGAACTAAATGAACAAATCAAGGAGCTAGAAGACAAAGGTTTCATTAGGTCCAGTGTCTCTCCCTGGGGAGCTCCAATACTATTTGTGCCCAAGAAGGACGGAACATCCAGAATGTGTATTGACTATAGGGCCTTGAATGCCTTAACAATTAAGAATAAGTATCCCCTGCCCATGATAGATGACTTATTTGATCAGTTGAGTGGAGCTCGGGTATTTTCCAAGATTGATTTAAGGTCTGGTTACCACCAAGTAAGGGTAAGGAAAGAAGACATCCCTAAAACTGCTTTCAATACCCGGAACGGACATTACGAATTCTTAGTGATGCCGTTCGGGTTGACGAATGCTCCAGCAGTTTTTATGAACTTAATGAACAGAGTTTTCCAGCCATACCTAGACAAATTTGTAGTGGTCTTCATTGATGATATTTTGATCTACTCCAAGACCCCCGAAGAACATGAAGAACATTTGAGGTTAGCATTGGAGACTTTGAGGAAGGAAAAACTTTATGGAAAATTATCTAAATGTGATTTCTTCCTAGACAAAGTAGAATTCTTGGGACATGTTGTGATTGGGGATGGAATAGCAGTCGATCCTAAGAAGATAGCTGCAGTAGAATCCTGGCCCACTCCGGACTCTGTAGCAGAGATTAGAAGCTTCCTGGGACTAGCTGGTTACTATCGGAAGTTTGTGAAGAACTTTGCTAGGATTGCTGAACCCATGACAAAATTAACAAGAAAGGATGAAGAGTTCACTTGGACTGATGAATGTCAACGTGCCTTTGAGGAATTGAAGAAAAGACGGACTTCTGCCCCTATTCTGACCTTACCTTCCGGAACCGGAGGTTTCGCTATTTATAGTGATGCTTCTGGAAAAGGTCTAGGTTGTGTACTGGAGCAGAATAAGAAAGTAATAGCATATGCCTCTAGACAGCTTCGACCACATGAAAAGAACTATCCAACTCATGATCTAGAGTTGGCAGCTGTCATTTTTGCTCTTAAATTATGGAAACATTATCTTTATGGAGAAAGGGTGGAAATATTTACAGATCATAAAAGTCTAAAATACATCTTCACCCAGAAAGAGCTGAACATGAGGCAAAGAAGGTGGCTGGAACTAATGAAAGATTTTGATATCAACCTTCAATATCATCCTGGAAAGGCCAATGTGGTTGCTGATGCTCTAAGCAGGTATCCTATGGCGATGCACTTGACTTTGAACCGGCACTTGCTCGAGGACCTGGAAAGTCTGGGTATTGAAGTAATTATCCCAGGAAAAGAAGGCCAAATGATGAACTTGCAGATTCAGTCTACTTTAATAGATAAAATCAAGGAGACTCAATTTCAAGACGAAGGCCTGCGAAGCCTTCGAGGTCAAGTACAAGCGGGACTAGTAGAAGATTTCAGAATTCATGAAGATGGATCGCTGAGGCATGACGATAGATTATGTGTACCTCAAGGAGACATAAGAGAAGAAATTATGCAAGAGGCGCACAGATCGCAGTACTCTATACATCCAGGAGCCAACAAGATGTACAAGGACCTGAGGACGCATGTTTGGTGGCATGGCATGAAGAGAGAAGTATCCAGGTTCGTATCCCGCTGTTTAGTGTGCCAACAGGTTAAGGCTGAGAGACAAAGACCTGGAGGATTGCTTCAACCACTACCCATTCCGGAGTGGAAGTGGGAACATATCACAATGGATTTTGTTTCCGGACTTCCAAGGACACCTAGTGGAAAGGATGCAATCTGGGTGATAGTAGATAGACTGACCAAGTCTGCACATTTTCTACCTTTCAAAGTAGGGCTATCTACAGAGAAGCTGGCAGATCTATATATCAGACATATTGTTAAGCTACATGGGGTTCCGGTAAGCATTGTCTCCGACAGAGATTCAAGATTCACCTCTCACTTCTGGAAGAGCTTACAAGCCAGCTTGGGGACTCAACTCAAATTCAGCACCGCTTATCATCCCCAAACCGATGGTCAATCGGAACGTACAATCCAGACACTTGAAGATATGCTCCGTACATGTGTTCTGAATTTTGGAGGATCTTGGGAAGACTACCTACACCTGGTGGAGTTCTCTTATAATAACAGTTACCAAGCCAGCATCGAGATGACTCCATTTGAAGCTCTGTATGGACGAAGATGTCGTACCCCACTATCATGGGACGACGTTGGAGAAAGAGCCCTGCTAGGACCAGAGATGGTGATCGATTCAGCTGAGAAGGTAAAGCAAATAAGGGACAGACTTCGAGTGGCTCAAGACAGGCAACGACATTGGGCAAATAGCCACCGAAGGCCCTTGGAATTTGAGGTAATTAAATTTATGAAATTCAAGTCAATTTAAACATTTTATTATTGGAACTAAGACTTGATTATGACCTTGTTAAAGGTTGGAGAGCTGGTATTCTTAAAGATTTCCCCGACACGTGGCACCATTAGGTTCGGAAGGATTGGAAAACTCAGCCCAAGATTTATTGGACCTTTTGGCATACAGGAGAAGATCGGAGAAGTGGCATACCGACTGGCATTGCCACCTTCTCTGGATGGAGTACATAACGTCTTCCACGTGTCGCAGCTGAGGAAGTACGTGTCAGACCCCAGCCATATTTTGGATCACTCGGAGCTCGAAGTAGGCCCAAGTCTGACTTACCAAGAGCAACCCGTGGAGATCCTGGATCGCTCGGAGAAAGTCCTACGGAACCAAGTTATCTCCCTGGTGCGAGTAACTTGGAAGCACCATTCTCCCGGCGAATCCACCTGGGAGCGAGAAGACGAGATTAGAGAGCGATACCCCTATCTTTTTGAAACCTGAGGTATATTGTATTTTATTTTTCAGTCTTTCTTTTCGTGCCTTGTTATTTTAAATTTCGAGGACGAAATTTTTGTAAGTTGGGTAGGTTGTAAACCCCCTAAATTTTCAAATTATTAAATCTTGGATTTTTCCCAATTTTTTGGAATGTCTGTATTAAACATTTGAATTGCTGTCACATTTATTTCAGTTTCAAATCTTAAGTTTCTATTCTCATTATTATCTTGCCTATGTTAATTGTGAATGAGTTAGACTAGTTTAGATGGATTGACCTAGACAGCGTACTACCGCCGACTCTGCGGCGTAGGCTGGACGTACCCACGTACTCGTGCCCGAACTTCCGGGTGCGGGTCGTGACAGTAGCTGATGCAGTGAGTCAAGTGTTCGTTGGGTGTCATGCCCCAGTCCTAAAATACGTAGGACCAGGAATACGCGACATGCTAGCTATGCATTCGACCACTCTGGTCCGACTCGAATACGTATAAGTTATAAACTACTAACAACTATCTAAAAATTCAGTAAATATAAACATCTATGTCTCAATCCACAATGAACAGAAATATACAAGAATGAGCTACATGTGCTACAATCGGCCGCCCAGTAAACACACAAACTCGAATAGACTCGAGAAGAGATGAGTCTATAAAAACTAGGCTACAACATCAGATGAATAATCAATAAGAATAAAGTAACCATAATGCCGGTAGAAATAATATGAGTACCTGGTACCAATGCCCGCACGACAAGAAACTCCATCAGCAACTCCAAGGGCTCCGTGATCATCTATGCTCAAAACTGGCAGGGGACCAGGTCCTCAGAGGGACGTAGCAGGGTACGAAAATACAGTAAGCCATAGTATAACAGAAAGAAACAAGTGCAACATCTAGTATAACCAACTAAGTGAGACACAATTTGAAGACAATATTCGACACGTGAGCTGTCCAAAATAAAATCGTAGCTCCGGACACGGAAATACACGGGACGTACCGCAGCTCCGGGCAAAGAGTCACACGGGTGATACAACTACTCTAGATACAGGATCAATACAAAAATAGTACATATATATATAAGCACGTGCAGAGGAGCCCAAACGTCTAGTAACTGTCTTCCCCATCCCAAGCGGTCAACGATTGTACGTTGAACCTGAACATCTATCTAACAGTCTCGTCACACATAAATAACTATCAACAGATGCGACCCTAAGGTCATCCCAATCTCTGGTCATGATGTCAGTATTAGGATACAGGAAATCTGGTACGATAACAGTTTATGGACATGTTCTAGGGTTATGATATACACAGGTATGTACATCAAGGTGTTGCGAACATCTATCACTCGTTACCAGACATTATCGACGAACGTCTGCACGCGGTTTTGACCCGGATGCGGAGTAACGATTCTAATCAAACACGCGCATAATGCATATAATAAATCAATAAATATCTGATAACTGAAATACAGGGTGGCAAGGTACACTTGCCTGGATCCGGCTGCTGAAGATGGGGATCCGGTAGAACGTCCAAGTCCGTGGGTCCCGTAGTACCTAGAGACGAGGTACAAGCTCAATCAATAAACTATCACGAGGCTGAAATAAGATGCGACACACGTCTAGCACATGTTTAAACCTCTGTTATAACTCACACAGACACTAAGCTAGAGGGTTGACCAAGGTTGACTAAAGGTATGTTACATCTAATCTAATTAATCACCTGTACAATATCATCAAATAAATCCTCAATCTTACTATATTCATCACGATGTTCAGTAGTTCAAGTATGTTCAATCCTCTAATTTTTCCCTGGTCTTTACAGACGTTATCCCGCATATTTTAAACATCATCCTCGAATAAATTATAAACTATTTATTAAACCCTCAAATATATACAATCCTTTCCTTTTCACATTAAAACTACTACTCAATTTAATTCAACATTATTTATTAATCCCCAATGAGTGACTAATGGTTTGATATTACACACTAGTTCACCATCAAACACCTGCTCCTCAATGTTTATCAATGTTTCAATATCATAATATTATTTCTCAATAATTTAAATCTGCTCACCAACAATAATCAATATGCATTTATTAAATTGAACAACACCCTAAATTATCATACCTGGTATTTAAAAACCCTAAATATCAACTTAGCGTTTAAACACCACATGCATATATAAAAATATAATATTCCTAAACTCATGCATTCAACCCTAAACTCCTCTAGAGCATCCTCAACCATTAAACCTGCTCCGCCATAGCCACCAACGCATAATTTAAATAACATCAAGCCGTAAAGATTAATGCATTTAAATTACTGTCAACCCTAACTCAGTATATATAACCTACATTTAATACACATAAGAATACACTACAAGGAGGAGGAAAGTTCACCTTGGCGATGTGGTGGTGGTGCTGGCCGGTTATGACACGCCGGAGGGGGAGGTCATGGGGGTGTTGATGGTGGTGAGGTTGATGATGAAGTCGACCGGAGGGAATGGTGGTAGTGCTGCGGGTGGTGGCCGCGAGGAGGTTGGTCGATGGAGAGGCCAGAGTAGTGGTGCTGGTGATGGCGGTCGCGGGGAGGTTGGTCGATGGAGGAGGTGTTATCGTGTGGTGGTGTTGATGGTGATAATGATGAGAAGTAGGGTGGCCGGAGGGAAGTCGGACGGATGGGAGTTGGCCAGAGGGAAGTGCAGTGGACCGGTCGAGATGGTGGTGGTGCGGGTGATGCCGTGGTCGTGTGGGGTGGTGTGGAGCTGCGGGCCGAAGTCGTGGCTGTGGCAGTGGAGCGGAGGAGCTTGCTGGAGGTGCAGGCTCGCTGGGGGAGAAGGAGTGGCCGGTGGGGAAACTTTCCCGGAGGGGGGAAGTCCGGTCGGGTGGGGGATTAAAAAGGTGAAGAGGAAGAAGAAGGAAAAATATATACGGTTGGGAGTTTGTGTAGTGAAGAAGGAGGAAAGAGAAATGGGGTAGGGTTTTCTAGGTTTGGGGATTAGGGCCTGCTCTTGGAAAGAGTGTGAGAAGACTTTATAGGGAAGGGTGATGGGGATTATGGGGTGAGGATGCTTCCAATTTGAATGAGTGGCTAGGATTAATTGTCACGACCCGCACCCGGGGTAAGGGTACTAGTCGGAAACAACGCCCAGCCTACGCCGCAGAATCGGCGGTAGAACGCTGTCTAGAAAGTCTATCTAATATAATGAACCACCAAAAGATAGTGTACTCAATCACAGAACTAAGATAGAATGAACACGAATCAGATAAGAATAGAATAGTCACAATACAACTCATGAGTCTAAAATAATACATCAATGAGTCTGAAGAAAAATACAGAAATATGCTGGAGACAAATCCAGTACAAAAGAATACTACAAAACTATAAAGCTACAACTCCAGGGTCAACTGTCTCAGTTGGGATAAGTCCCTCTTGAGCCAGGGTCTCAGAATCTAAACCCACAACATCCTGGGGTCCATAATAGGTAGGGTACTCCTCAGTGTCATCTGAAAAAATATATCCAGTCAGGAAAGGAGCAGAGTACAACCCTAACAGCAGTTCTCAAATAATGATAAAAACTATGTAACAGTAAATAGCTGTGGATAAACAAGATGCATAAATAGAGACAAGAATGTAGAGACAATAAGGAAATACTGGAAAGAAATACAAAAATGAACAATATGCTGATGGAACAAGAATACTAATGACTAAGTGTGTGAGTACTAGCTTTAACATGTGATCGGCTTGGGAACTTGCACAAGAGTATAATGGCCTGGCTGATTATACGTGCGGTGTATGATCAACACTCACAAGGAACAAGACATGCACAAGGAGGGTATGATCACATATCTACACTAAAATACTTCCCACCCCGACTGGTATAATAGATCCAACCATGGTACGTTATGGCACTAGATTCCCCAAGAAGATAGCTAGTCTCCCCGAGAATCGGTGTCTGTACATGTACAAGATAACCAATGAAATAATACTTGCACCATATACACCATATACCAAGGAATAATATCTCATGACGAGATCCGGATATACCAATCCGTGTAACCATAGTGTCAAGAGAACATGTATATCTACACTAGATACAACGAACATAGAGGATATCATAAATGAGAAACTATCAGAGAATGTACTCGCCTGAAGTCCAATGAACAGTCTCACAAATGTCTGACTCGGTGCCTCGAAGACCTAGATATGGAATACCACATTAATACAAGGTTCCGGAAAGAGAACAAGTCAAACTAGGCAATTTCTAGGTCAATAAGTCAATTCTAAGTCAAAAGTCAACTATGGTCAACTCTAAAGTCCACTAAAGTCAAACATGGTCAAACCCAAAGTCAACCTCACAAGACATCTATAAAATATACAATAATTTAGGAATCAAATTAGATTCAAAAAGAACTCACATAAAGTATACTAATAATATAATTAATATATACCCTAAAATAATATATATACAACCCAACATTTATATAAATAATATAATATATTATTACAATTATTATTCCTCACAAAACACATATATATATACATATATATATATATATATACAATTATAATATATAATATATACATTAAATCTGTCAAAGCGTCATTGAAAAATAGTGAATAAAATAGGATTAAATCAAAACAGTTTAAATAGTGACAGTCGGGACTGTCACCGAAGGACTGTCACCGAAACCCAAATAATAAACTGCCACTGCTTTGGTTTTCGCTGACAGTTAAACTGTCGCGGAAAAGCGTCGCAGAAAAGCTGCTGTTTCCCGCTGCTGTAATTAATGACAGGTTTGTCATTAATTGCCCGAAGGCTACAGCGGCTGCTATTAGTCGGCTAATTAATGACAGTTTTTACTGTCATTAATTCACTGTCACTAAAATAAGTTGTATATATATAATTATATATATAAAAATAGAATATATAAACAATATATATATATAAACAGAATATATAAAACAGTATATATATATATATATATAAACCATTAATACAAAAATGTACATATATATATTAATATACACATAAATTTATACCTTCAAATATTTAACAAAGAACATATAATTTACATGGCTAGAAGCACACCTAAAATATTTACATTAATATCCAAATAATTACATAATAATTATAAATAATATAATTACACAATTAAACATACAAATATATTTTATAAAACATTTTATGTACAAATTATATTATTAACAAGTAGTACATATATATTTCATGCAAGCTACATATTATATTGTACACTATTTGCACACACAAAATATAGATCCATGCTACAATAATTACCATAATAAATACACAAAATAAATATATAATATCTATATATATTTACTAATTTTAAATGAAGAATTTAAATCATACATAATTAGATCTTCACATAAACACATTAAATTGGAGAGTATCACACCGTATCCCACTAGATCTAGGATACGCATGTGACACGAGTCCAACACACAACCAATTGCACCCCGAAGGACACAAACAAAACACAAATAATATTTATGAACAAATCAAAGCGTCAAAAGTAGATCTATGTGTCCGTGTCAAAATACGACATGTTCAAAGCCCCGTATCGGAGGAAAACCCCCAAATGACACATATCACCAAATAGTTGGGATACGAACCACAAGTATCCCAATATGGACACGACACTAGCCTCAAACACAAATCTCATGTTCAATTGATCTATAGGATCAATTGACACACACAATAAAATATAAATTCGGAATTCCAACAAAATTGACACAAAAAGCACCATAACTTTCTCCATGGGTCTCCTATGAACACAAAACAAAGTCCTATGGGTAGTACATACATATGGGTTGATTTTACATGATTAAATCTCAGATTTAGAAGCTATTTAAATGGGAAAATCTGAATTATACCTATTGGGAGATGGATTCCCAATGAAACCTCCAATTGAGATGAACTTGCTTCCAAATTGTAGATCCTTGCTCCTCTTTGTAGATCCTTGCTTCCTTCTTCTAGATCCTTGCTTCCTCCTTCTCTAATGGTGAATTGGGAAGAATTTGGAATGAATTTGGTAGGGAATTGGATTGGGAATGGAGGGAATTTGGTAGTGGGAGAATTCTAGATCTAGATTTGGAATGAGATGAGAGGAGAGAGAAATTTCCCCCCCTCTTTAATAGGCCGGCCATAGCCCCTCCCCCAAGCAATTGTAAAATGTCCAATGTACCCCTTGGGACCTCTCATGAAGAAATAATTAAGGAAGGAAGCTTCTAGTCTAATCATTTAATTAATTTAATCCCTCTCCTTAACTATGGGCTTTCTAAATGGGCCAAGTCTAACTAATTAATTCATGTTGGTCCATGGTTCCAAACTAAACTAGTTGGGTCCACTAAAATAAGTCCAAAATAATTAAATAACATTCAACAATAATTAAATAATACAACAAAAATTATTTACCATGCACAATATTTATTTAAATAGAAAATTACTAAAATACCCTTTTTCCTAAAATGTGGTAGTGACAAGTCTACCCTCCTTAAAATAATTTCGTCCTCGAAATTCAAAGACAAAAACTACCCCCAGAAAAACACAGAACAGAACTAAAGAATCACAACTAACTAATGAACAGAACATAACAATGAACAGAACATAACTAGAATAACATACCTCAAGGTACAAAAAAATATGGATAACGCTCTCGCATGTCATCCTCTCTCTCCCAGGTAGACTCTCCCGGAGAGTGATGCCTCCATGCGACGCGCACCAAAGGAATAGTCTGGTTCCTCAGCACCTTCTCTCTCCGATCCAAAATCTCAACTGGCTGCTCTGGATAGCTAAGAGTAGGGCCCACCTCTATCTTCAAGTGATCCAATACATGACTAGGATCTGCCACGTATCGTCTCAACTGCGACACATGAAACACGTTGTGCACTCCCTCCAATGCAGGTGGCAAGTCTAGTCTATAAGCAACTGCACCGACCCTCTCTAGAATAGTGAAAGGTCCGATGAATCGCGGACTAAGCTTTCCGCCTCCACCGAAGCGAATCGTGCCTCGTGTCGGAGAAATCCTCAGAAACACCAAACCACCCACCTAGAACAAAACACCATCTTAAGAACTTAATCTATAACAAACAAGAACAAGCACAAAAAAAATCTAAACTATACCTCAAACTCCAAAGGTCTCCGATGGCTATCGGCCCAATGCCGCTGTCTGTCCTGCGCCACTCGAAGTCTGTCTCTGATCAACTGAACCTTCTCTGCTGCATCCACAACCATCTCTGGCCCAAGCAAAACTCTCTCTCCAACATCGTCCCAAGACAAAGGAGTACGACACCTCCGACCATATAGAGCTTCAAAAGGTGACATCTCTATACTGGCCTGGTAACTGTTGTTGTAAGTAAACTCTACCAAATGGAGATGGTCCTCCCAAGAACCCCCGAAATCTAGTACACAAGTGCGCAACATATCCTCGAGAGTCTGAATAGTCCTCTCTGACTACCCATCTGTCTGGGGATGATATGCAGTACTGAACTTGAGCTGAGTGCCCAAACTCTCCTGCAAACTCCTCCAGAAATAAGAAGTGAAACGACTATCTCGATCTGAGACTATGCTGACGGGAACTCCGTGTATCCTAACGATCTGCCTCACATACATCTCTGCCAGCTTCTCCGTAGACAAACCCACCTTGAAAGGCAAAAAGTGGGCCGACTTGGTCAATCTATCAATAATGACCCAAATCGCGTCTTTCCCTCCTAGAGATCGTGGAAGTCCGGACACAAAATCCATAGTAATGTGTTCCCACTTCCACTCTGGAATGGGTAATGGCTGAAGTAACCCTCATGGCCTCTGCCTCTCGGTTTTCACCTGCTGGCACACTAAGCATCTGGATACAAACTGTGCCACTTCCCTCTTCATGCCATACCACCACACACTCTCTCGCATATCCCGATACATCTTGTTAGCACCTGGATGTATGGAATACTGAGAGCGATGCGCTTCCTGTAATACCTCCTCGCACAACTCTCCACTAGGCACACACAATCTAACTCCATGCCTCAAGGATCCATCCTCTGCAATAGTAAAATCATCCTCCAATCCTGCTCTCACCTGAGCTCTGATACTCCTCAAAGATACATCATCATACTGTGCTGCCTTGATCCTGTCAATCAAATCTCAGTGTATCTGCAATCCCCACATCTGCATAGCACACCCAGGAACAATCACCTCAATGCCCAAGCTCTCCAAGTCCTCCAACAGATATCGATCCTGCGTCAAGAACATAGCTACCGGATACCTGCTCAAAGCATCGGCAACTACATTGGCTTTCCCAGGATGATATTGCAAAGAGATATCAAAATCCTTCATCAGTTCCAACCACCGACGCTGCCTCATGTTCAACTCCTTCTGCGTGAAAACGTACTTCAAGCTTTTGTGGTCTGTGAAGATCTCCACACGCTCTCCGTACAAATAATATTTCCACAACTTCAGAGCGAATATGACAGTTGCCAATTCCAAATCATGGGTAGGATAGTTCTTTTCATGATGACGCAATTGCCTGGATGCATAGGCAATCACTTTCCCATGCTGCTGAAGAACACAACCTAAACCCTTCCCCGATGCATCACTATAAATAGTGAAACCTCCGGACCCTGATGGCAACGACAAAATAGGAGCAGACGTCAACCTCTTCTTCAACTCCTCAAAAGCAACCTGGCAATCCTCCGTCCAAACAAACTCCACATCCTTCCTTGTGAGTCTGGTCATCGGCTCGGCAATCCTCGAAAAATCTTGCACAAACTTCCTGTAGTAGCCTGCCAATCCCAAGAAACTCCTGATCTCTGCTACCGAACTCGGAGTCTTCCAAGATTCCACTGCTAAAATCTTCTTCGGATCCACTGAAATACCATCACCAGTCACAACATGCCCCAAGAATTCTACCTTGTCCATGAAAAACTCACATTTGGACAACTTCCCATACAACTTCTCCTTCCTCAGCACATCCAACACAATCCTCAAATGCTCCTCATGCTCCTCCGGTGTCCTCGAGTATATGAGTATGTCGTCGATGAACACCATCACGAACTTGTCAAGGTACTGGTGGAACACTTTGTTCATCAAGTTCATAAATACCGTCGGTGCATTAGTCAAACCAAACGGTATCACCATAAACTTGTACTGACCATACCGAGTTCTAAAAGCAGTCTTCGGTATGTCCCCCGGCTTCACCTTCACCAGATGGTAGCCTGATCTCAAATCTATCTTAGAAAATACCTTGGCACCACTCAACTGATCAAACAGATCATCAATCCATGGCAAAGGATACTTATTCTTGATAGTGAGATTATTCAAAGCCCTGTAATCAATGCACATACGCACCGATCCATCCTTCTTCGGTACAAACAATACCGGGGCTCCCCATGGTGAAGAACTCGATCTGATAAACCCCTTATCCTGCAATTCGTCCACCTGCTTCTTCAACTCGACCAGCTCGCTGTTGTTTACTCTATAGACATGCTGCAAAATCGGTTCTGCACCTGGCACCAAGTCTATAGAAAATTCAACATCTCGATCTGGCGGCAATCCTGGCAATTCTTCAGGAAACACATCCAAAAATTCTGCTATCAACGGATGTGGCAACTCCTTGTCTTCCACCATAGCTCCACAAATAATGCCTTCTTCCTGCTCCGCAGCTCCTCTAGCAAACTCGAACTCTGGCTCTCCTGGCGGACCAAACAAAACTCTACCTCCTCTACAATCTATGCTAGCACGGTGCCTACTCAACCAATCCATCCCGAGTACAATGTCGTAGCTCAGAAGTGGCATTACAAGTAGACACGCACTCAACTCCCGGCCTCCCAGAGTAACTCTCCGATCTTTGCAAATATCATTAACCAGGATAATGCCTCCCCCGGTCATGATCTTGCAAGTCCTAAGCAAAGACTCAGCTACCAAACCATGCTTTAGAGCAAAAGAAACAGATACAAAACTATGGGAAGCACCACTATCAAACAAAGCTAAAGCTGGAATGGAATCAAGAAGAATAGAACCTGCGATGACATCTCCGGTGGGTTCCTCCTCTTCGACTGTCATAGCAAACGCTCGTCCCTGCCGAGCACCTCCCTGCTGCTGATGCTGGACAAAACGCTGCTGCTGTGTCGGAAGCGGTCCCCTCGGTTGTGCTGCAGGTGGTCTCATCTGTGCCCTCGGAGCTGGAGCTGCTCCCTGAACTACACGACGAGGACACTCCCTCAATTGATGCCCTTCAGTAGCACAATACAAACAAACTCCTAGCCTCTTTCTGCAAACTTCCCAGATGTGGCCGGGCTTCTTGCAGAAGTTGCATAGAGCTTGCTGTAACTGCCTCTGCTGCTGAGGTGCCTGGTGAAAAGGCGCTCTAGCTGGAGTCTGGTTCTGCTGTGGCTGCTGGAAAGGTCTGGACTGGAAATGAGGACGTTTGGCAGATACTGCACTGCCGTTGGCCCCCAGAAAAGAATCACGGTCTCTCTTGGTCTTCAAACCCAGATCCCGCTCAACCTTGCGTGCCTCCGCAAGTATCTCCGAGTATGTCTCATAAAAAGACGGAATGAGGATCAATATGGCACATGATGTAAGACATCAAGGAAAGGACAGTTTAAGGGATCAAGTATCAATGTCAAAGGAGAATAGTTGAATCAAAAGAATTTTCCTAGATGTGATTGAGTATCTCAGCCTATATCCTATATCCTATCGCAGGCTCGCAGTAGTACAACTAAGTTGTCGTACTACCACGACATCACATACTTGTGAAGCTAGACCTGCATGGGCCACCACCAAAAATGTGTCACGACCCGCACCCGGGGTAAGGGTACTAGTCGGAAACAACGCCCAGCCTACGCCGCAGAATCGGCGGTAGAACGCTGTCTAGAAAGTCTATCTAATATAATGAACCACCAAAAGATAGTGTACTCAATCACAGAACTAAGATAGAATGAACACGAATCAGATAAGAATAGAATAGTCACAATACAACTCATGAGTCTAAAATAATACATCAATGAGTCTGAAGAAAAATACAGAAATATGCTGGAGACAAATCCAGTACAAAAGAATACTACAAAACTATAAAGCTACAACTCTAGGGTCAACTGTCTCAGTTGGGATAAGTCCCTCTTGAGCCAGGGTCTCAGAATCTAAACCCACAACATCCTGGGGTCCATAATAGGTAGGGTACTCCTCAGTGTCATCTGGAAAAATATATCCAGTCAGGAAAGGAGCAGAGTACAACCCTAACAGCAGTTCTCAAATAATGATAAAAACTATGTAACAGTAAATAGCTGTGGATAAACAAGATGCATAAATAGAGACAAGAATGTAGAGACAATAAGGAAATACTGGAAAGAAATACAATAATGAACAATATACTGATGGAACAAGAATACTAATGACTAAGTGTGTGAGTACTAGCTTTAACATGTGATCGGCTTGAGAACTTGCACAAGAGTATAATGGCCTGGCTGATTATACGTGCGGTGTATGATCAACACTCACAAGGAACAAGACATGCACAAGGAGGGTATGATCACATATCTACACTAAAATACTTCCCACCCCGACTGGTATAATAGATCCAACCATGGTACGTTATGGCACTAGATTCCCCAAGAAGATAGCTAGTCTCCCCGAGAATCGGTGTCTGTACATGTACAAGATAACCAATGAAACAATACTTACACCATATACACCATATACCAAGGAATAACATCTCATGACGAGATTCGGATATACCAATCCGTGTAACCATAGTGTCAAGAGAACATGTATATCTACACTAGATACAACGAACATAGAGGATATCATAAATGAGAAACTATCAGAGAATGTACTCGCCTGAAGTCCAATGAACAGTCTCACAAATGTCTGACTCGGTGCCTCAAAGACCTAGATATGGAATACCACATTAATACAAGGTCCCGGAAAGAGAACAAGTCAAACTAGGCAATTTCTAGGTCAATAAGTCAATTCTAAGTCAAAAGTCAACTATGGTCAACTCTAAAGTCCACTAAAGTCAAACATGGTCAAACCCAAAGTCAACCTCACAAGACATCTATAAAATAATATAGAGATAAACTACAATAATTTAGGAATCAAATTAGATTCAAAAAGAACTCACATAAAGTATACTAATAATATAATTAATATATACCCTAAAATAATATATATACAACCCAACATTTATATAAATAACATAATATATTATTACAATTATTATTCCTCACAAAACACATATATATATACATATATATATATATACAATTATAATACATAATATATACATTAAATCTGTCAAAGCGTCATTGAAAAATAGTGAATAAAATAGGATTAAATCAAAACAGTTTAAATAGTGACAGTCGGGACTGTCACCGAAGGACTGTCACCGAAACCCAAATAATAAACTGCCACTGCTTTGGTTTTCGCTGACAGTTAAACTGTCGCGGAAAAGCGTCACAGAAAAGCTGCTGTTTCCCGCTGCTGTAATTAATGACAGGTTTGTCATTAATTGCCCGAAGGCTACAGCGGCTGCTATTAGTCGGCTAATTAATGACAGTTTTTACTGTCATTAATTCACTGTCACTAAAACAAGTTGTATATATATAATTATATATATATAAAAACAGAATATATAAACAATATATATATATATAAATATAATATATAAAACAGTATATATATATATATATAAACCATTAATACAAAAATGTACATATATATATTAATATACACATAAACTTATACCTTCAAATATTTAACAAAGAACATATAATTTACATGGCTAGAAGCACACCTAAAATATTTACATTAATATCCAAATAATTACATAATAATTATAAATAATATAATTACACAATTAAACATACAAATATATTTTATAAAACATTTTATGTACAAATTATATTATTAACAAGTAGTACATATATATTTCATGCAAGCTACATATTATATTGTACACTATTTGCACACACAAAATATAGATCCATGCTACAATAATTACCATAATAAATACACAAAATAAATATATAATATCTATATATATTTACTAATTTTAAATGAAGAATTTAAACCATACATAATTAGATCTTCACATAAACACATTAAATTGGAGAGTATCACACCGTATCCCACTAGATCTAGGATACGCATGTGACACGAGTCCAACACACAACCAATTGTACCCCGAAGGACACAAACAAAACACAAATAATATTTATGAACAAATCAAAGCGTCAAAAGTAGATCTATGTGTCCGTGTCAAAATACGACATGTTCAAAGTCCCGTGTCGGAGGAAAACCCCCAAATGACACGTATCACCAAATAGTTGGGATACGAACCACAAGTATCCCAATATGGACACGACACTAGCCTCAAACACAAATCTCATGTTCAATTGATCTATAGGATCAATTGACACACACAATAAAATATAAATTCGGAATTCCAACAAAATTGACACAAAAAGCACCATAACTTTCTCCATGGGTCTTCTATGAACACAAAACAAAGTCCTATGGGTAGTACATACATATGGGTTGATTTTACATGATTAAATCTCAGATTTAGAAGCTATTTAAATAGGAAAATCTGAATTATACCTATTGGGAGATGGATTCCCAATGAAACCTCCAATTGAGATAAACTTGCTTCCAAATTGTAGATCCTTGCTCCTCTTTGTAGATCCTTGCTTCCTTCTTCTAGATCCTTGCTTCCTCCTTCTCTAATGGTGAATTAGGAAGAATTTGGAATGAATTTGTTAGGGAATTGGATTGGGAATGGAGGGAATTTGGTAGTGGGAGAATTCTAGATCTAGATTTGGAATGAGATGAGAGGAAAGAGAAATTTCCCCCCCTCTTTAATAGGCCGGCCATAGCCCCTCCCCCAAGCAATTATAAAATGTCCAATGTACCCCTTGGGGCCTCTCATGAAGAAATAATTAAGGAAGGAAGCTTCTAGTCTAATCATTTAATTAATTTAATCCCTCTCCTTAACTATGGGCTTTCTAAATGGGCCAAGTCTAACTAATTAATTCATGTTGGTCCATGGTTCCAAACTAAACTAGTTGGGTCCACTAAAATAAGTCCAAAATAATTAAATAACATCCAACAATAATTAAATAATACAACAAAAATTATTTACCATGCACAATATTTATTTAAATAGGAAATTACTAAAATACCCTTTTTCCTAAAATGTGGTAGTGACATTAATCATGGAGGATTTTTCATACAAGGAAGAGGGGTGTTGACTAGTCAAACAATGGAGGGCTTCTCTATTTGGTTTGAACCAATGGAGTGTTGCCACCTAGTGCAACTTTTGTAAATTAGTCCCCTAAATTTGGGTATTTGCACAGACACATAAAATGATGAAAAATTTGTAGAAGAATTGGTGTTTGGTGTTTTGTAGGGTAAGGGGGTATTGTGTATTTTGCATGGACTTAATTCATGGGGCATTGGGTTAAGTTGGGATTAAAAATAGGATTAGTCAAAGTTGGTATCCCTAATTAAATTAAAATAAAATATCATGTGCTCTTATATTAAATGGGGGCACATGGGGTCTCAATTGGTAGTGACACAAAGGTCATGAATGGTGTAGGCTTGGTGTCAGTCTTGGACCCTTTAATTGGTCCGGCTCAACGGGTTGAGTTGGTGTCTCAAAATTGATGGCAACGACACAGGTGCGCGACACAGGATTAAATATGGATTTTGGCTACGAAAAGTTGTACAATTAAATTAAAGCACAAGGAATTATGATTTTGAGTGACGAAAAAGTCCAGCGTCTAAATTGGCATGTCAAGTCTAGAATGCAACTTGTTGGAAATTATGGGCTAATGTTGGGCTCCAAAAATTACAAAAAAGGTAGGGTGCACCAAGGGTTTAATTAAAGAATCAGACATCTGCATCCTTAAATCTAAACCTCAAACATCTGCTGCTAAATCCAAAATTTTATAACCCATAACCAGACTATCTATAGAAATAAATGAGGGGGTTTACATCCTTCCCAACTTAGAAAAATTTTATCCCCGAAATTAAAAATAAGGCACGATACTAGCTATGAGAATTTAAAATCAAACTAGTAATCAAATACGGTACGTAAATTCGTACCTCAATCCTCAAATAAATACGAAAAACGCTGCCGAATAGAATCCTCGTGCTCCCGGGTAGACTCGCCTGGCAAATGATGCTTCCATGCAATCCTGACTAATCGAATAGTCTGACCTCTCAAATTCTTCTCACTGTGATCGAGTATCTCCACTAGCTGCTCTACGTAAGATAAACTGGGCCCGACTGTAATCTCTGAATGATCAAGCACGTGGGTAGGGTCTGCCACGTATCTCTTCAACTGCGATACGTGAAATACGTCATGAACTCCTTCTAATGATGGAGGCAATGCAAGACGATAAGCCACTTCGCCAACTCGTTCCAATATGTCAAAAGGTCTGATGTACCTCGGACTCAGCTTGCCTCTGCCTCCGAATTTGATGGTACCCTGAGTAGGCGATACCTTCAAAAATATATGGTCACCCTTCTTGAACTCTAAAGGTTTGCGGTGCGCATCTGCCCAATGCTTTTGTCTGTCCTGTGCTGCACGCAGGTGGCTCTGAATCTGTTTTAACTTTTCTACTGTCTATGTCACCAACTCTGGACCAAGTATCTGACGCTCTCCCACGTCACTCCAACATACCGGTGACCTACACTTCTTGCCGTACAGTACCTCATAAGGTGCCATTTTTATGCTAGTCTGGTAGCTGTTATTGTAGGAGAATTCTACCAAGTGTAAATGGTCCTCCCAAGATCCTCCAAAGTCGATCATGCATGCCCTCAACATATCCTCTAGTATCTGTATCATGCGCTCTGACTGGCCATCAGTCTGTGGATGATATGCAGTGCTGAACTTGAGATGAGTTCCTAGACTCTCCTACATACTCCGCCAAAAATGTGACATGAATCTGGAATCACGATCCGATACAATGCTGACAGGCACTCCATGTAGTCATACTATCTGCCTTATATATATGTCAGCTAATATCTCTGTGGACTGCCCAACTCTAAAGGGAAAAAAATGTGCAGACTTGGTGAGTCTGTCTACGATAACCCAAACTGCATCCTTCCTGCTAGGGCTCCGCGGGAATCCTGTGACGAAGTCCATGGTAATATATTCCCACTTCCACTCGGGAATGGGAAGCGGTTGTAATAGTCCTGCAGTCCTCTAATGTTCAGTCTTGACTTGCTAACAGACCAAGCATCTCGCCACGAATCGTGCAATCTCTCTCTTCATCCCATGCCACCAGTAATGTTGTCTCAAATCTCGATACATCTTCGTACCCTCGGGATAAATAGAATAAATAGAGCTATGAGCCTCGATCATCAACTCTTGGCATAGCTCACCATTCGGAACATATAGGCGATCTCTACACCTCAATATTTCGTCTTCATGAATCCTGAGTCCCGTCTATATGCCGGCCTCTGTCCTCTCTCGCAGTCATCAAATTCTCGCATCTATAGGCAGGGCTGCCTTGATCCTCTCAATCAATGTGGATTGAACCTTGAGACTGGCCATCTGCCCATCCATGCCTGGCAATACAATCTCTATACCAAGCTCCTGGAGATCCTCTAGCAATTGCCACTGAGTCATCAAAAAGTATGCCATGGGCTTCCTGCTTAAGGCATCTACTACTACATTCGCCTTGCCAGGGTGGTACTGTAACTTGATATCATAATCTGTCATCAACTCTATCCAACGCCTCTGTCTCATGTTGAGCTCCTTCTGCGTGTAGACATACTTTAGACTTTTGTGATCTGTGTAAATCTCAACACGCCCTCCATAAAGGTAGTATCGTCATAGCTTTAGTGCAAATATCACTGCAGCTAGCTCTAGATCGTACGTCGGATAGTTCTTCTTATGAACTCTCAACAGTCTCGATGCATAGGCTATCACTTTGTCGTGTTGCATCAGTACACATCCTAATCCGCTCCCACACGCATCACTGTACACTACAAATCCTCCTGATCCTGAAGGACGTGTCAAAAATTGGTGCTGATGTCAGACGCTTCTTCAGCTCATCGAAAGCCTTCTGACACTCCTCAGTCCAGATAAACTCCTCGCCTTTACGCTTCAGTCGCGTCATAGGCGCAGCAATCCTCGAGAAATTTTCTACGAACCTCTGATAATATCCGACAAGTCCGAGAAAACTCCTAATCTCTGTAACTGATATACGGGTAGGCCACGTCTCTACTGTCGCTATCTTCTCCGGGTCAACTTATAGTCCATTTTTGGGGATTATGTGTCCCAGGAAGGGTACTCTATCCAAACAGAACTCACATTTGCTGAGCTTGGTGTACAGCCTCTCCTATCTCAGCGTCTCTAACACGATCCTGAGATATCTCTCGTGCTCCTCCTGGCTCTTGGAATATACTAAGATGTCGTCGATGAACACCACCACGAACTTATCTAAGTACTGGTGGAAAATATTGTTCATCATGCTCATAAATACTGCTGGCGCATTGGTTAAACCAAACGGCATGACAAAAAACTCATAGTGCCCATACTTCGTCCGAAAAGACATCTTCGGAATATCCTTTCTCCGTACCTTGATCTGATGATAGCCTGATCTGAGATCGATCTTCGAGAATACATATGCGCCACTTAGCTGATTTAAATAAATTATCGATGTGTGGCAAGGGTACTTATTCTTTATCGTTACAGCATTTAATGCCCTGTAATCGATACGCAAACGTAGCATCCCTGTAATCGATACGCAAATGTATTGTTCCGTCCTTCTTCGGCACAATAAGATGGGTACTCCCCAAGGAGAAACACTAGCCCGACTGAAACCCTTGTCTAAGAGATCCTCTACTATAGACCTTTAACTCAACCAACTCTATCGGTGCTAGTCTGAAGATGGGAAAATAACTGGCTCGGCTCTTGGAGTCAACTCTATAGCAAACTCTATCTCTCTGTCGGGTGGCAGGCCTGAAGATTCTCTAGAAACACATCCTCAAACTCTGATATAATGCGGGGGTACACTAGTTCACCTTTTACAATGTGTGCCCCTAAGGTAGATGGGTACCATACTCCCGGGCTCCCTGAAGAAACTCAAACTCAGGGTAATCTGGTGGTCTAAAAATAATGCAACCACGTTGACAATCTAGCGTCGCGTGGTATTGGTTCAAACAATCCATGCCTAGGACAATGTCATAGTCTAGACTTAACCTCCTAATAAATTCTCCCATTCTATTTTTAACACCAATCCTCCAAAATAAAATTCTCCCTTGCCTAATGTATAGTTACCCTTCTCCTCAATGCCTAAAATTTTATTCCTCAAATTTCTTCTTTCCTTTATTTATTGCTCTGAGTCACATATCACCCAAGCCCACGCCAAAATTTTCTAGTATCTGATAATCCTCTGCCAGGTGAGAGCCTAAAATTTTATCTCCTCTAGTTCATATTTTTGTTCCTGGTATTTCTATCATAGACAATAACTAATTTCTAGCATCTGGCTATGCATTTCCATAAATTATTCTAGAGGGTTATTATGATCAACAATCTTTCCAGCTCCTAGTACTTTCTAAATCACTGATATCTTAAGTACGGGTCGGGTACTACTGGGTCTAATTCTCTTGCTAACCTTCCACACTAGTTCTAGAATCCAAAATGAACCTAACAATATATCCGACTAAGGGTAACAATCTTCTCAGAGAATAGTACACGAATTCTGTCTTTTGTCGTCTGGACTTCGATCTTCTTCTGGAGGGAACCATCAGGCTAAAGCATTCGTCTTTCTCCAGAAAAAGGAGATAATAAACAATGATAACGATATTGATAAAAAAGGAACGAATATAATTGGGAAGTCCAATAGCGATAATCAATTATGAAGGGAGTTTTTAAAATTGATTATGGATTGAGAGCCTATTCAACAATAAATCATAATATCTATTCCTAATTTGCAGGCTCGCTTGGCACAGTCAGGTGACCAAGACGATTTAAATCGGACCTGCATGGGCCACCACAAAAACATGTTACGCCCCAGTCCCAAAATACGTAGGACCAGGAATACGCGACACGCTAGCTACGCATTCGTCCAGACTCTGGTCCGACTCGAATACGGATAAGCTGTAAACTACTAGAAACTATCTAAAAATCCAGTAAATATAAACATCTATGTCTCAATCCACAATAAAAAGAAATACACAAGAATGAGCTACATGTGCTACAGTCGGCCGCCCAGTAAACACACAAACTCGAATAGACTCGAGAAGAGATGAGTCTATAAAAACTAGGCTACAACAGCAGATGAATAATCAATAAGAATAAAGTAACCATAATAACGGTAGAAATAATATGAGTACCTGGTACCAATAACCGTACGACAAGCAACTCCATCAGCAACTCCAAGGGCTCTGTGATCATCTATGCTATAAAACTGGCAGGGGACCCGGTCCTCAGAGGGACGTAGCAAGGTACGAAAATACAGCAAGCCATAGTATAACAGAAAGAAACAAGTGCAACGCTGGTGTAATCTAGCATAACCAACTAAGTAAGACACAGTTTAAAGACAATATTCGACGCGTGGGCTGTCCAAAATAAAATTGTAGCTCCGGACACGGAAACATACGGGACGTACCGCAGCTCCGGGCAAAGAGTCACACGGGTGATACAACTACTCTAGATACAGGATCACTACAGAAATAGTACATTTATATATATAAGCGCGTAGAGAGGAGCCCAAACGTCTAGTAACTGTCTTTCCCATCCAAAGCGGTCAAAGATTGTGCGTTGAACCTGAACCTCTATCTAACAGTCTCGTCACACATAAATAACTATCAACAGATGCGCCCTAAGGTCGTCCCAGTCTCCGGTCATGATGTCAGTATCAGGATACAGGAAATCTGGCACGATAACAGTGTATGGACATATCCTAGGGTTATGATATACACAGGTACGTACATCAAGGTGTTGCGAACATCTATCACTTGTTACCAGACGTTATCGACGAACGTCTGCACCCAGTTTTGACCCGGACATGGAGTAACGAATCTAATCAAAAACGCGCATAATGCATATAATAAATCAATAAATATCTGGTAACTAAAATACAGGGTGGCAAGGTATACTTGTCTGGATCCGGTTGCTGAAGATGGGGATCCTGTACAACGTCCAAGTCCGCGGGTCCCGTAGTACCTAGAGACGAGGTACAAGCTCAATCAATAAACTATCACGAGGCTGAAATAAGATGCGACACACGTCTAGCATATGTTTAAACCTCCGTTACAACTCACACAGACACTAAGCTAGAGGGTTGACCAAGGTTGACTAAAGGTATGTTACATCTAATCTAATTAATCACCTATAGAATATCATCAAATAAATCCTCAATCTTACTATATTTATCGTAATGTTCAGTAGTTCAAGTATGTTCAATCCTCCGAATTTTTTCTGGTCTTTACAGATGTTATCCCGCATATTTTAAACATCATCCTCGAATAAATTATAAACTATTTATTAAACCCTAAAATATATACAATCATTTCCATTTCACATTAAAACTACTCATCAATTTAATTCAACATTATTTATCAATCCCCAACACACTAGTTCACCATCAAACACCTGCGCCTCAATGTCCATCAATGTTCCAATATCAGAATATTATTTCTCAATAATTTAAATCTGCTCACCAAAATAATCAATATGCATTTATTAAATTAAACAACACCCTAAATTATCATACCTGGTATTTAAAAACCCTAAATATCAACTTAGCGTTTAAACACCACATGCATATATAAAAATGTAATATTCCTAAACTCATGCATTCAACCCTAAACTCCTCTAGAGCATCCTCAACCATTAAACCTGCTCCGCCATAGCCATCAACGCATAATTTAAATAACATCAAGCCGTAAAGATTAATGCATTTACATTACTGGCAACCCTAACTCAGTATATATAACCCATATTCAATACACATAAGAATACACTACAAGGAGGGGGAGAGTTCACCTTAGCAATGTGGTGGTGGTGCTGGCCGGTTGCGACACGCCGGAGGGGGAGGTCGTGGGGGTGTTGATGGTGGTGAGGTTGATGATGAAGTCGACCAGAGGGAATGGTAGTGGTGCTGTGGGTGGTAGCCGCAGGGAGGTTGGTCGATGGAGAGGCCGGAGTAGTGGTGCTGGTGATGGCGGTCGCGGGGAGATTGGTCGATGGAGGAGGTGCTATCGTGTGGTGGTATTGATGGTGGTGATGATGAGAAGTAGGGTGGCCGGAGGGAAGTCGGCCGGATGGGAGTTGGCCGGATGGAAGTGCAGTAGACCGGTCGAGATGGTGGTGGTGCGGGTGATGCCGTGGTCGTGTGGGGTGGTATGGAGCTGCGGGCCAAAGTCGTAGCGGTGGCAGCGGGGCGGAGGAGCTCGCAGGAGGTGCGGGCTTGCCGGGGGAGAAGGAGTGGCCAGTGGGGAAACTTGGCCGGAGGGGGGAAGTCCGGTCGGGTGTGGGATTGAAGAGGTGAAGAGGAAGAAGAAGACAAGAAGAAGAGAGGAAGAAGAAGGAAAAATATATACGGTTGGGAGTTTGTGTAGTGAAGAGGGAGTTGAGAGAAATGGGGTAGGGTTTTCTAGGTTTGGGAATTAGGGCCTTCTCTTGGGAAGAGTGTGAGGAGACACTTTATAGGGAAGGGTGATGGGGATTGTGGGGTGAGGATGCTTCCAATTTGAATGAGTGGCTAGGATTAATCATGGAGGATTTTTTATACAAGGGAGAGGGGTGTTGACTAGTCAAAGAATGGAGGGCTTCTCCATTTAATTTGAACCAATAGGGTGTTGCCACCTAGTGCAACTTTTGCAAATTAGTCCCCTAAATTTGGGTATTTGCACAGACACATAAAATAATAAAAAATTTGTGGGAGAATTAATGTTTGGTGTTTTGTAGGGTGAGGGGGTGTTGTGTGTTTTGCATGGACTTAATTCATGGGGCATTGGGTTAAGTTGGGATTAAAAATAGGATTAGTCAAAGTTGGTATCCCCAATTAAATTAAAATAAAATATCATGTGCTCTTAAATTAAATGGGGGCACATGGGGTCTCAATCGGGAGTGACACCAAGGTCATAAATGGTGTAGGCTTGGTGTAAGTCTTGGACCCTTTAATTGGTCCGGCTCAACGGGTTGAGTTGGTGTCTCAAAATTGATGGCAACGACACAGGTGCGCGATATAGGATTAAATATGGATTTTGGTTATGAAAAGTTGTGCAATTAAATTAGAGCACAAGAAATTATGATTTTGAGTGACGGAAAAGTCCAGCACCTAAATTGGTGTGTCAAGTCTAGAATGCAACAACTTATTGGAAATTATAGGCTAATGTTGGGCTCCGAATATTATAACAACGGTAGGGTGCACCAAAGGTTTAATTAAAGAATCAGACATCTGCATCCTTAATTCTAAACCTCAAACATATGCTGCTAAACCCAAAATTTTCTAACCCATAACCAAACTATCTATAGAAATAAATGAGGGGGTTTACATTGGGAGTTTGGCTATTGATGACAGGCTGCACCGAGATCTTGAATCCTTGGGCATTATACTACTAATCAGATACAAAAAAGGGGCACAAGTGGCACAACTGCGCCTCGAGCCTGACTTATTACAAAAAGTCAAGTCCGTTCAGAAGGATGATTTATTCCTGCAAAAGATGCAAGCTCTTATCTCAGCAGGAAAGGCAACTGACTTTGCGGTAGGCACGGACGGGATGCTTCGAGTGAAGGGAAGACTGTGCGTTCCAGACGACGCGGCCCTCAGAAAAGAGATACTCACTGAAGCTCATTATGCAAGTTATACTTCTCATCCGGGTAGTACCAAGATGTATCGGGATCTCCGTACAACGTTCTGGTGGCACGGCATGCAATAAGATGTGGCGTTGTTCGTGTCACACTGCATGGCTTGTCAGAGAGTAAAGGCCGAGCACCAGAAACCGGGAGGAGAGCTGTAGAACCTTGCTATTCTGGATTAGAAATGGGAACATATAACAATGGATTTCATTGTTGGCTTGCCAAGGATGCAACGGGGAAATAATATTGTTTGGGTTATTGTCGATCGCCTCACCAAGTTTGCTCACTTTTTGCCTATCAAGTCTACTTGGAGCGTCGATCGCTTGGCTCAAATCTACCTCAACGAAATCGTTCGGCTCCATGGCATGCCCATATCCATAGTCTCCAATAGAGATGGTCGATTCATATCGCGTTTCTAGGAAAGCCTGTAGTCAGCAATGGGGACAAAGTTGAAGTTTAGCCTCGCCTACCATCCATAGATCGACGGCCAAACGGAACGTGTTAACCAAATCTTCGAAGACATGCTACGACTCTGTGCCTTGGACTTGAAGACAAGTTGGGACCTGCATCTACCATTAGCTGAATTTGCTTACAACAACAGTTTCCAAGCTAGCATTCAGATGGCGCCGTATGAGACGTTATATGGATGGAAGTGCAGATCCCTGATCTGTTGGGACAAAGTTGGTGAACGGCAGATCCTTGGCCCTGAGCTCGTGGAACAGACTGTCCAAAAGATTCGCTTGATTCGGAAAAGGCTAAAGATAGCTCAGAGTCGCCAAAAGAGCTACGTTGATACACATCGACGTCCACTTGAGTTTCTTGAAGGCGATCGGGTATTTCTAAAAGTCTTGTCATGTGAGGAGTCACCAGATTAAAAGCAAAGGGGAAGCTAAATCCAAGATTTGTCGGTCCGTTCAAAATACTAAAGCGAGTTGCCTCAGTTGCATACCAGATTGCCCTACCGCCATCCCTATCCGAAGTACACGATATTTTCCATGTTTCCTAACTCAGGAAGTATGTGTACGACCCAAGTCACGTAGTAGACCTGGATTAGCTGAATCTTCAGACTTGACATATGTAGAACAGCCTGTGCAAAATTTGTATCGGAAAGAAAAGTTGCTCCGAAGTCGCTCGGTTCCTCTCGTGCGCGTGCTTTGGCAGAATCACTCTGTCGAAGAATCCACTTAGGAGCTTGAATCTGAGATAAGGGAAAGGTTCCCCTCCTTATTTCCTAGTGGTAGGTTCTATTCCTAATTTTCGGGATGAAACTTCCAATTAGTTGGGTAGGATGTGGTGCCCCGTTCCCCCTATTCGGGGAGCGCGGCTAAGAAATACAAGACGGTATCGTTCGATCGGGATAGATTGAAACAAGAACTAATCCACGTTATGGATTTGTCTCTTCGGAATCGATTCCCATATTCAGTGGACCATGCCCCCGGGATCGACTTAGCGGCAGAGTCAGGAGGGACCTCTCCGCTGCATCTTTTGTTGCCTCAGTTTTCGCTGTCGCTTGTTGCTTTCGTGCCTTGAGTTGGTTTTTGGATTTGCTTGAGTTTTCATGAATAGTTTCGATAGATTTTATTATTTTCGTTCATTGAACTATACTTCAATTCCGATAATGGAAAGAGTGTAAGAGGTATTGATCAGTTGTTCGTGGCAATGCAGGTGAACCAGCAGTAGGCAATGCTCGAACGGACTCCTGAAGCACCTATTTCCTTCTCCCTTCCAACAAACTAAGTGAGTGGCTTATATTCGATTCAGTTGGCCCTTCTTCCAGTCGTCACATCTAAAATCTTATATTCTTGCTTGCCCCGATCAGATGATACCAAGTAATAACTAAAAGATATCAAGATAAAAAGGAAAAGACTTGGATTATTATGCTTGTCAATCGAACTTGTGAACGGTTAACTATTGCATGCTAGTTCGTTCAAAATGTTCTTATATATGCTTCAATTTTAGTTAGAATGTTCACTTCTTCTATAAATTGAGATATGTGTAGAACACACTTGTTTATGCCACAACTGTTCAGAGAGACTATGCAAAATAAATCATATAATGTTACTTGTCTCAAATGCTTATTGCCTTAAAACTACATCAATGGATAATTCAATATAAATGACGTTGATCATGGACAACTTGTGCACAAGGTCAATGGTTCCTGCGGACGGTTGCTGGGGCACTGGCACCGATCCGATCCGGACGGAACTTCAAGAATAGTCTCCCCCACTGGGCAGGATGGCGTACAGCGATACATGTGCCTCCGTCATCTTGGCCTTGAGACTAAACCGTCTAATATGGCATCAAGCCAGTGATCCCCATGTATATTTAAACCTGTTGTAAACTAACTTGTGTCTTCGTGGCAGGAAAGGACATGGTAAGTATTGTGCAGGTAGTTCAAACGGGCAGGTAAATATCACCGAACGGTGGCAGGTTATTTCATTGATTTTTATATCTATTGCTTACTGTAAAATAAACTAAGGCAAGATAGAAAGACCACAAATAATATGTATGCTTCATATAAACAATGTATTGATTGGTATAGTTGGGTTAGCTTGCCTTCACCAGTACGTTTTGATGTACTAACCCTCGTTGAAACAGGTTTTCCGCACTAAGGAGATCCAAGCGAGGAGCAGAAGTCAATCCCCCAATCCAGTCCAGCTATAGTCACGCCTTGATTCGTGCCAACTTTTGAAGTATCCTGAAGCAAGGAGCTAGCTACGCAAAACTCAATGCAGCTCCGTGGGAATGCCATCATCCCACCAGGAGGTCTTACATTTTGAAGTTTAGTAAAGGATGTAATGTACAGGACTGCTATCTCATTTTGTATCAATACTTTTGTAAGCCCGTGTGGCAACCTTATTGACTCAGTTCAGGAGTTTGTAATAGATGTTCATATTATCAATAAAAAAAAACTTTTCTATGTTTCAAATCTGTGTTTCAATTTATCTGCGTTCTCTGAATATGTGCTCGCTATGCCAAATCAAATAACTTAGCCTTGTGCGGTGCGCAACCTAGGCCCGCACTACGGTCACGCCCGGGGGGACGACTATCGATTCCACGGAATCGGGACGTGACACATGCCGTGGAGAAAAAGCAGCATCCATGTACCCCAAATATTAGCGGCATAAAGGCCTGACACCAAGATTACGTTTGACACAGAATCCTGACAAAAAGAATTTTATGAATGCCTCAAAAGATGTGAGCTCACTAAGCGACAAGAAGCTCTCGTCAGACTAATAATGGCTTCTGACAAGCGTGCAACACCACGTATACGGGGCCTCATGCATCCCAGACTCCATGCGCTCTATGTGTCTTTGGCACGATGCGTCCCAGACTCCATGCACTCTATGCGACTCTGGCCCTATGCGTTCCAAACTCCATGCGTTTCATACGTCTCTGGTCCCATGTGTTCCAAACTCCACGGGTCCCATGTGTCTCTGGCCCCATGCATTCCAAACGCCTTACGTCCTATATGTCACAGACTTATTGCGTCCAACGTGGCAAGGTTCCCTGAGACAAAATCTTTTTGTTGTGATTCTCTCCACCTAAATGAGGGCAACGTGTCAAGCTGACCATGTCACACAAATAGAAGACGAGAACCGCCAGAATCTTCAGCAAACAGTAAATCCCAACAAAACATCTACGTGGCAGCATGCCATGGACTCCACCCATACTATGCGCCTACAGTTATAATCGTATTCTATTGTAGGAGTCCCCTGCGGCCACCAAACAGAAGGACATGTGACACCTATAGCCCATCAACATGATGGCTATAAATAGAGTTAACTTGGACATCCCAGAGAGACCATACCCTTCAGGCGAGCTATGTACGTGCATACAAGCTCAAGAGATAGAGAAGAGAAGAAAGCACCCCCACATTCACTCGTCGGATCGTCAATGGAGTAAAAGATTCAATGCAGTACTCGATCTCCATCGTCACACTACCCAGATAAAAAATATTGTACTTAGATTATCTGTCTAGGATCCTCTTTGTACTCTTTTTTGTTGGTTATTAAATGAAGATTTTCCAAACCTACGTTAATGGCGTACACTCGTGTAAAAAACCAAAAAAGTAAGGTTGGTCAGTGTAACTTTTTTAAAAGCAGGGGTAACCAGTATTATAAACCAAAAATATATGGATAGTTAGTGTAAATAACCCTTATATCTTTTATTTATTTTAGTTATGTACTACTTTCCATTATGATTCTGCTTTTATAGCCTAGTATTTGTAGGTCTATATTATTCTCTTGGCCTATTCAAACGAATGTATTATTGGGCTGCAGACTACTAATGCATATCGTTCCTTCTTAAGATTTATTTACCATAGATTGAGATTTAGTTTAGTTATTGGATGTTATATATAGATATTTAGATTAATCACTTGATTATGGACAACGTAAGTGCACTTCGTCGGGTCCATTAAATTGGAAAGTCTTATGGAGTCGTACCAGCTAGCCATTGCCATGTGTATGGTCCCACATGTTTTGGGCCTGGGGTGTGACAGACGTTCAGCGTCAGCTTTGAACTCCTTGAACTTCTCGAACACTTCATATTTTGACTTGAGCAGATAGACGAATATGTACTTCAAGAAATCGTCGATGAAAGTAATAAAGTACTTCATTCTGGCCTTTGTAGAGAACTGTTTTAGGTCACCGATATCTAAGTGTACTAAATCCAGATGAACTGTGCTTCGATTTACCTGTTTCAATTCATGTGATCTTCGTCTGGCACCAACTTTACACTCCTCCACTCCTATATTTTGAGATAAATCCTAGACTAGACATCTTATTAATTCTTTTACAATGAACATGCCCTAGTCTATTATGCCATAACTCAAGAGAATAACCAAAAGAAGAGTGCATTAACATTATCAGTCAAAGTTACAAGTTGAAGTTTGAACATCCCTTTGGTACATAATGCTTTTTTAAAGTATGTTCCTTTATAGGACATAACCATTTGACTAGAGTAGATGTCCATCCTTAAGCATGCATTGCAAAGCAGACTTCCAGAGACCATGTTCTTGGCAATTACTAGTACGTTCTTCACATCATAAAGCATCAACGACTTTTCTGCAGTCAGATTCAGTACAACCGTCCCGATACCAAGTACTTCAGCTTGTGCCTGATTTTCTACCTTAACCTTCTCAGAGGTAGGCTTATATATAGTGAAGAACTCCCTTTTTGAGCAAACATGGCAAGATGCACCAATGTCCACCCACCAATCAGTATCTAAACCAGTTGAAATAACCTACGCAATCATAGCAACCTTGTTAGGCTCACTTTGCTCTGTATGTTTGGGCTTGGATCTGTAGTATTTCAGGTAGTGGACCTTCTTGCCACAGTTAAAACAGGCCCCATCATTCTTTGGCTTTGGCTTGAACGAAGCTGGCTTTACCTTCAGATGGTTGAAGTCCTTATTATGATAAGCATTATGCTTCCCCTTGTAGTCTCCAGCATACACCAGGTTGGTCTTGGCCATCTATTTGGACAGTGTGTCTATTTTGAGTTGAGCACTCTGTCTTGCCCCAATCTTCCACAAGTTTGATCGTCCCTGCTGGACGTGAGATCACCACGCCAATGCTATTACAGACAATGATGTCAAACATCATGGTTATCATCGAAACGACCAAGTTGTAGTGAAAGCCATATATTGTTACCAACAATAACACATCATAGTATACACAACAAAGCTCTCAAAGGATCAAAATAAAGATGTCACAAAGGCTTACAGCACTCTTGCTCTTTTTTTGTCCACAAAGGTACTTACCATTCCATACATCATGTCCCGTATATCCAAGTTGAGCCACTGCACCTACGTACCTGAAAATAATGCCCACAAACATAGGTCAGTACACAGTTGTACTAGTAAGTGGGGTAACCCACTCGTATAAACCGATACTAAGTATATAATAAATACAAGTAGTTATTACATGGTGGTCTTGTGGGGTAACCCACTCGTATAAACCACTCTCAAAGGATTAATTTCATATCCTGGCATGGCATACAACAAAAGCAGTAAAACAGGTTAAGCATTGAAAGCATTGAACTAAAGCAAACATGCTATCATGTGATCTTCTATTCACACAAGTAACTGAGCCTGCAACCGGCTAAACTCGAATCCAACAAGGTAAAGCATGAATCTAGCAAACCATGCCACAATCCAAGTCTCAAATCCATCCTCGATGCGCACACTCTTGCCCGAGGCAAGGTGGCCGCCCGTAGCATACTAAAGCACTATAATCAAACCAACTCTTATCAATATGAACGTCACTGGTCAAGCCATAAAGGACTATCTGAATGCATTTTGACCCGATCCAGCGTCGAGTAGCTAGCCCACCTGGTGGTCTCGAACTGCAAATATATGTGCTTCGAAGCACGTTACCAATGTTTTCTCCATGGCCGAACAGTCCCGGTACCCCGGTACAACCCGTTCGAGAAAACCAAACCCTGCGCACAACAGTTTGTCCGTGACCACGCAATGCTCCGATAAATGTAGGTACGCTGAGGAATCGAGCCTTCTCGCCCAACCATACTGACCCCGTTCCATCTTATTCTCCATATTTATTCTCAAATTATAGCCCAAGGCACCATTCTCAATTTATCTCCACTAGGCACCATGCCGCTTCTCGACCCAGTGCTCTGATTGGTGCGATACCTTGCTCTGAATGCTCCGTGGCACAATGTCCAAACAGTGGCACAATGTCCTCTCCGATGCAGTTGCCCGGTTTTGAACCACAATTGCACGCTTTGTCACGTCCCAGTCCCAAAATACCGAGGGACTGGACACGTGGCAATGGCCAACAGCACACACCGATGGACAAACCCAATTTAATGGATCCATCAAGGCGTACTTAAGCTGTAGTACAACAATAAGTAGGTCTGATGTTACAAGTCACAGTCTATACTAATCTCATCCACAACAGATAATCACAGATTAAATGCCAGAATAATGCAAATAGAAAATAAACTAGCATATCTCAACAAGAGTGTCTCGGGAACAACCCAAGAATAAGTCTGTTACATCAAGCAAATAGACATGAAATAAAGTAACTGGAAATGGAAATATCTGAGTATGTAAAGCCAATACTCAGGAGAAGTCTTCGGCCACGATCTCGTCCTCGGTTCCTGGTTCTGCTCCAAGAAGTGCTCCTGTTCCATACACCTCGGGGTAGATCTCTTCGGCTAAACCTGGGGACATCATCCAGATCCAGGTCCTCAGGGAACATAGCAAGGTACAAAATAACTCATGCCAAAATAAATATCAGTGCAGCAATAAATGAAACAATAGGGTAAATATGTAACCAGCTAAGTGAAATGCAAGTTGAGTGTTTTAGTTATACTCAGGCTGAGATTGCTACAGGATCAGTGTCGAAGAAACCATAGCAGTATTTTCTCGAAGGGCCGGTAAGGTACCAAAGCTCTGTGTCAGAGTCTAAGGCACAATCCATTAAAGTATTTTATATATATATATATATATATTCAGCCTTTTGTATGGTAAATCTCTCTCCACCCAATGTAATCTCACGTCAAGGTTTCATAATGTCTCATGTCCATGTCACGCAAGATCAAACTAATACAACAAGTCATTTATTGAGATTTAAGAAAATAATGTCCAAGTCATGTAATCTGTATCCTATACAGAACTACCTTGAATATTTCAGGAAGATTTTGTCTCATGATCAGTGTCAGGTGTCCTGGGTATAATGTACTTGATATGGCAAGTACGAGAATGTAAATGTCACGATATCCATCTCTAGTTGACCTTACATAACCCCGCGTACGGTGTTGGCACCCGACTATTAATCGGAAGCTAAGCAAGTCACGCGGTCCTAGGTTTAAGCATGTACAACAGTTAATTTAATCAAGTAAATAGGTAACAATACTGCAGGATTTTAGCAAGGTACACTTGCCTGGTGTTTCGGCTCCAATTGTAGCTCTGGCAGCAGCGGAATTTGCAGACAGTACTCCGGTTGCTGAAATAAACATCACCATTAGATCCAAAAAATATCAATCAGCTAGAAATGCCTGTCCTTGAGTCCAATTTGGAGACAAGGGCAAAAATAACAATTTTGGGTCAAAGCGGGGCCCACATGTGGTCCACTTCGCACCGAAAAATGTGTCAGGGACAAAGGTCTCCATATTCGTTAAACTTAGCGTCAACAGGTCCAGAACGATGATAGGAACCCAACGGAACTTCCAGAATTGGATTCCGATGGGCCGATCACAAAATCGCCCGTCAAGTGGAGCTTGTGGGGCCCACGATACGCGATTTTGTCAACTTTCTCAGAATCGAACCAAACGTGGGTCACAGGACCAGCGTATCGCTACGAGTCCGATGGTGTAAGTTTCGATCCGACGTGTGTACACAAAATTACGACGCATTCCAGAACTGACGGATACGGGACGATGTCCGCGGATACGAGCTGATTCTGGTGTGCACGTACATCCAAATAAACTTCTGCGAAATCCCGCACATCCGTATCGACGGCGCGCACGTATCGGTGAAGACCGCACGCGACCAAGTCGTCCCGTTTGGCGGGGCGTACTCAGTTCCGGGGTAAAACAGGGCATTGTTTTTCCTGTTTTTGGATCATGGTTCGCGATCGCCACAGGACGCGATGCACCGAGCGGGTTGCACGGGCACCGAGAGGGTCACGCAGGGTTCGCGATGCAACAGACGGAATCGAAAATGGGTAAACGAGCAGAGAGAAACGGGTACATGAACAGGGCTCCGAAAACCGAATTTCTCCGTGTCCGCGTCGACACGAAGTGTCCGGGTCGTCACCTAGGGTTAGGGTTTCGAGCTGCTGGGGCGTCGCCAGAGGACGGCGAGGTCGGGCCGGGGGCCGGAGGTGGCCGAGGGTGGTGCGGCGGCGCGCTGGGAGGCGGCGCAGGCAGCCGGCGGCTGGGCAGCGGGCCGGAGGGGGCAGCGGGGCCTTGCTGGGTCGGGGAAGGAAGGAGGATGAAGGAGGCCGGGGGCTCGGGGCTGGGCAGGGTGGTGCGGCGAGGCGGTGGCGGCGTCACGGCGAGGTGGGGGCGGTGGCAGCGTCGGGGCGGGGAGGTGGCTAGGGCGGGGAGGGGGTGTGGCCGGAGAGGAAGAGGGAAGGGTTTATATAGGCTGGGGGAGGCCGATCTAGGCGGAGGCGGTGGCGAAGGAGGCGGCGACGTGGCCGAAGGGCGCGGAGGGGCGGCGACGTGGCCGGCGAGGCGCGGAGGACGGCGGGAGAAGCGGGCACCGATCGGGTCGTGGGGAGAGAGGGGTAGCTGGTTCGCGGGTCGGGCGGGTGCGGGTTCGGTCGGGCGGACCCGACCCGACCCGCTAGGGTCAGCGGTCCGGTCAGTTGGGTTGGACCGGGTTCAGCCCGGTTCAGGCCGGTTTGAACCCGGTTCAACCCGGTTCAATTTATTTAATTTAAAAAATATATTTTTGGCTTTTTAAAAATATTTTCGGGGTCCAATAAATTCCAGAAAAATTACCCTAAGTCCAATATTTTATTTTACACCATAAAATATTATTTTCATAATATTTTAATATATTTTAAAAATATTTAATTTTATTTAATGCCAAAATACCCTAGTTTTTAATTAGTAAAAATTCCCAAAAAATCCCAGAAAATTCTGAAAAATCAAGTTTTAAAAATCTTAAAAAATCAGGGGGTTTACAATCTACCCCCCCTTAAAAGGATTGCGTCCTCGCAATCAAAGAATAACCGGTCAACAGAGATGACACGGTTGCAAGCATTGTTCGAAACACAAGACACTTAGGTAAATATCATTTCCCTAAGAATAAAAGTTATGCACTTTCCAGAGTAAAAAAATCTAGTTATAGCAAGAGAACTACAACTTTTTAGAAAAACTAGGTTATTATTAACAAGTTCCAAATTACTAGGTTGGGGCTAAGGTCACGAACCAATAGGCACGAGCTAAAACAATACTAGAAACGGTAGCTACGAATCACTTACGCGCATTAGCTACTCCAAGTGTCTGCGCGTCCTCCAAAGTCATTGCGTAAGCTTGTCCGCGTCCTTGAGGTAGTGCCCTCTGCTGTTGCTGGGCTTGCTAGAAGGGTGCTGCTCGAGGTGCCAAGGGTGGCCTTGGTTGATGTTCTCCTGGTGCTGGTAGAGCTTGCTGGTTTGCCCTTGGTGTTCCTTCTCTACGCTCAGGGCAGTCTTTCACTGCATGCTGTCTGGATCCGCAGCCTAAGCATAGTCCAAATTTACGTCTATACTCCTTCTCAACATGGCCTATCTTGCCGCAGTAGTGACAAGTAGGAAGAGTTAGGGATCTGGATGCAGCTCCATGTGGTGCTTGATGCAGATTTGGTTTTTTGGCAGTTTCTCCATTCGGTGCTCTGGTTGGTGCTGATGTGGAAGGCCTCTTCAGGTTGGATTCTCGTCTGATGACACGCTCCATACGTCGAGCTGCAGCAAGAACGTCCGTGTACGAAGTTGGTGCGACGGATCCGATCATTCTTTGTAGCTCAAAGTTTAGCCCATCAAAGAACTTCTTCGCCTTTTCTTCTTCTGTCGGGATCAATGTTGGGGCGAAACGACTTAGGCGAATGAACTCAGCGTTGTATTCTTCCACCGTCATAGCGTCCTGAGTGAGGCGATTGAACTTGTCCCGCAGTTCTGATCGAGCGATAGCCAGAATGTACATCTCCTGGAAGAGTCTGGAGAACTCCTCCCAAGTGACTCGGTCTGGTTGACTCGGTCTGGTCCGAGCCGTCTTTCTTCAGATAGCCACCAGTTATGAGCATTGCCCGTCAATTGCATTCTGACGGCAATCATCCAACGTTCCCGTGGAACCTCCGCTGCTTCCAGTTGATGTTGTATGTTGGTGAGCCACTCATGAACTTCTGTGGGCTCCTCCTTGCCAGAAAAAGTGCGGGGCTTCAGTTGGCGAAAGTCAGTGATAAAGCCCGTCGATGGCCGTCGAGCTGGTAGGTTGGCCTGCTCTAGTGCAGTTACTATGTTGTTCCTCAAGTAATCAGCCTCGCGACGCTGAGCCTCGTGTTGGACTTGTTGCTGGGCTTGCATCATCGCGTAGATCATTTGGAATATCTGTTGCCCGTCAATCGGCTGTCCTTATGGGAATACGAGCATTGGTGGAACGAACTGCGGCGGAGGTGGGATGTCATCACGCCGAAATCTGGAGGTAGGTTGACCTGCCTGATGGCTATGTTGAGTTGATGGAACTCCACCGACTGGTGTCACTTCATCGTCATAGGTGACACCTGCAACTTGTGGTGTTCCTGCGGGAGTCTCGTCGCACACTTGTGAATCCATTGTCTTGCATCTAAAATAAACTATAAGAAGCGTACAGAAGAATCAAGGCAGGATGCAAGTAAATTATTTTTGAAGTCGATATAGAGATCAAGAATGATTCAAGCAAGTGGATGAGATCCTAAAACTTATCCTATTCTTATTGTAGGCCTGTTCGGTCCCTAAGTTGAAACCGAACAATTTAGTCGTAGACCAGCATGGGCTACCACAAAAATCATGTCACGCCCCAGTCCCAAAATACCGAGAGACTGAACAAGTGGCAATGGCCAGCAGCACGCACCGATGGACAAACCTAATTTAATGGATCCATCAGGGCGTACTTAAGCTGTAGTACAACAATAAGTAGGTCTGATGTTACAAGTCACAGTCTATACTAATCTCATCCACAACAGATAATCATAGATTAAATGTCAGAATAATGCAAATATAAAATAAACTGGCATATCTCAACAAAAGTGTCTCGGGAACAACCCAAGAATAAGTCTGTTACATCAAGCAAATAGATATGAAATAAAGTAACTGAAAATGGAAATATCTGAGTATGTAAAGCCAATACTCAGGAGAAGTCTTCGGCCATGATCTTGTCCTCGGTTCCTGGTTCTGCTCCAAGAAGTGCTCATGTTTCGTACACCTCGGGGTAGATCTCTTCGGCTAAACCTGGGGACATCATCCAGATCCAGGTCCTCAGGGGACATAGTAAGGTACAAAATAACTCATGACAAAATAAATATCAGTGCAGCAATAAATGAAACAATAGGGTAAATATGTAACCAGCTAAGTGAAATGCAAGTTGAGAGTTTTAGTCATACTCAGGCTGAGATTGCTACAGGATCAGTGTCGAAGAAACCATAGCAGTATTTTCTCGAAGGGCCAGTAAGGTACCAAAGCTCTGTGTCAGAGTCTAAGGCACAATCCATTAAAGTATTATATATATATATATATATATATATATATATATATATATATATATATATTCAGCCTTTTGTATGGTAAATCTCTTCCCACCCAATGTAATCTCACGTCACAGTTTTATAATATCTCATGTCCATGTCACGCAAGATCAAACTAATGCAACAAGTCATTTATTGAGATCTAAGAAAATAATGTCCAAGTCATGTAATCTGTATCCTATACAGAACCACCTTGAATATTTCAGAAAGATTCTGTCTCATGATCAGTGTCCGGTGTCCTAGGTATAATGTACTTGATATGGCAAGTACGAGAATGTAAATGTCACGATATCCATCTCTAGTTGACCTTACACAACCCCGCGTACGGTGTTGGCATCCGACTATTAATCGGAAGCTAAGCAAGTCACACGGTCCTAGGTTTAAGCATGTACAACAGTTAATTTAATCAAGTAAATAGGTAACAATACTGCAGGATTTTGGCAAGGTACACTTGCCTGGTGTTTCGGCTCCAATTGTAGCTTTGGCAGCAACGGGATTTGCAGGCAGTACTCCGGTTGCTGAAATAAACATCATCATTAGATCCAAAAAATATCAATCAGCTAGAAACGTTTATCCTTGAGTCCAATTTGGAGACAAGGGCAAAAATGATAATTTTGGGTCAAAGTTGGGCCCACATGTGGCCCACTTCGCACCGAAAAATGTGTCAGGGACAAAGGTCTCCAAATTTGTCAAACTTAGTGTCAACAGGTCCAGAACGATGATACGAACCCAACGGAACTTCCAGAATTGGATTCCGATGGGCCGATCACAAAATCGCCCGTCAAGTGGACCCTATGGGGCCCACGATACACAATTTTGTCAACTTTCTCAGAATCGAACCAAACTTGGGTCACAGGACCAGCGTATCGCTACGAGTCCGATGGCGCAAGTTTTGTTTCGATCCGACGTGTGTACACAAAGTTACGACGCGTTCTAGAACTTACGGATACGGGACGGTGTCCGCGGATACGCGCTGATTCCGGTGTGCAAGCACATCCAAATCAACTTCTGCGAAATCCCGCACGTCCGTATGCGCGCCGCGCACGTATCGGTGAAGACCGCACGCGACCAAGTCGTCCCGTTTGGCGGGGCGTACTCAGTTCCGGGGTAAAATAGGGCGTTATTTTTCCTGTTTTTGGATCGCGGTTCGCGATCGCCATAGGACGCGATGCACCGAGCGGGTTGCACGAGCACCGAGAGGGTCACGCAGGGTTTGCGATGCAACAGACGGAATCAAAAATGGATAAACGAGCAGAGAGAAACGGGTACCTGAACAGGCATCCGGAAACCGAATTTCTCCGTGTCCTCGCCGACACGAAGTGTCCGGGTCGTCACCTAGGGTTAGGGTTTCGAGCTGCTGGGGCGTCGCCGGAGGATGGCGAGGTCGGGCCGGCGGCTGGGCAAGGTGGTGCGGCGGCGCGCTGGGAGGCGGCGCAGGCGGCCGGCGGCTGGGCAGCGGGCTGGAGGGGGCAGCGGGGCCTTGCTGGGTCGGGGGAGAAAGGAGGAGGAAGGAGGCCGGGGGCTCGGGGCTGGGCAGGGTGGTGCGGCGAGGCGGTGGCGGCGGCGCGGCGAGGCGGGGGGCGGTAGCAGCGTCGGGGCGGGGAGGTGGCTAGGGCGGTGAGGGGGTGTGGCCGGAGAGGAAGAGGGAAGGGTTTATATAGGCTGGGGGAGGCCGAGCTAGGTGGAGGCGGCGGCGAAGGAGGCGGCGACGTGGGCCGAAGGGAGCGGAGGGGCGGCGAAGTGGCCGGCGAGGCGCGGAGGACGGCGGGAGAAGCGGGCACCGATCGGGTCGTGGGGAGAGAGGGGTAGCGGGTTCGCGGGTCGGGCGGGTGCGGGTTCGGTCGGGCGGACCCGACCCGACCCGCTAGGGTCAGCGGTCCGGTCGGTTGGATTGGACCGGGTTCAGCCCGGTTCAGGCCGGTTTGAACCCAGTTCAACCCGGTTCAATTTATTTAATTTAAAAAATATGTTTTCGGCTTTTTAAAAATATTTTCGGGGTCCAATAAATTCCAGAAAAATTATCCTAAGTCCAATATTTTATTTTACACCATAAAATATTATTTTCATAATATTTTAATATATTTTAAAAATATTTAATTTTATTTAATGCCAAAATATCCTGGTTTTTAATTAGTAAAAATTCCCGAAAAATTCCAGAAAATTCTGAAAAATCCAGTTTTAAAAATCTTGAAAAATCAGGGGGTTTACACGCTTTGCTTAACAAAGCGTTCTAACTTGATACTCGTGCGCAATGCACGCTCGCTTGATGAAGTATTCTCACACTGGTCCAAATCGTAAAGTTTAACTCAAATCCACTAATCCTATATATTCATCCAAACGTCGCACACTCTATGCACGCCACAGTGCAGTATTTCCTATATTCTAGTTCAAGTATTAATATGCACATGTATTCCATTTATTAGACATGAAGGAGTAGAGGAGAAGGGACAGAGCTCACTCACCAAGTCTGAACCCGCTAAGCACTCTGCCTTGCCGACACGGCCGATTCCTTGAATCTGTAGTCCAATGCGAAGCACGATCTACTCAATTGGTATGATCGTGGGAGCAGGTCGTGCTCTCCAACTCATCTGACCCGATCGGACTAAGAAAGACGACATTATCGCTCTAATTTTGCTATCTCTGCACTTGCTTCAAACAAACACTTTGATTCCATTCACGTCGTCCATGCCTCAGCCCGTTGCAAGGCGCTGCTCTGGTCCCACTGAACTTCGCACACGATCTACACATAAAATTAACTCAAATAAATACTTCCTCCCAAATTCAACTAAATAAAATGCAACCAAACTTGTGTCTCATTTTTATCCGACTCAGCGTAATTCTCCGTGCGGGTGCAGGGCATTACACACTCAACTCGTCTTCAACATGGATCCAACGTAGGAGGCGCTCAAGATCGACCTCCAACTTCTTACGGTACATGTCAGCAATAAAGTTGCTCCACCCAGGTGGGAGCTTGGCGATAATACCCCCCACGATGAATGCGTCGACCATAAACATGCCTCCATCCTCAAGTTTTTGATGCAACTTGAGAAACTCTTTGACTTGAGGCAACATCGTCTTTCCATCCTCAAATCGCATCTTTCAGACCTTTTCGGTCACATGGATCTTATTCCGATACTCATCAGACTTGTAATGCTTCTCCAGAGACTACCAAACGTCCTTTGCCAGGATCGTCTTGCTATATGACTCCGCCAGAGAGTCACTTCCAGTTCCCGATATACGTATTTGGAATGTATTTTTATTTTAGCATGGTTGCATGTGCATGGAGACTAGACCCATTCTTTGGTTTAACATGGTTCATGGTTTATTTTATGGGTTGGTTCAAGTAATGAGAACCTTTGGTACAACCCTCAACCCTACCATATATAACCTAACATTTTCTCTCTCTCTCTCTTCAATTCTTCATTTCTTCCTCTCTCTTTAGTTTCTCTCCCCATTTCCAGAGGCAAATACACCTTGCATGAAAAATGGAAAAAAAAAACCTCCATATTATTGTTCCATCATGTTTGTTATGTGTTTCTTAGCACTTTTAGAACTTGGAGTTATTAATAGCTAATATTGAATAGGAACAATAATAATAGTTTATTAATAAATACTAATAATAATAGGTAACAGTAATATACTAGCAATAATAATAATTAGTAAAATGGTAATGATGATAATAATCATAATAAAATATATTTGATAAAGATAATTAACTTACACCCCACCCCACCCCACCCCCCCACCCCGTGCGTAGAGTTTCCGGCCCGCTCCCTATTCTCTCTTTATATATATATATATATATATATATATATATATATATATATATATATATATATATATATATATATAGCATTAGTTGAGTATTGGAGAATTTGGCATATTGATTGATGGTGTATCATGAATATCCTACTTTTGTGCTTAAGGTGTTTGATGAAATGGTTATTAATATAGTGTGTATCCTAGTATACATATATGTATATATATATAATTAGATGAGTCAGTAGAGTTTGTATATTGGAATAGTTATGATATATATATATATATATATATATATATATAATGTGACTAATTGCAATGAAGAATAGAGGGAAATTACACTAACATGCACAAAACTCCCAATTTACCAACCCGTATCATAACGTATAACAACATATCACGATACGTCATACTCGTATCCAATTATGGACACGTATATACCCTCAAAATATTAAATTGAGTCTAATTAAACCTATTTCACTCAATGACACACACACTTGGTGCACCAATCTTCAATTTTTCTTAATTTGAGCACAAAACTAAATGTAGAAGTCACTATAGGTGTCATACAAACCTAGTTGTTCTTTCTATGGGTATCCCTAATGCATGGTTGGGTTTCTAATGCTCAAATGTAACAATTAGAACCTAATTAAAGATGAATTTCAGAATTTTACCTATTTGGAGATGGATTACCAATAAAAACTCAATAAGACACGATTTGGCCACAAGCTCCTAGTCAAACTCCTTCTCCAATGCTCCTAGCAATCCAAGCTCATAGTGCTCCTTAGATGATGAATAGGGAAGGGATTGAGAGTGGTTTGGTAGAATTTGGTGGAATTTGGTGGAGGAATAAAGCTATTTGGGGGAAGAACACCAATTAGAAAATATTTTGGATGAAGAAATAAGAGGGGAGAGAATCTCCCTCCCTAAAACTATGGTCGGCCACCTTCCCCCTTGCCCAAGCAATATGAAAAGTCAAGCATACCCCTATTGGGTTGTCATGAAGAAAATAATTAGTGGGGAAGCTTCTCTTCCTAATGAAGGTTAAGTCAATCCTTAATTAATAAGGATGGTTAGCTAATTTGGCTCCAAGTTATCATGTCAAGCTTAGTTAGGTTCACTAATGTTATGTCTATTAGGTAGTCTAATCCACTAACCAAATAAATAATAACTACTATATATAAATAAACAATATGCACAATATAAGAATAATGTAAAATGACCAAAATATTCCTATTCTAGAAATGTGGTAGTGACAAGATCGGTTCTCTTCTTACTGGGGTGATGAAGATCATCGTTGCTCAAAGCAAGACTCGTCCCACATGTTCTGCTCTCAGGAAACAGCAAGTTCTTATAGAACTTCTGGAACGCTCACTGTCACCTCCTTTCTAGACTCGCACGAACTTCAATGGATTCCAATGGCGGTAGCAGCAATAACTCTCTCCGTCTCTCAATTTCGAATTCAATTCTCAAAGGAGGCACGAAAAGAGTATTTATAGAGGAGGATGAAAATCATAACCCTAATCCTGGTCGCCAACTAATTGCGTGAAGATAAGAACGAATTAAATTCAAATTCCACAAAAATCGGATTTGAATTAACAACACAATCTTTCCATATCAGTTAAAATCCCGTAATTAGCGGGATCACGCATGCGCCCGCGCATTACGCATAAAACGAGTGCAAAAAATGCGCACAAGTGATAATGCTGAAGTGCAAAGTGCGCCAATAAAGCACCACTTTGCGTCCTTGAGTCCGAGTCCGAGTCCTAGTCGCTAAGTCCCTTTAGAGCTTAGCTCATAAGAGAATTTTTCAAGAGAATGGCAAAAAGCATAAATACTTTCTTTGGGAAGTTAGTCATTTTTTTCTCCCAGAAATATATCCCCACATGGCGCTCACATGTACTCCACCACCCCCAATGTACACATCTCAACACAAACAAAGCATTATATTGAGATATTCGCTTGGTGGTGTAGCCAAGGTAGAACTATTTTTACTAGTCCAAAGGCAAAAACACCAACATATTCCACTCCATCGCCGACAATGACTTCCATGTTTGGGGCATCGTAGAGAGAACTTCTAGGTTTTTTTCTGGTGGAGGAGTCTAGGGCTGAGGAGAGGTGACGTCAATATGGTGCAGATGGATCCTATGCTCTCGATCGTCATAAGGAGAAGAGATGATTTCTAAAGCAGGTTTGTTGTTGTAGTACTTATAGCCCTACCAACTGTTTTAAAAACTATCCCAAACCAAATTGATTTTCACAATTTGTTTGATAATTTGTTGTTATTTGCCAGCTTTTAGGATTATTCCTCTGAAAAATAATCAAAATCAGTCGAGATAAGCGCTTGTTGTCATTTGGACCCGCGATGCGCTCCGAGATCTCTAGACAAGTAGGGCTGGTTCCTAAAAGTAAACTTGATCATCGAAATTGGTGGATCTTAGTATAATCAAGTGATATCTTAGTGGAACGTGTATCAAACATTTTCCAACAAAAAATATATAGATTTTTTTTAAATATAAGTTCAGTTATTAACGATAGTCATTGTCCTATGCAGCTAACAACTAAACCATCCTCACATTCCTAATTAAATGATATCTTAGTAATCTTTTTTTTTCCCAACAAAAGGATGGTAGATAGATTACATATAAGAAGAACCACATCTAAGCCTCCATATTGTGTGATGGTAGTGTACAACGTACAAAAAAGAAAATGACTAAAGCTGTGTTTGTTTTCCTCATGAACGTAAAACTTTTCTACAAGGGCATCAGCCTCCGGTACTTAAGAAACCAAAAGAAGGACCAGAAAATAAGCGCTCCACACACTCCACTGATGATCAGCGTCCACTCGAAGGCGTTCGGCAAATCGAACAGCTTTATCGGGAAGTTCATGCCAAAGATCCCCGCGATCACGCCGAAGATTGCGACCACAAAAGTTGCGGTTGTCAGTAGCAGCTCGAACTGGATCAGCTGGTTCCTGACATTGTCCTAAAAGCAAAAAAGAAAAAAGAAAATTTATAGCCGAGCAATAGTTGGATAAAAGAAACGATCATTCTAGTGTCACGAGGCTTCCGTTTATGAAGGATCGGTCGAGAGCTGGACGCTAACCAGGATACCAGTAGCAAGTGTATCATCAAGCAACAACCTTTACGAGACAACAAAGACATGGTTCGATACATATTTGGATGTGTTCTAAGCATATTTTGGAGCGTCCGTAGTGTATCTACATGGTGTGACAAGTAGAGAGTAGGAAAGCATACCAATTGAATGTTGATGAAATCTTCTGTGTCATCTATGTACTCCTTCAGCTGAACAAAAGCGACACAAGAAAAAGCTTTAGAAATTCAATTTCACAAGAAAGGCATTGAGTAGCTAGGAATTTACACAAAGAAGGAGCATGTTTTGATATACGTACCGAAGTTAGCTTGTTGAGAGTGCTGTCGATGACGACAAAGTAAGCCTCCAGCAACATCTCCAGCTCCTCTATGTTCACCACGGTGCTCTCGGTGCTCTTTGTACTGCTCCTGCTCCTCGGGAGGCTGAACGACACGTCAAGCTTCCGAGAGTCGGTGGGCAGAGAGAGAGCAGGAGAAACCGGAGCAGAAAGTGATAGTACTTCTCTCGCCCCGTTCAAATCGAGGCCTAATTCCTCCGAGAAGAATGACTCCATTCTTCGCTTCTTCTCAGTCAGGTACATTTCAGCCATATCACCATCATCATCCATTAACTGCTCAATCTCATCTCTAACCTATCCCAACAAAAGCAGTAAGTTAACTGATATCATATTAAATAACCATTTTATCGAAAATCAATATATACATACCTTCTGAACTCTCCTTGTTAGAGCGACGAGTCTGCTCTTGAGTTTACGCACGAGTTCCAAATTTATGGTGCTGATCTTCGAAGTTAGTTCGTCTAGCAACGGGTACGCTTCGACTTGCAGCTCTGCAGCCTGTCTTAGAAACAAGAATTGTGATATTATGCTAATTAATTTAAAGAGAACGGAGCTAGCGTAATTTCATAATGGCTGATCAGCCTCACCTGTGCATCGAGAAGTGTGCACGCGGCCTCAAGTGCCACCTCCAACGCACGGAACTCGAACGGCAGGTCGTCCAGCCCTCCCCCTCCCCCGAGAAGCCTCCGCCTCAGCTCCAAAACATACCTGTCCACGATGTCGCCCCCGTCGATGGAGTTCAGCAACAGGACATCGTCGGCCGTGATGATGCACCGGACCTGCTCGAGGTTGACGACGATGGCCTTCTCGCGACCGAGGATGGTGGAGGGGTAGACGAAGAGCGGGTCGAGGAGGCGGAGGTCCCTAGCGGGGAGGTCACAGCGGCGCATGACAGTGGACTTGTCAATCTCGACGGGGCATGCGGAAGCCGTGGCGGCGTCAATGTGGGTCCAATAGCGGAGGGACTGGCCGCGCTTCTTGAGGGAGAGGAGGCTGTGGAGGGAGCGGCAGGAGGCCGAGGGAGTGAGGCCTCCTAGCAGAGGTTCTCTGGTGGAGGAGGAGTCTGATGCCATACAGGGAGAGAGGGAGGTGATAGATAAGAGGAGAGTTAGTTATTAGTGGGGGTGGCAAAGGCAGTTAGTTGAGATCTACATTGCCTGGCTTTGGGTTGGGTACCTGGAACTGGGGAAGGCCACTTGTCAATCAGTGATTGATAGTAGATTTTGGAAATCAGTTGGTGTCGATTGGCTGTGCGCGGAAAATATTAATCATACAAATGTAAAGTCTTCTAGAGGTAGCTCAGAATGTACAAATGCATCACCAGCTGCCACACGTGTACGACATCAGAAGAGAAGCATGTTTAAATGCTAGGTATCATATCATAATCACAACTTTTGCAGGCATGAAATATCTGTTACACATTTGAGAAGCACAAAATGCACATGGGATACATAAGGACGAATTTATCCGCTGCTAAAAAAATTGTGATCAAGGTGTTATGATAAATATGAGCACTTCGCCTGGAGCTGGTTAACAAAACTCAAATGCATCCATACATATGATATGAATCCTTCACCAAGTCACTTCAACCCTTCACCGACACCCGGTGGCATTCCGAGACTCTGGGCAAGATTGCTCATCCTCTCTTTCATTGCCTGGAAGGGGAAAAAAAAATTTGATGTGTGATCTTTTGATCCAAAGAATAACGACCAAAATTTGAAGATGATACCTGAACACTCTTCTGGTGTGCATCCTTGTAGGCTTCAGTCACCAACAGCGAAAGCTTCTGAGAAAAAAGGAGATGCAGAGTTGTGGCTCCCCAGTTAAACAAATAGCATATACAAGAATAATAGGCAGGAAAGTAGAAAAAGAAAAGGTAGCAAGAAGGCTTGACTATCACACAAATTATTCAAAAAAAAAAAAAAAATACAAATCCAGTGATAAATAGCTTCCACATTTCAAGTAGTATACAATGAACTAGTGAGCTGAACTTTTTCTATTCTAAATGTCGTAGTCACCACGATTGCATGCACCCATTAGACAAAATTGGGTCAGATGCATGTAAATGATGAATTGCAACATTCCTTTTTAAGGGTAAATTTAAACCTCTCATTTTGGCATAAAAGCAATTAACCTCTTCCTTTGGTTAACCCTGTCAATCTCTTGACAAAGCCATGTGTAACGTAAACAACCAGAGGATCAACTAATGTTAAAATCAAAGATCAAACCTACTGATTAGGCAAATCGCTAGCAAGATAAAAGCATGTTCAAGCTCATATTATTTGCTGCACTATCATTAGTTGCAAGAACTACAAATAGGAACAGGATGAGAAAGGTATCGGAACAGGAAGTTTAGTTTTTATTATTGAACTATTTTTAGAAAAATGAAAGGACTGAATTATTTTTATCTCAGTACCCCTAAAACACATATTTGCAAGCTAGTGGGTTACGCATTAGATAACTTTTCATACCGATTAACAAAAATATTATCATCCTATTTTGAACAAGGGGCAATAATATAAGGACCACAAATATAACTAAAAAATATTATATTTGTAGCTGCAACAGCTAGCAAGTTAAGCATAGCAAGGAAGAGGCAGCCACCAACCAAGCAAGACGATTTGTGAGAACAGGTATCCTAAGCTGAAGGGGCACCAAGAATTCTCACAGTTTCAACTCTCCAGGGCAATTTATAAAGTTTCCTCAAGGATTTCATAAAAGTTAAAAGTTATATCCGTTATCAACAAAGTTAGGGTAGATCACTTTGTTGATGACAGCTAAAACCTGTAAGCTTTATGAAATCCACACAGGTCCACAATATAAGAATACTAACAAATCTTAAGCCAATCTATATAATGCAAATAACAGAAGTTACCTCAGATCCAAGTTCAATTGCAGCCTCAGTGATTTCAGTACGCACAGGTTCTTGGTTGCCAGAAAGTGTAACCTAGAGAAGCACAAGTAGACTTGAATACAAGCTCCCTTTTTTCTTGAGAATGATATTTCATACCTATAATTGTGGAGCAAGGAAAATGACGATAGCATCGTGGAGCAACTTGAAGGTAAAATGACCAGTAAATACAAAATACATAATAAAAACTCTATACTCCAACTGCTGGATTGTGAATTGATTTTTCATATTTGATATAAACTTAATATCCAACTTTTTCATACAATAATTCCATCTATTTGCTAGCAGTTGAAGTTGCACATCAGTAATATTTCCATGTAATGATTTGAAGCACGCAAATGGTAGCATGTACTGGAACTTCATGCAATCATTAGGTGTGATTCCCAGTAAACATAGTGACGTAGTACAGATTTCATAAAAATGAAACTTCTATATCTCGAACTGTATCAACTTGAGAAATTTTCCTAAGCTTTGCAGATGAGTATATTCTTGAGATTGTAGTAAACTGCAGGGATCTATAACTATGTCAGTTGATAGTTCCCTACTTTACTGTAGGGAACTAACTGCCTGCTGATAGGCTATAATAATAGACATTTTAATGCATGTGTAGGAAACTCTATCATATAGCAAGCTCCAGAACTGCATTAGCACTAGTAAAAAGATGTATGACAGATTAACAAAATGAAGGCAAGTAATGAATTAATTAGATCAGAGAAAAATAGCACTAATAATTCAGGTGCAGTAAGGAAACAACTTAGGGTCTGTTTGGATAGTCTTTTGAAATTTGTTCTAAAAACAGTTTTCTGAGAGTAAGTTATAAAGTTGTTTTCTGAGTAGAGAAATTCTGATTTTGCGTTTGGTTACTTTCATTTGGAAAATGGTTTTCTGAAACAAGAAATGAAAATTTTGTTCGGTAAAATATTTTTAGAAAATATTTTTTAATAAAATTTTGTAAACTAATTATGAATATTTTGTGTCCATAATATCGTGTCCAGCCATATCCGACACTGTTACAGATTTTTTTTAAAGATATTGTTTGGTATTTTTTTTTAGAATTTTTTTTATATACTCTTGACCCTCCATTTTGTTTCCGGTCTCGACCGTGTCCATTTCGTTTCCGGTCTCGACCGTGTCCATTTTTCGTGCATTTGGACACGACGATCTGACCGCAGATTCCGGTGTGTTTGGACACGACGAGGCGGACTTGACCTCGGTGCTCGAGCGGAGGACGGCCTCCACCGCCGCCGGCTCGATGAGACGGCCTCGGTGAGGTCGTCGTCATGACCTCGGTCGTCGTTAGGTCTCGTCGTCGTGAGAGAGCACCGGTTGGAAGCTCTTGACGGTATTGCCGATGTTGCGCCTGATCTCCGACAGTTGCTTGGAGCCGAAGACGAGGGCGGCGACACCGACGATCACCGCCAGCTGCGGCACGCCGAGGCCGAAGAGGAAGAGTGTAGGCCATGCCCTCCTCGTCCTCGTCCGGGCGGCAGAGACGAGGCTCATTCGCTTCCCGGTGGTGGTTGTTGCGCCGGCGAAGAAAGCAAAGCTGGAGGAGGGCCTCCATCCCCCTAGACACGATAAAGCTGACTCTCGAGGTCATGGTCGGAGGAGAAGGTCGAAGGGAGGAGGGAACCGCGGTGGGGGGGAGTGGGAGGCAGAGGAGAGAGAACAATAGAGGTGGAGAGTTGGGGAAAGGCCTTTCCTCTGGAGGAGATGAAGGATAGCACAGATCAAATGGGGAGAGAGAGTTTTCTGAGAGAAGGTGGAAGGGTGGAGGGAACCGCGGTGGGGGGGAGTGGGAGGCGGAGGAGAGAGAACAATGGAGGTGGAGAGTTGGGAGGAGGCCTTTCCTCTGGAGGAGATGAAGGACATCACAGTTCAAATGAGGAGAAAGAGAGAGCGAGAGGGTTTGTGGGGGTAGGTGGGGGTGGGGGCCCGCAGACATTTGGGAAACCTGATTTCCAAAAACAAGATTTTGGACTTTCAGAAAACTGATTTTAAACGTCGGTATTCCAAAAAAAAAATCTGGACATTCAGAGTGAACTTATCCAAACGTGATTTGAGTGATGTTTGATGTTATAACTCAGAAATCTATGTTATAACGCGTAAGCAAACGCTTCTTAATTCCTGTGAAACAGCTAAATGAGCAGAATGTGTATTTAAAGCATGCTAGATGCAGAATAATTTATAACAGTTGCCTAGTTTGACAAATAAGTCTGTACAGGCAAGAAACAAGTCCAAAATTTTCTAACAACAATACTAGTTATGACTTCAAAGCTAATTAATTGTAGGAAGTGTGGCTAGATGGTAAATGGAACTAAAAGACTCAACAACCAAAACAACTTTTTAAAGCCTATCCTTTGCAACCGCAGAGTAATTTATATGTGAACTATCTTACAATAGATATTCTAAGTTTTCTACAGTCTAAGCAGATAACAAGAGAATCAGGTGAAGGAAAAAGTAACTTATTATTATCAAAGAACTGAATTGATTAACCTTTTATCAAGATAAAAGATGAATAGCAATGTCTATAAGTTATACCTTAATCAGTTCGCCTTCACAATAACCATCAAATTCCGCTCTACAAAAGAAAAAGGGAAATGGAACCACATTCTTGAATTGCCATGGAAGGAAAACAAAGGAAATTATGTATAAGTTGAATAGTTAATGCATACGCAGCAAGTTCCTTTTGCACACGAACAGCTTCAACTTGAACGACCATCTGAGCCTTCTTAACAGTCTCATATAGATTTTGCATGTTTCCCATAATCCCTGCCTATGATAAATATAGGTAAAACATAAAAGTAAGTTCAGGCTTTATTTGATAGAGACATACAATTCTTCCTTTATGTGAATGAAACAACAAGCTCTGGAATTTATAAGATGGATGCTCTGAAGTTGATTCATACAGGGATAATTGCTGAAAGAATGATATGTTGCTTGTGTAAGCATCTATATGATCACAAACTACACCGTTAAGGATCAGTTACCTTAATGGGATATCATCTTCCAGTGATTTTGAAATGTCAGTCACATAAGAGACCTGCCTCTATATGTTTTATTATAAATAATGACTTCAGGCCACTTACAGAGGCAAGCCAAAAAGAAGAAACAATAAACCAGTTGAAAGAAAGAAAGTTTAAGACCATAAACAAAATATATCTAGCCTATCACCTCCTCCAGATCCCTCAACTAGAGCAAAATTTGAATGTTGACCACAGGCCTAAAGTGGACACTAATTCTACAATTGACCTGCGTCTCTAAACTTCTTTAAACTGGACATCAATTGCTAGATTGCCTCCATGTGTCGCATAGTGTTTTGCATCTTCTGATCTAAGAAACCAAAGCCATATTATCACCAATGCCAAAATGTTCTTATCAATCAATAAGCAAAGTTTGAGTCCATATCATCAGGATCTTATGGTCCATGATCCAGATGTACCTGGATCGAACTTTTCATAGGGATCCAAATGGATCATAGGATTCTCACATTTGGATCATAGAACACACTTTCTAGTGTTGCATTGTGTTTACATACTTCCCCAATACAAGATACCATGACATCATTTATCACCAATTTAAAAATGCTCTTACTAGTTTGACAAATAAGGTTCGACTCAATACTGTTAAGAATTTAAGGTTCATGATCCAGATTTACCTGTATCAAGCATTTCTTTGTGACCTAATGTGCCATAGATCCGTATTTGAATCTCGCACTTGAATCATGGATCCTGCACTCTAGTTGAGCTAAAAATCTAATCAAGTTAGGTAGTCATACACCAATAAGTCGAAAAACATATCATTGCTAACAAATTATGTTGTGAAAATCCAAGATTTAATCCCACATCGGATGTGAGATGAGAATTTGATTAGTCTATATTTGAGTGCCTCGGCCTCATGTCTACATATGGGTTACCATTTAGGCAAGTGGGTCAAGTGATGATGCGCATGAGGCCCATGCATTGCTCATTTCCTGGCGGGCCCATAGGCCTGTGCATGACATAGACTGCTTGCATCTTAGATTCAGTGTCACTGTTTACATAGAGTTTCATATCACAAAATTTCTCTAGACACATGGACTTCTTATGCAATTTTATGGTTCATAAATTATTCAAAACAATACAATTTGTGTAATGTACTTGTTCTATAATCTAAAGTTCATCAAATATTGGTCATAGACTCATAGATCATAATTAAGCAAATATGATTTATGATCCATGGCTTATTCATGATCTGATTCAACCCCTTAGATGGCGTACAGTCACAAAGAACTAAGGAAAATAGTTCTCACCTTTGATGGTGTATCTTCGCTATCATTCTTCTTTCCTCCAAACAAACTATATACACATAGAGACTTCTTCGTATGTGCCTTTTTGCTATAAGATGGTATGAAAGATGACGTAGCAGTTACACTAGTTTTTGAACTTAGTCTACAACCTGAAATAATACATGAAGACATGAGGATGATATTAGTTTAGCTAAAAACATGTCGATAAACTGTTGCTGTTAGCTATAGAGCAATATTGTGAATGATCTCAAGTCTGGAATTACTGGCACTGTATCAGTACCTATACTAATTCTCCTTGTACCTAGAGTTTGTAAGCAAGCAACCTACCTACATGTAAAAGATAAAGCACAAATACACACCAGCATGACATGCACAACAAGCAAGTGTGCTTATACAGACAAGCATTTATATCATAGTTTGAAGTATCGGCCGATACCGATCCGATACGGCCGATACCGATACCGTTTGGCATGTCCCGATCCGATACCGACCGATACCCGATACTGAGTGATACCGATATTAGAGGTCTCTTTTCCGGTCAATTCGGCAAAGAAAATTGAATTAAAAAGACCAATTAGCAAGGGTGTAAAAGCATAGTAAGGTTGTAAAAGCATATAAAAGAGGAAAACTTATCTATCGCATATAAATTAATCGACAAGGGTGACTACTATTTCATTCAATTTCAAAAATACTAAGAAACAACACTGTAAATACTTTAAATTATGCATAAATGTATAAAATATATTTTCTAAAATGTTAATAATTTACTAATTGTTGTTTGCTTTCCGATACCAAAAAATCCGATCCTCCGATCCGAAACCGCCGATACTACCGATACCGCCGATCCCGATACTCATAGGAATGGACCGATACCGATTCCGATACCGATACTATGAACCTTGATTTATATATGTGCATGCACAATTGAAGTACCAGTATATAAATATACAAATCCGTCCACTTGAATACAAATTGTGTTAGATATTTGTTTCTCAAAGAATTATGTTTTGAGCACAATTCTGAGTACTTATCCTTGGACTTTTTTTAGATTATCAGAAGTAACATAGTTCAATTACAGCCTAAGTTTCATTAGTTCCACAACGAAAAAATCCAACTAAGGCCACTTTGTATTGCAGATGTGTTTCATCCAAAGCTCCATTTGGATCCCAACAAAATGCGCTAGCCGTTTGGCTACCACTCCGTTCCATCCACGTCAAACATGTCGGGAAATGGACCATACAGAAAAGAGCAACCAAGTTGAGGCAAAATATAGGACCTGGACAATACGGATAAAAGGGAACCCCTTTATTAGGTTAGGGGTTAACCCCATATCCAATCCCATCCTATCCAGTGTTGTGGACTAAACTTTGCTCTAGCCTCCTATCAAGCAAATGGACACTAGGCACTCCAACAACACATGCCCACTAATTTGGGGGATTAAACAGCTGTTTCCAAAATGTTGGCCTGCAAGCCTTCAAAAATCGGTGTTTGATAAGAAGTTCATTCCCCAAATTGTCTTTAAAACACTATAAACCCCATCATTTACATAAGAAATGAGTAACAATTGAACAAGCCCAAGGACCATTGACTATTGCAATGTGGAACCATAACCTAATTCAATGGAGCTCAAAGTCAAGAAATTAAGACCTATGGAACTCTACTTCCAAATTCCAGTTCTATGTTTTGCTTGGCATTGAATTCTAATCCCAAATCCTTCCGTACATTTGGCTACCGTGAAATCTGGATACAATCACATTTTACTTTTGAACGGGAAGTCAACAACATTAATGAGTAACCAAAATTTTATTGGAAAAATCAAGTGCGTTTCTAAGTACATGGTAAAAAGGGTGGAATTTGAATTTCATTCTGATCTCATGTGAACCAAAAGTCATTAATTGTTCTGACTAACAAATTACAACAAAAAGCTTCCATCATTTCCTCATTGAGAAAGATACGAGAAAATCACGTTCCTGATCTTCCATCGGGTCCAATCGAGTCCAGTCCCTACGTGTATATTTAGTTAGACAACAACCAATCATATGTTAAATGTTGTGGTGAAAAGTACACAAATGCAACTGAAGTAGAAATTAGAAAATATAGAAGGATTTCACTATAGAAAAATGATTACAATATTTTTTTCTCTATTAATAAGGAGAGCACAATTGACAATATCATCTCTCTTATAATAGGAGAAAACATACTCTTTCTAACGCTCTCATCTTCTCTCTTTTCTTCTTCTTACTCAAGATAGATGATGTCACAAAATATGAAATCTATTATATTTATAGATGATGTTAGAAGGTTGTAGATAATTATTATCCCTTATCTTTATCTTTATCCTTATCCTTATCTCTTAAATTATGATAAATAGCTTAACCTTATCTCTTAGGTCAAGAAGTGGCTTTACCCCCACATTTCTTTCACTTAAAGTCACTTTTGCACTTGTCATTTCCATGTTGCTTATGTTTCTACTAGGCCAATAGAGGATCGACACCAAATAAACTTATCATTGTTAATTGGCTTTGTTAATATATCTGCTAGGTTGTCTTTAGTATGGATTTCTGTATATCCACGCTTCATTCTTCCACCTTCTCACGAATAAAGAGATAGTGAACTAGTATGTGCTTTGTTTTTTAGTGAAATAATGGATTCTTTGCTAAGTGCAAAGCGCTCAGACTATCACAAAATAGATCATTCTCCTCTTGTTTGTGTTCAAGCTCTTCCAATAGCATTTGCAACCAGATCGCCTCTTTAATAGCTTGTGTAGATGCAACGTATTCTGCCTCCGTCGTAGAAGTAGCCAAGATATACTGCACTTTCGAAACCCAGCTTACAGCTCCTCCAGCATAAGTAAACACATAACCTGTGGTGGATTTACTTTTATTAAGATCACCTGCATAATCTAAATCAACATAGCCTTTGACAATAAAATATGATCCTCCAAAACATAATGTAGCATCTGAGGTACCGTTGATATATCTCAAGATCCTCTTTACAATACTCCAATGCTCTTTACCAGGATTCGCCATGTATCGACTAACCGCTCCCACCGCTAGTGCAATGTCTGGTCTTGTGCAAACCATAGCGAACATTAAGCTACCCACTTCTGATGCATAAGGTACTCGAGACATTTCCATCATCTCTGCTTCATTGCTAGGACTCAAAGTTGAGGATAACTTGAAATTAATAGAAAGAGGGGTAGAAATTGGCTTACAATCTTGCATGTTAAAGCGCCGCATGATTTTCTTTAAATAATTTTTTGAGAAAGCCAAATCTTCCTATTATTTGTCTCAGTAAATTTGCATCCCTAGAATCTTGTTTGTTGGTCCAAAGTCCTTCATTTCAAATTTCCTAGCCAACTATGCCTTCAATTCTTTAATACGATCTTTGTTTGGACATGTTACCAACATGTCGTCAACATACAACAGCAGAATAATGAAATTACTATCACCAAATCTCTTGTAGTAAGCACAAGGATCTGAGTCTGTTGTATCCAAGGCTCACGATGAAGGAATCAAATCTCTTATAACAATATCTCAGCGCCTGTTTGAGACCGTACAGAGATTTGTTTAACCTGCAAACCAAGTTCTCTTTTTCCTTTTTTTTCAAAACCTTCTGGTTGGAGCATATAAATTTCTTCTTCAAGTTCTTCATGAAGAAATGCAACTTTCACGTCTAGTTGCTCTAAGCACAAGTCAAATGTAGCAAACTTCGCCAGGACTGCTCGAACTGTTGTAAGTCTAACAACAGGAGAGAATATCTCGTTGGAGTCAATGCCTTCTTCTTGAGCAAATCATTTCACCACCAATCTAGCACGATACCGCTCCACTTGGTCATTGTCATTTTGTTTGATCTAGTAAACCGATTTGTTCCCAATAGCCTTCCTTTCTTGTAGTAGTGGAACAAGATCTCACATTTTGTTTTTATGGAGAGGTTCAATTTCTTGTTGCATTACTGCTATCCACAGAGAAGCTTCTTGGCTTTTTGCTCTGTTCTAAAAGGCGTCCGCCTAGGCCGCCTAGGTGTTAGGTGCCCGCCCGATGTCCGCCTAGGCACCCGCCTAGTCCCCTGACACTCAACTATACGTATTTTAGGATTGTATGGACTTTTTTGCAAGTTTCAGTAGTTTTTTTAGATTTTTTTTTTTGAACCGCCTAAATCTAGGCGGCCGCCTGGGCAACCGCCTAGGCGGGCTAGGCGCTAGGCGGCGGCTGTCCGCCCGCCTAGAGCTTTTCACAACCTTGGCTTTTTGTAGCCTCATGGAAAATTGACGTCTCTCATCCTATGTTAGTAGATAGTATGCAACATTTTCCTCCATCAGCATATCCTAAGAAAATGAATTTCCTGGATTTTGGATCCAGTTTTGATGTTTCTTGGGTATTGTACATAACATACATAGGACTTCCAAATATATGTAAGTGAGAATAATCAGTTGGCTTACCAGTCCACATCTCCATTGGCGTTTTTAGATCAATTGCGGTTGATGGTAACCGATTGATCACATAACATGCGGTCTTGACTGCTTTTGCCCAAAATGACTTGCTACCCCCGATTCTCAACATTGCACTTGTCCGTTCTAAGTTTCTAACACGGTTTTGTTCATCCGCTCTGCTACTCCATTTTGTTGTAGAGTGTATGCTACTGTGAACTGCCTCTTGATACCTTCTTGTTGACAGAATTTATCAAATTTATTACCAGTATATTCTCTTCCATTATCTGTCCTCAAACACATTATCTTCTTTTCATATTCAAGCTAAGAGATAAGGTTAAATCACTTATCCTAACCTAAGAGATAATGACAAGGATAAGAGATAAGATATAAGAATTATCTACAACCTTCTAACACCACCTATAAATATAATAAACTTCATATTTTGTGATATCATCAATCTTGAGTAAGAAGAAGAAAAGGGAGAAGATGAGTGAGTTAGAAATATTGTGTTTTCTCTTATTATAAGAGAGAGGGTATTGTCAATTGTGCTCTCTTTAGATAGAGAAAGTATTGTAATTCTTTTGCTATTGTGAAATCCTTCTACATTTTCTCATTTCTACTTCGGTTACATTTGTGTGCTTCTTACCACAACCTTTTAACATCACATGCCTTCTATTTAGACCTATATAGACCTAACCCTTTTTCTTCTTTCATTTCATATTATCCCAAATTAGGAAACACTGCAATGGAAAACAAACTTCAATGTTACTCAGAAGCATCACAACTTTGTTCAAAATTTCAATCTTTTGGCAGCAAACCTGCAATTCAAACTAGCATCCATTACTACTACAACACAAACAAGTACTAAATGCAGCCTACAACTAATTCACCGAACGATGACTTTTTAGACTCCTACGATTATCAAGATTGAATCATGCCTGCTGTTCTTGGCGTCCATATAGCAGTAGTTTTGGACAAGTCAAGAAATTTGACTATACTCACAGTAGAATTGGTGGAAGTGGGAGCATCAACAATCAAAATTTCGACAGTTTTTTCATCCAACCCAAAGAAATTTCCATGGATCACATATGTATGTCTGGTCTAAAACCCTAATTTTTGGCGGAAGGGATACTTACATAGAAGGGCGGACGGGAAATTAGGGTTTCTCCTGTCACCTGAAGTGAGAAAGTTGGGAAGTTTCGGAGATAAGAGGCTCATTGACGCCATTGGAGAGAAGATTGGAAGAGCTTAATTTTTAGACCAAAAGGAGGAGTGGGGATAGGTAGAATGGATGGATTGCAGTCGGTCAGATTGTGTTTTACTATTGTGCCCTTATAATTAATTTTTTCCATAATCCCCTTTGAGTATTTTGTTATATGTTGTAAATCGTGATTTGAGTCTAACCACAAATAGTGGCCACTCTTATCTTTTCGATATAGCTAACTAATCTTTTCTCCGCATTAATAAGAAAATGTCCATATCAATTATTCAATTACAACATAGTCTTTATTTCTTGCTTTTCTAATAGTTATTATCCATGTCATCAATTTAACCACCAGCGTGAAAAAGATGTCTCGTGATGACTTCTGCCTATAGCTAAGTCAAGAACAGGGAACAATCATGTAAAATCATCTATATGAACATCCTTAAATATTTATATTGATACATCCATCCTCAAGCAACCACCTCAGCTAAACTATATCACTAGTATTGTAAAATTCCTCGATTTTATATAATAATTAAAAAATACACACACACACACACACACACACACACACACACACACATATATATATATATATATATATATATATATATATATATATATATATATATATATAGTTTTCGATCCATGTTCTTCTCATCGAACACCAAAACCATATCAAATCATCGTTTCAAGCAGCAAGTGTAATGTCATGTTCCGCTCAGTTCAGCAAGATGATTCAATGGCGTAGCGATGTTTGGATTAGACTTTTTCAGCATCTTGCTCGAAGTCCCACTCGGCCAAGGCAAGTCCTCATTCAGGTGGGTGGCTCCGATGAACCTGTCTCTGCCTCACCTTCACACTTAATAAAATGGAAATCATATGTGAGTTAGCTACGCACTAATTATTGTATGCTAATAAAACAGATGAACCCACATAAATAAGAGAATAATCTAATCTTATTTCACATTGTATAGAACATAAAAATTTTAACTTGCTACTAGAGATAGGCCCTCACATTTTGGCGTAGACACATTATCTGCTACTACTTTAGACTTGTGCAAGTATAACTGCTTACTCTTATTTCATGGACTAGCATAGTTGTTACCTTAGACTTAGAATTTTAAAGAAGTTATGATCACAGCACTTGTGTAAAGTAGAGTTCTTGATGTTGCTACTCATATTTTCTAACTTTCTGTCATAGAAGTAGATTTTCATACTGTTGATGTATCATATCACACTGTTTTATAATACTACTTAGAGTATTACATAGAATCGTATTTTCTCTCTCCGATAGGGAGACTATCACATTGTATATTCAGAGTTTAGAATGAGTAACATTAAAAGATTTCGGGACCGTTTGGTCACCAAGGTAGTCCCTGGACTGGGAGCTGCATAGAGATGAAAAGTTTGAGATCATCAGAAAGGCTCGAGAAGTATGGAAAGTTGAGTAGAGATTTATATCTTCATGGTCATTGGATAACTTGTGCACAAGGTAGTTCTCGAAAGATCACGGAGGGAACAAGGATTGTATCGACCTGGAAGAACTTAGTACTAGCCCAGGTGATTCGAAAACTTTTGGTGCATTTAGCCGAAAGGACCGCCTTCTAACCTAGCTAGGGTAGCTGTGCTGACGTACAAGCATTTGGTTATTTAGGGACTTTTAGCCTAGCTAGCTGAGGGTTAGCGCCGTCTAACCCAACTACGTCCAAGATGGCTTGTGGTGCCAGTGATCCTCTTATAGGCTAAATTGGCAAGCTAGCGGCAATCTGTGTGCCGGTCGTTAGTTGCATAGGAAAGAATACACAGCACGCTATAGATTTATTTTGCCTATCATATCTTCTATAGAGACACATTCTTGACACATTGAGTATGTATCCCTTGATTTATTATGTATATTAGATATTGTCAATGCATCTTTTGGCAGGAAAGGACGGATGGTAAGTATAGGTAAGTTGAGCTCATGTTGCTTGTTAATTGCGTGACACTTTAAGCCTACGACACAATTACATTTTCTTATCATATGCCATAAAACTGATCATAAGGCAAGATTAGAAAGATAACATAATAATTGTGTGCACTCACATGATGGACGTGTTGGTTTTGTTGAGTGGGCGAGAGGCCTCCCTGCCAGTACATTTTTATGTACTAACATCCCACCAGTCCTCTACATGTGTGAGAGTTCCCCTCGAGCGCGCTAAGGTGTTGGAGCTCGTTCTGGTGCCATGGAGCGTTACGGCCGGAGCTGAAATATCTTGCATACGGGAGATAATGTATGGAACATCATCCATTATATCATTCTCAAAGTTGTAAGCCTTAATGCATAATTTTATTTTATTAAGAGAGAGAGCTTGAGAAATTATATTTTGGCCTAGAGCCGTTATAACGTTCATTTCAATATCAATAAAGAGAACCCTTCTTTTACATATCTTTGTCAAATTCAACTTCCCTGCTTGGAGACTTCTGTACAACGACTCTGCAACTTAGACTTCCAATTGGCCATTTGATGCTTGCCTTGTGCAACCGCAACTAAGGCTCGCACGGCATCATGTCCAGAGAGGACGTTAGGTTCTGTAGAACCGGGGAGTGACAGTGAGAGCCTAGTTTTCCTTACCCAAATCATGCACGACCACTTTTCGAGCCTTCCGGACGCCTGTAGCTGTCGCCAACCGATGACTAAGCATTGTGTACTGAGAAGCTTTGTGCACAAGTAGAAACCCGAGCCAGAGACGCCCCTTTGAAGGCCTCGTTCTCTTCAATCCTCTGATTAAACATCGTTTCAATTTTTCATGCCTAGACCAGTTAACCCTCTGTAAACTCTATATTTCGTTGAGATAAATTTGTAGAATAAATTGTTAAAATTGAATCCAAAAATCCTGAAAAATCATATTTTAAAATTTTAAAATTTGTCGATAGGGTGTCATCTCGATAAACCGGATCACCCCGACTCAAACAACTTGTAACAAAAGGCACATATTGTATTTTTTGTCATGTGAGTTTGACAAAATTTAATTTGGTCATGCATGCACAATGAATTTGGCTCTATTCGTTGAAATATTGTATTGAGAATTTTGTAATACATCTAATTAGGTTTTGTATACCCATCATGTCGTGGTAAACTTTTGTTCAACTTATAGCGTTTAACTTGTCCAATGACCCAAGTTTCGTCTGATTCTATGACAGTCGACATGTATTTTTGTGATCAACCCATCGAAATTCAAATTTGAACATACCATTGAGATTGTATCATCATTTATGCCATGTTTGACATATAACTTGACCCATTTGAAGACCGGCCAAAATTGGTCTATATTGATTTAGTGATCCAACATAGTTTTTTGTCTAGATTTTCTTTATTTATCTCGCATCAAAGTTTTATTAGCTGAATTCAAATTTTTTATTATAAATCCTCTTCTCAATTTCTGGGAATACATGCACCCGTTTAAATGTGTTTATTTTTATCTATCCCTTTTTACTTAAAAGAGATGTATTTAACTTGCTCAAATTTATCTAGTTAAGTACTACCTTCTAGATCCTTATCTAATCTATGTCTGAATTCCCTTTCAGCTCCAAACCAGAAGATCATTACACTTGAAGCACATCTTCATACCAAACATGATTTTATTATCTATGATCTATATATCTGTTATATATAAATTTGAAATACAAGTTTTACTTTTAATCGAATATATAATGAGAAAATAAATAAGTTTCAAGGTAAAGTAGTCTCCAAGAACAGATTTGTCGATGTATCTTGAGGATGAAGTGAAGTTATTGCAAACGTAGTAGCAAGTTTTTGAGCTACAAGTATGAAGAATATTTTGCATTATTGGTCGGTTCATATATGCATAATTAGTCTCTGTTGTTTACTTATCTATTGTAATTCTACCCAGGTTTATTATAAGTTCTTACTCACACATTTAACTTGATAAGAAGATGGGTTTCAAGTAATCAAAATTAGTCTGCATTGATCATTTATTCAGAACTGTCATAATCAACATGGTTTGCAAGTACTCAATATGCTATTAAGTTGTAGCTCATCTATAGTAATCTATTTATTCACTATTATTATTAATATATTTCACTTGTACTCAAAAGAAAAATTTGTCAACTGACCAAGATTTTACAAACATTGATTGAAAATTTACGCACTCATAAATCTCCAAGTCAGTCAAAAATTGGTTTATTTATTCCCATGAAAGTAATAATAGTAGAAATATTTCAATAACTTTCTTCCCTATAGAAATATCTCTTAAGGTGTCATCGGACACTGCTCCTTTGATAGAGCAATTTCATGCCTAAATGGTAAGAAACCTTTCTTGGAATTCTGCATGCCAAAATGAGTTAGTACAATATCGATATAGGTAACTTTAGATAAGTCCAACATCATTTTCTTGCGATCTTATAGAAATTTGATCACAAATGTTTGCCATAAACAAAAGTTGTATTAAACTTTTATTACAAACTTTAAGAAAAAGTAAAAAAATCCAAAACAAGAATCTAAGTACAAATTTCTGGGAAAGTAGTAGCTATGGAGATCTGTCACGACCCGCACCCAAAATTTGGACATGAGTCATGGGTACGTCCAGCCTACGCCGCAGCATCAGCGGTAGAACGCTGTCTAGGTCTCAACATATATATATATATCCTGTCAATAGTCTCAACTCCGTACGGAGGACAATGATAATATAATCCACAGTTCTATAAATATACTCAATCACAAGCTATATGAATTAAATGGGCACGATGAGAATGGAAATAAAGAGTTATACCATAAGCCAAGCACAAATAAGTACAACACAAGTCCTGAGTCTAGATGACCTCAAAAGTCACAAAAATAATACACAACTCAGTCTCAGTCTAAAATAATAATACAGAAAAATAAACTAAGTACAGGCAGGTAGGATCTCCTCTAGGATAGGCAACTCCTCTGGGATTTCCGTAGTGAAATCTCCCTCTAGTCCTGGACCATAATGGGTAGGGCAAAAGTTCTCCAGGTCCTCTGAAAAATGTTATCCAGTCAGGATTGGAGCGAAGCACAAACACTAACAGCAGTTTTATTTAAATTGACAAAAACTATAAACAGTGTAAGAAATACAATATGAGAATAAATGCTGGAAATATAAAGTACTGGAGAAATGAAATAGGCAATAGAGCATCTAGCAATGAACAATAAACAGTGAATGCTAGAACAAGTGAATCTGAAATAAAGAATAGACATCTAGCTAAGTGTTTGAAATATCAGTTTATTATGTGATCGGCTTGGGACTAGATCAGGCTGGTTATATATGATTAACTATGATTCTTGTAGGTCAGGCTAACCATATGGTTAGCTATGATGCATATAGTGGTCAGGCTAATCATATATAACAGCTATGAAGCATGTAAATGGTCAGGCCGCACCCGACGTGAGAAGTGGGGTGAGCTATGATGCATGTAAATATTTGGATATGATCACATAATCTACTAATAGTTCCCCATCCCCAGCTAGCACGATGGATTCCAATCATGACTCCTCATGATAGGGATCTAGGGTGCTAACCCGTGTATCCATAGTGTCGGAATCAAGTATGTAATACAACTAAATTTATAGAAGAAATCAACAAAACGAAAACTGTCAGAGAATGTACTCGCCTGTGGTCCTGAGGAAAATGCGAGGGTCGATGTCTAAGATGAAATCACAGTGACCTATGATAAAATATAATGTCAAGATACTGACATAAAGGAACAAACATGTTTTAACTAATTTAATTATGAGGCCTCTAGGTCATCCTAAAATCTACTGGTCAATACTAGTCATACTAGGTTAACTAGGTCTACTAGTCCATTTATATATCCTAATAGTCCATATTGGACAAAACCTAACTAAACTATTCATTACTAGCTATACTAGACATTACTAGTATATACATCTTATATATTTGGTTTTTAAGTTAGAGCCTTAAACATTCTAACCTTAAGGCAATATAACCATAGTATAACTAATACCTACCTTGATATCTAGACACTAGTTCTTGTAACACCCCGTTCCGCTCAAGCGGACTGCCGTTTTAAACGGCAGTAATGCAACTGTCCCGACCCGCCTTGTCTCAACGAGAAGAAAAAGATATCCAGACTTGTCCCTACGGGAATCCGGCTTGGCTTTCAGAGGCTCGCTTGACGTATCGCTCTACCGAGGTGAATCATCGCTAAGGTGGGTGGCTACGGTGAACTTGTCTTTGCTTAGCCAGCACACATAAAATCTGGAATATTTCATGCTAGTCGCTAGGTGATTCACCCCTGCATGCTAATAAATCCAACGCACCTAGCTAAGGGAATAATCCCAACTTGTATTGCTTATGCTAGAACATGGAAAATAAAATACTGCTTATATTCAGACCCTCGCATGCTAAGTCCCCTAACGGTTTCATCTCTCGGTTTACCTTCGGCCCGAGCAAACGTGCTGCCTATGTTCCTTAGAAACGCATGCTTGTCTGCTTGTAATGTTGCCATGTTTTTATCCAAATCCCAGGAGACTACTACGTAGTCGTTCCGTGCCTGAATGAACCTGCAAGTATCCGGGACCGTTGGGTCTCCAAGGCAATCCCCGAACCAGGGGCACGCATCAGGGTAACAAATACTGAACGTGAATCCTTTAACGTGACAACTGAATGATAATCACATCAAGTTTATATCTGAACGAGAATCACGTCATGTAACGAACGAATCTCAGCTCTTGGAGCAAACGCTCGTTCAGATCACGAATCAGTGGATTATCATTCAAGTTGTGGATTGAAACTGACCCTGACCTGCATGTCGTGGACAACTCGACAACGAGGCACCGTTCCACGGGCGGTCACCGGGGCACTGGGACCGACCCGATCCGGAAGGAACATAACGTAATAGTCGCTCACGTGATTGACGGGATGGTTTGCAGCGCCTCACGTGCTTTCGTTGCATTCTCTACCCCGCCAATTGACTATGGTCTTTTATGTCTATGCCAGCGACTAACGTTCATATAGATAAGTCATCCTCGCTTAGCGGCTATCCGCGTGCGAGTCATTGCATCGCATCAAGAAACAACTTAACACCGGAACGATCATGTTAAAATGACCCTCATGTTTGCATATGCTATGCCTCCTGAATGTTATACTTGCCCGTGCTTGAATTAACACTGTTGCCTCAATATTTGCCTTGGACAGGGAAGGAGATGGTAAGTTAGTAAGTCTCGCCGTGTTTTCTCTCATGTTGCACGGCGCACTGCCCGACACGTTAGGCTATTCAATATTTGCATAAAACTGATCCTAAGGCAACTAGAAAGACAACTTAATAGTTGGTGCACGGAACTTATATTACGTGTTTGGATTTGTCGAGCGGGTGAGTAGCTTCCCCACCAGTGCATTCAATATACTGATAATCCACCAGTTTGTATGCAGGGTGCGGGAGAACCTCGTTCGGTGCGGATGCCTCCAACGTGCGTGCTAAGGCATGGACATCACTCCGAAGCAACGGTGCGTCCGGAACAGAAGCACATATACAAGACATAATGTTGTGAACATCGTCTGTACAATCATTCCACAGTTGTAGCCGCTTGGCACGCTTTTACTGTTTCAGAGAGAGAGGCTTGAGCGACTTGTAATCTCGGCTATATGCCGCCTGTAATACTTGTTCATATCAATAAAAGAGTTGCTTTACTTCAACTTGTGTTTCAATGCTTCCGCTATATTGTCGACTCAGTGAACCTGTTACCGATCGCCTATGCGTTCATGAATCCACTGCACTCGGACAATCTGTGCGACTCTGTGGCTTAGAACTCTTACCGCCAGCCAATGAATCACGGTCTTGCACGGGCGCGGTTCACGCTCGTGCGGCATCACGCCCGGATGGGTCAAGCGATCGTTCCGCGGGAGCGCTGGCGAGGGTGATTCCCGCCAAGCGGGAACGGTCGATTTGCCTGCGGGAGATCGGGGCGTGACATTAGTGGTATCAGAGCCTGGCTTCTACGCCTTTGGACTTCGATTCGATATCTCTGTTTTGAAAACTCGTTCGTGGGTTATGTGCACGCTCTCTCTCAATGCCTCGATGGGATATTCCAACAATAAGTCTAAATACTTTCAAAATGCGTTTTGAATGATATGATTACTTGTCTGGTTGTATGCTGCGAGTGGCCTTTGTGCCAACCTGTGCGAACCCTTGAGAGTATCGCTAGTAGCTTGTCCGATTTCACTAACTCTAAGTTTGGTTGAATGCATCTATTCGAGGGACGCCTTGAACTAGTGCACCATCCAAGACTTAAGAAAAGGTGAAACTCGAGTGCTGAGACTTCGCTATCACTAAGCTGGTTGACGTGTTCACGCTAGAAGTGCACTTCGAAAGTGCGCACGATCCAGTCTAAGCGATACGCTAATTTTGAAGCTTATGCAAGTGAATATCCAAATGAACAAGTACAACGACTTGTCTAGGATTGCCTCAACCCTAGATTACTGCTTGTCCTCAGTAAGTCTCGAGGACGAGACTTTTTTTGAGTTGGGTAGGATGTAACATCCCGTTCTGCTCAAGCGGACTGCCGTTTCAAACGGCAGTAATGCAACTGTCCCGACCCACCTTGCCTCAACGAGAAGAAAATGATATCCAGACTTGTCCCTACGGGAATCCGGCTTGGCTTTCAGAGGCTCGCTTGACGTATTGCTCTACCGAGGCGAATTATCGCTAAGGTGGGTGGCTACGGTGAACTTGTCTTTGCTTAGCCAGCACACATAAAATCTGGAATATTTCATGCTAGTCGCTAGGTGATTCACCCCCTGCATGCTAATAAATCCAACGCACCTAGCTAAGGGAATAATCCCAACTTGTATTGCTTATGCTAGAACATGGAAAATGAAATACTGCTTATATTCAGACCCTCGCATGCTAAGTCCCCTAACGGTTTTATCTCTCGGTTTACCTTCGGCCCGAGCAAACGTGCTGCCTATGTTCCTTAGAAACGCATGCTTGTCTGCTTGTAATGTTGCCATATTTTCATCCAAACCCCGAGAGACTACTACGTAATCATTCCGTGCCTGAATGAACCTGCAAGTATCCGGGACCGTTGGGTCTCCAAGGCAATCCCTGAACCAGGGGCACGCATCAGGGTAACAAATACTAAACGTGAATCCTTTAACGTGACAACTGAATGATAATCACATCAAGTTTATATCTGAACGAGAATCACGTCATGTAACGAACGAATCTTAGCTCTTGGAGCAAACGCTCGTTCAGATCACGAATCAATGGATTATCATTTAAGTTGTGGATTGAAACTGACCCTGACTTGCATGTCGCGGACAACTCGACAACGAGGCACCGTTCTACGGGCGGTCACCGGGGCACTGGGACCGACCCGATCCGGATGGAACATAACGTAATAGTCGCTCACGTGATTGACGGGATGGTTTGCAGCGCCTCACGTGCTTTCGTTGCATTCTCTATCCCGCCAATTGACTATGGTCCTTTATGGCTATGCCAGTGACTAACGTTCATATAGATAAGTCATCCTCGCTTAGTGGCTATCCGCGTACGAGTTATTGCATCGCATCAAGAAACAACTTAACACCTGAACGATCATGTTAAAATGACCCTCATGTTTGCATATGCTATGCCTCCTGAATGTTATACTTTCCCGTGCTTGAATTAACACTGTTGCCTCAATGTTTGCCTTGGACAGGGAAGGAGATGGTAAGTTGGTAAGTCTCGCCGTGTTTCCTCTCATGTTGCACGGCGCACTGCCCGACACGTTAGGCTATTCAATATTTGCATGAAACTGATCCTAAGGCAACTAGAAAGACAACTTAATAGTTGGTGCACGGAACTTATATTACGTGTTTGGATTTGTCGAGCGGGCGAGTAGCTTCCCCACCAGTGCATTCAATGTACTAAAAATCCACCAGTTTGTATGCAGGGTACGGGAGAATCTCGTTCGGTGCGGATGTCTCCAACGTGCGTGCTAAGGCGTGGACATCACTCTGAAGCAACGGTGCGTCCGGAACAGAAGCACATATACAAGACATAATTTGTGAACATCGCTTGTACAATCATTCCACAGTTGTAGCACTTGGCATGCTTTTACTGTTTCAGAGAGAGAGGCTTGAGCGACTTGTAATCTCGGCTATACGCCGCCTGTAATACTTGTTCATATCAATAAAAAAGTTGCTTTACTTCAACTTGTGTTTCAATGCTTCCGCTATATTGTCGACTCAGTGAACCTGTTACCGATCGCCTATGCGTTCATGACTCCGCTGCACTCGGACAATCTGTGCGACTCTGTGGCTTAGAACTCTTACCGCCAGCCAATGAATCACGGCCTTGCACGGGCACGGTTCACGCTCGTACGGCATCACGCCCGGATGGGTCAAGCGATCGTTCCGCGGGAGCGCTGGCGAGGGTGATTCCCGCCAAGCGGGAACGGCCGATTTGCCTGCGGAAGATCGGGGCGTGACAGTTCTACCCTCCACTTACCTCACTGATATTAACCTTTACCCACTTTACTGCACTTATCACACACATATATATAACACCCACTTCCCTTGATACTCAGCTGTACCACACTGATAGACACATAACTAACACAAGATATTCTCACACACAGTGAACTCACTGTTAACTCACTGGCACTCTAGTGATACACACACAGACACAGGTTCTAACACAGGCACTCACACTCACATAGCTACGCAAGATACTCACAACCTACAGTTCTCACACAGTCTACACAGATACTGATACCCCTAACACATCTACACAGTACTCACTCACACACACACACAGTTCACATAGGTATACACTCAGGTAGGCACACACTCACAAGTTACACTCACTCACAAACACAGGAACTCACTGCACTCAGATATACTAGTTTCTCAGTTGAATTACACAGGCACACACACACACACTAGAACTAACAGTCCCTGAACTTCCTACATAATCACATGGATATCCTGATACCCTACTGCTAATGCCTCTCATTGATGCTGCTGTGAACCTCTTGTAGAAGCTCTAACCTAATCTCTAGGCTGAAACTCTCACCTGGCATTTAACTGTGCACTGATACAGTCACACATTAAACTACACACCACTGACCTCACTGCACAGTTCACACACTCTACACACAGAATTCTGTTTACTGATATACACAGGTTCTGGTTACATGAAATGCACACAGAATTCAGACTCACACACACAAGTTCTAGACACACTGAGAATACACACACTGCTCCCACTCACGGATGCAAACTGAAATCTGGGATACTCACACCTAACTCACTTACAGGTACACAGGCATTAATACACATGCTAGTACACACAGGTTATCTTACTGAAATTTATTACTAAGGGATACACCCAACACTACAGAACTATACAAAGGAATACTCTATACACACTACTAACTTAACTATACAACACACCCTTAGATATTGGAATACCCAGCTACTCACAGCACCTACAGAACTTACTGAAACAATCCCTCTGCCCCTCAGTCACATTAGAACTACACACTGAAATCAGGAACTCACACAGGTTCTGAGGCACTCTCACTCACTGTATCAGGTACACTGGACACAGCTACACAAATACAGGTTCACACACTGGCACTGGAGAATTAACCTGGGACACACAGGAAAATACTCACTGCAATAGCAAATACCTATACACAGTGAGGAGGCACAAGTTCACTGATACTACATAGATACATAATCACCCACTGCTCAACACACAGGTCCTAACTCACACTAATGCCCGACTGTGCACACAGTGTACTCCACCGTGTCTGACATCCCAAGACACGGGGACACAAGACCCACACTACATTAACACACAGCACAAAAAAATCCCCAAATCGAAACCCTAAAATCGAATCTACTCTCATACGTAGGAGGTGTAAACAGTCTACAAGCAACCCCTAGGGTTAGGGTTCCTAAAATTGGGAAAAAAAACACCCGTAGGTCATCACAACCCTAATTCCTCCTAGGTCCTCATGTAGAATCCCTAAAATCGAAACCTACACAACAAGGTGGGCTCCTAATGGCCAACAACAACAGAAAAATAGAAATTAAAGGGATGAAAAATCGAATTTTACCTATCGGGAGATGGTTTCCCAGTGAAGGTTCTCCTTCCCCAAGACTTCTTAACCCAAGCTCCTTGTTTCCTTTACTTTGGAGGAGGAAGATGGAATCCCTAGGTCTGGATCCCGAATTTGGGGGTGGGGGAAAGATTTTTTTTTCAAAAGGGAGGCTAGGGTTCCTTTCTTTCTACATGAAGAATGGTTGAGGGAGGCTCCCCTTTATAATAAAAGCTAGGTTTAGGGTTTTCTAATGTAAGGGTTAAGCTAATCCTTCATGTTAAGTCATGAAGAATTTAATTAACTAAGGTTTGGTCATCTCTAGGTTTTAACTTCCTAATTTAAAAGTGTAAATTAGGGTTTAGTCATTAGGGTTAGACCTAATGAGTTTCTAGGGTTCAACCTAAAACCAAACATCAAGATCAACATAAAATTAATTTATAAAACTCAGCAGATTAATTAAATACATAATTAATCAAATAGGAAAAATTACACTAATGCCCTAATCTGGAAATGTGGTAGTGACAAGATCTGAGATGAGGCCGACCACTTTACTCCTGGGACTACAAGACACACGAAGAAGAAATGCAAGGACTCGATCACTGGAGAACTTGACAGAAAGAAGGCTTTGGCAACTAGCATGCAAGACTTCTGTACTTCTCTTCCTCTAGAATGACATTGATTCCATATTTATAGCATTCAGATCGGTTATGTGATCATGCTCGCACCGGTCACCTCGCGCCACTGTCGTCGTTTCTAGGACCGACCGATGCCTCACCTGCACAGAAATGATAATTTATATTGTGTTTGCCATTTTGTGAACGCACATTTGGACTACCACTGCCCACTTTCTGCTTAGTGTGCGCACAAATTACTGTCAGCTTAACACGTGGCTCCCTGTACAAGGAAGGCCTCGGTCGTGGTGCCAACCGCTAGTACATATTCTTTGAGAATTACGACATTGAATGCACGTAATCTCCTTGTAATCATTGCCGCTCATTGTCGGGTAGAAGTGAACAAGTGTGCGTACTTTCTCTCTCAGTAAAGAGAAATATAGAAATGTGTGCACTATCGCAAAGGAAGTACATGCGTACTTTTATGGGATTTTATAAAGAAACAACATTGGCTGGCGTACTTTTGTAAAGGTAGCAATGCTGTCGTACTCTGATGGAAGTAGCAAGTAGCAACACTGGCGTACTTTGGTGGAAGTGGCAAGTAGCCACACTGGCGTACTTTGGTGGAAGTGGCAAGTAGCCATACTGGCCAAAAAATGACAACCTGGGTCAGCGTAAAAAGATCTTCAACATTAAATGACCTTGATCTCCTCGATCATCGTGTTAGCCCGTCAGTTATCAAGTACGTATTTTAATGGAGGCTTCATTGAACTCTTTGTACGCATTTGCCTTCTTCGTAGAAGAAAATGTATGCCAAGAATGGAAAAAAGAAATGAAGCAAAGTGTGCACTGCTTTGAAAACTCTAACAAGTGTGCCTCCTTCTCTTTTGGCTGAGCTTTCATGTGCATATGTCTGTGCGTATTTTCTATGATTCTACAAAATCCCTTCAAAGTTTTTGAATTTTTAAATAAATTTGAAATACTTTGAATTTAGAATCATGGAAAGTAGTTCTGATTTTATGCGCGCACTTTGAGCAAAATCTTAACAGCTTGCTGACGTGCTCGCGTATTTCCTACGTCGCCATTGATCACAAATTTTAAGTTGTGATCTTGGCATGATTCTCGGCGTGGATCCCGAAGTATTATTTGGCAGCCGAAGGGTTTATCTACGTCTATAAATAAGCAGACTTAGGAGAGAGAAACTCTTTACAAGCTTTCAAAACTTTTTGTTTTCTCAAAAACTCTAGCTCTCTGCCTTCAACCTCAAGCTCTAGCCATGGCTCCCAAAGCTTCTCAGATAATCAGGAAGGAGGCAAAAGGCAAAGGAGCGACCTCATTCTCTCGTGCAGCGACGAATCAACCTGTGGGTGGGCAAGCAGGGGCTCAGCCCACTTAGGATCGTCTGAACATACCGCGAGCAATAATCGTTCTCCATGAGAAGGCTCACCCTGTAGTGAGGGGTACGGCAGAATACATCTTCCATTCTTTTTCTTTATTTTTTTATTTTACAAGTATATTGTAATTTCTTACAAGAAGGGAGAAAAGATGGTGAAGATTCATGGAACACAGAGACACACGTGCACGCGCACATTTTTCTCTTTTAGAGTGAAAATCAACCATCATGCGCACTTTCTAAATTTCAACGAATTTGGGAACTCACGCACTTTTTCTCTTTCAGAGTGAAATCAACCATCATGTGCACTTTCAAAATTTTAAGGAATTTGGGAACTCGTGCAATTTTTCTCTTTCAGAGTGAAACTTATGCAAGCATTTTCAACAGTTCCTACAAACTTAAAGTGTGCGCATAATCTTGAATTTCTCATATAGAGTAAGAAGTTAATGCGCGTATTTCCAAAAGTTTCTGCGAACTTGAAAATGTGCGCATAAGCTGACTTCCTTCATTCAAAGAAACTTCTCTTGTGCGTACTTTCAAGAGTTTATGCCAGCTCTAAGTATGCGCATAGGTTTATCTTCTTGATTATGAAGCAAGCATTTTTCTGTACTTATTTCTTCATGACTCTTTACTGACTTCATGTTTATGAATTTTGTAGTTGATTTATCGATGGATGCCCTTGCTAACATGCTGGGGTCTACTGTTGGCCTGCTTCATACCAACTAGCTGGAAGACTTGTCACATGTAGAGTTTCTCCAATCTGACAAAGACCTGTCACCGACCAGGCAGCTACAAATAGCCTCTGAGGGTGAAAGAATGTTATTGTCTTTAATGAGAAATGATCCCTTCACATCCTTGGATGACGAACAATATCCAAAACCTTATTTCCTGTTTGGAGATGCTATCAGCAGAGCGTCACAGACAAAACCTAAGAATGAGGCATGGGTCTTCAAAGTTGGTGATAAGGAGATGTTTCTCCCCAGCATGGCATGTGATTACCCGCTGTCATCATTCTATCACGCTACATCCCAGAGAAAGATGGACTGGAATTTGACTCCTTGGATCCACGGAGCTAAACCCGGAAGAATTGGTCAGAAGCGTGACGATCAAGGAAGGAGCCTTTTTTATAGTAGTCCAGACGGGCCTTCTATTCCTATGCGTGGATTATACCCCAAATCTGTATCCAGTAAGGATTCTTCATTCATTGAACCTTGGATGGCGCCGACTTTCGCTTATCTCTTTACTGGAGCTGGCGGGATATGCCCTCCAAAGAAGTGTAGACTTACTAGGTAGGTCAACAATGTCAACACCCGCTCGAATTGCCTTACTTTATGGATATTGGAGAAGTATGCGCAAGAACTTACAAATATAGGGCTTTACAACGCCGTTATGGCAACTTGCTTTGGTATTGCCCATAATCACAACATGTTCCTTGCTCTAGTGGAATGATATAATGCATGTACTGGGACTTTTTCTACCCCACACAGCAAACTAGGGCTTGTGTTGCATGAGATGCATGTAGTGTCAGATTTGCCAATGGGAGAATTACCATACGAAGAATATGTTCCTACTAATAAGGAGCTCCAGGATTTGCAAAAAATAGAACCCCATCTCGTCGAAATTTATCAAGAATTGATGTGTCATTATATGTCCTATAACCACTTCTATAAGACAGACTCTGGTACAGTCTACGTCACAAAGTGGTTCACCTACATCTTTGGGAATTAATAGAAGGAAGACACCACCAAGATTCATCCTATTTGATCAGTAGACGTTAACAAGATCGAACAGCTCATAATAGATCATAGAGTGCCTGATAGGTGCCTTGAGGATGTTGTAGGGAGCTATCCGGCTGGTACATATGTCTTCAGGTATCTAAGAGATACCCGCAAAGAGATTTCCTCTGAACCTTTATTGGCTGGTTATCTCTCTTTGTGGCTTCGACGATGGGTCATTCCCGGAGGTTCTAGTTCAATGGATCGACTGTACCATAACGTACTCTTCTCAGCGGTGCAACTAGTCTTTAAGTGTAAACACCCTATTTTTTTTCAGAATAATTTTAATATAATTTCCCGAATTTTTTGACATTTTCTGGATGAAGAACCAAGGTAATTATGAGTTAAGGATTTTTAAAGGAAGATTATTGGTGTTAAAATATTATGGAAATAAAATTTTATGGTGTAAAATAGAAAACCGGTCATGGGGTATTTTTTGGTGTATTTATTGGACACCGGAGACGCGTTTTAAGCCTTAAAAACTATTGATTATATAAAACCGAGTTAAATCCATATCTGAACCAAACCGGCTGAACAAAAACAGTAAACTGGGTCGGGTCGGGTCGGACCTGAGCCAAACCCGACCCGAAACCCATTGGGAACCCTAGCCGGGAACACTGTTCAGGCTATTTAAGCCCCCGCCTCGGCTTCCGTGCGCCGCCCCGCCACCAGACCCTCTCATCTCCTTTCGCCGAGACGCACGACAACCAGGCCGTCGACCGCCCAGTTCTCCCTCCCCCGCGTCTCACTCCTCCTCCGCCGCTCCCCGGCGTAGCCACGACCCCAACCACCCGGTTTCACCCATCCGCCCGACCTCGCCGCGGACCCGAACTCCACGACCACCACACTCGCCCAGTTTCCCCTCGTCGACACTGACCCAGCACCCTTCGATCTTCCCTCTCCGGTCTGCTGCCCACAGCAACTCCACCCCGCGGATGAACCGCCCCAGCCTGCTCGCCCCGAGCCGCCTCCGCCGTAGCGCCCAAGCGAGCCGCCACCGCTCAGCCTGACAAGCCTCCCTCCGCCAACCCGAGCACAGCCCCTCCCCGACGGCTCGTTGACGGCATCCTGAACCCTAGCTTGGACACAGTGTCCAGGACACGGTAGACTCGACTCGGACACGTGGAATTCAGTATTCACGGAGCCCTGTTCAGGTACCATTTTCTCTCACCTCGTAACTTCGTTTTCGATTTCGTCAGTTGTAACACGTAGACTGTGTAACCCTCTCGGTGCCCGTGCAACCCGCTCGGTGCATCGCGTCCTGTGGTGATCGCACACCGCGATCCAAAAACAGGAAAAACAACGCCCTGTTTTACCCCGGAACTGAGTGCGCCCCGCCAAACGGGACGACTTGGTTACACGCGATCCTTACCGAAACGTGCGCGACATTGATACGGACGTGTGAGATTTTGCAGAAGTCGATTCGGTTGTGCGTGCACACCGGAATCAACGCGTATCCGCCGACAACGTCCCGTATTCGCCCATTCTAGAACACGTTGTAACTTTGTGTACACACGTCAGATCGAGATGAAACTTGCGCCATCGGACTCGTAGCAATACGCTGGTCCTGTGACCCAAGTTTGGTCCGATTCTGAGAACGTGGACAAAATCGTGTATCGTGGGCCCTACCGGCTCCACTTGACGGGCGATTTTGTGATCGGCTCATCGGAAACCAATTCTGGAAGTTCCGTTAGGTTCGTATCATCGTTCCTAACTTATAGACACTGAGTTTAAGGAATTTGGAGACCTTTGACCCTGACACACTTTTCGGTGCAAAGTGGCCCACATGTGGACCCCGCTTTGGCCCGAAAATGCCATTTTTGCCCCTGTGTCCAAATTGGACGTAAGGACAGGCATTTCTAGCTATTTGAAATCTTCTGAGACGGTTGGTGATGTTTATTACAGCTTTTGGAGGAGTACCCACAGGATTCACTGATACCAGGACGACTGTTGATATTCAAACCCCAGGCAAGTGTACCTTGCCAAACTTTGCAGTCTTGTTATATATTTTCCTTGCTTCATTATATTGTTGTGCATGCTTAACCTAGGACCGTGTGACATACTTAGCGTCCGATTATTAGTCGGGTGCCAACAATGTACGCGGTGTTGTGTATGGTCATCTAGAGATGGATATTCGTGACACTTTATCTTCTCGTACTTATCTTACCAAGTACACTTTGACCCAGGACACTTGATACTGTTCATGAGACAGGATATTCCCGAGATGTTCGTGGTGATTCTGTATAGGATACAGGACTTGACAGAGATACTATATTCATAGATACATATGACTTGTTGCATTAGTGATGATCCCGCTTGACATGGACATGAGACGTTATGGTCATGATATGCATGGTTACATTGGGTGGGGAGAGTCACACAGGCTACAGGCTATTTTCTATATATATCTACTACTATTGTGAGGCTGTAGACTCTCGTAGCAGAGCTAGGCTCCCCGACACAGAGCTTGTAGTGGCTCAGCCTGAGTACTCGTGCTGCTCTCACTTGCATTTTCACTTATATGGTTACATATTTGCCCTATTTATTTCATTATCGGCTGCACTGTATTTATTTTGGCATGAGCTTTCTTGTACCTTGCTATGTCCCCTGAGGACCTGGATCCGGATTATGTCCCCAGGATTTGAGGACGAGATCTATCCCGAGGTATACGGGACCGGAGCAGGAGCTGATCCAGGAGCTGTACCGCCATCCGAGGACGAGGTGTTTGCCGAAGACTTTTCCTGAGCATCCATGTTCATGCTCAGTATTTATTTACTTATTTCAGTCATTTATTTCTGGTCTGTTGAACCATTGTATCAGATATTTATCGGGTTGTTCCTCGAAGCATTTTGTTGAGACTAGCTGATGATTTACATTCCTTATTTATTCTGTGGATCATATTTTATATCTTGTGTGGATGAGATTAGTTGTGCCATGATTGTCGTAGACTTGATTTTATAGCTTAAGTATGCCCTGATGGATCCATTAAAGTGGGTTGTCCATTGGTGCGTACTGCTGGCCATTGCCACGTGTCTGGTCCCTCGGTATTTTGGGACTGGGGCGTGACATAGTTTTTTGTGGTGGCCCATGCAGGTCTACGACTAAATTGTTCGGTTTCAACTTAGGGACCGAACCAGCCTGCCCTAAGGATAGAATAAGTTATAGGATCTCATCCATTATTTGAACCATTTTTGAACTCTATATCGAACTCGAATTGTTACTTGATTTGCATCTTGTTTGATTCCTCTGAGCGTTCTTACAGTTTATCTTTTGGCTGCAGAGTAATGGATCCCCGGAACGGAGATGAGATCCCTTTGGATACACTACACGACGCTATGGTTACTTATATAGACGGAGTGACCCCAGGGAATGGAGGACAAACATCGCAGAGCGATCAGGCCAGTCAGCCTAATCCAAGGTTCCGGAGAGATGACATCCCACCTCCACCACAATTCACTCCACAGATGCCAGTTTTCCCACCCGGATAAGCCATGGACGGGCAACAAATGTTCTAGATGATGTATGCCATGATGCAAGCCTAGCAACGGATTCAGCAAGAGGCACATCGTCAGAAGGCAGAGTATCTAAGAACCAGCCTGGTATCCGCATTGGAGCAGGCAAATCCACCAGCGAGGCGAACAGCGACAGGATCTATCACCGATTTTCGTCATCTCAAGCCTCGCACATTTTCTGGCAAAGAGGGGCCAACAGAAGTTCATGAATGGCTCACAAACATACAGCATCAGTTGGAAGCCGCTGAACTTCCAAGAGAGAAATGGATGACTGCAGTCAGAATACAGTTAACTGAAAATGCACATCACTGGTGGTTAGCAGAAGAGAGGAGGCTCGGACAGGACCGAGTCACATGGGAAGAGTTCTCCAGACTCTTCCAAGAGATGTACATTCCAGCAGTTGCACGGTCAGAGCTCAGGGACCAGTTCAACCGCCTTATCCAAGGCAATATGACGGTGGAAGAAAGCTGAGAAGTTCTTTGACGGACTGAAGTTCGAGCTCCAGAGATTGATTGGCTCAGTCGCACCTACATCTTATACCGATGTCCTTGCAGCAGCACGACGCATGGAGCACGCCACTAGTAGGGAGTCGAATCTGAAGAGGCCAAACACATCAGCACTATCCAAGACAGCACCTGGAGATTCTATAAAACGATTCCAGAGGAGTATACCAGAGAGAGCAGCACACAGGGCCATATCTCTTCCTACCTGTCACCACTGCGGCAAGGTAGGACACATTGAGAGAGAGTGCAGGTGTAAGTTGGGACTATGCCTGCTTTGCGGATCAGACCAGCATCTATCCAGAGACTGCACTAAACATAAAGAGGGAGCACCGAGACTAGCCTTGCCTGCACCACGACCAGCTTATCCAGCCGTAGGAGCACAACAGACAGGAGTTGGAGGCGTCAGGCCCCCAGTCCCAGGAGGAAATTAGCAGAGACCACCCCTGGCACCGCAGGCAGCTCTATTTCAGCAGGCTCAGCAGCAGAGAGGTCCAGCTCAGGGACGAGGCCAGGCATTCACATTAGCTGTTGAGGAGGAAGCTACTGCGGGCGAGGTCATCGCAGGTACTATTTTAGTAGCTTCATTACCAGTTGTAGCATTATTTGATTCTGGAGCATCGTATTCATTTATAGCAGCTAGCTTTGTAGCCACCCATAGAGTAGCTACCGCACCCCTTCCGAAGATGAAGAGAATTCTTACGGGAGGTGGAATTATTCCGGTTAGTGACGTCTGTAGATCATGTTCTGTAGTAGTTTGTGGAAGAGAGATGCGAGCTCAATTTTTGATATTTTCTATGCCGGATTATGATGTCGTACTTGGTATGGACTGGTTAAGTCAGTACCATGCGACTCTTGATTGCCGACTTGGGCGGGTTATATTTAGACCGCCTGGACATCCAGAATTTGAGTTTCTTCGAGGAGCAGTAGAGCAAGGAGTTCAGCCTACTCTTAGGGTACTATCTGTAGAAGGGGAGACAGGTTACCCAAGAGTCATATCAGAATTTATGGATGTATTTCCTGATGATCTTCCAGGTTTACCACCTGATCGGAAAATAGAATTCACAATAGACTTAACTCCAGGAGCAGAGCCTATCACTTCATCAGTATATCGGCTAGCACCAAAGGAGTTAGTGGAGTTGAAAGAACAGGTTGATGATCTTCTGGAGAAGGGTTTCATTCGGCCCAGTGTTTCACCTTGGGGAGCACCCATATTATTTTGCCAAAGAAGGATGGAACAGTACGGTTATGCATTGACTACAGGACACTAAATGTTGTGACCATCAAGAACAGGTATCCCTTACCACGCATTGATGATCTATTCGATCAATTGAGTGGTGCAAGGGTATTCTCGAAGATTGACCTTAGATCAGGCTACCATCAGATCAAAGTAAGGAAGGAAGACATACCAAAGACATCTTTCAGGACCAAGTATGGACATTATGAGTTCTTGGTAATGCCGTTTGGTTTAACCAACGCGCCAGCAGTGTTTATGAGTTTAATGAACAGAGTCTTTCATCGGTTCTTGGATAAATTTGTGGTTGTGTTCATTGATGACATACTCATATATTCCAAGATCCACGAAGAGCACGAGGAGCATCTCAGAATCGTGTTAGAGACCTTGAGACAGGAGAAGTTATACGCCAAACTCAGTAAGTGTGAGTTCTGTATGGACAAAGTGCCTTTCTTGGGACATATCATCTCAGGAGAAGGACTTTCAGTGGATCCAGAGAAAGTTGCGGCAATAGAGACTTGGCCTACACCCACATCAGTTACAGAGGTGAGAATTTTTCTCGGACTTGCGGGATATTACCGAAGGTTTGTAGAAAATTTCTCAAGGATTTTAGAACCGATGACGAAGCTGACACGTAAAGACCAGGAGTTTATATGGACAGAAGACTGCCAGAAGGCCTTCGAAGAATTGAAGAGAAGATTAACAACAGCACCTGTCTTGACTCTTCCTTCGGGGTCAGGAGGTTTTGTTGTTTACAGTGATGCATCAGGTAGTGGACTAGGATGTGTTTTGATGCAACATGGCAAAGTCATTGCTTATGCGTCGAGACAGTTGAAGGTCCACGAGAAGAACTATCCAACACACGATCTGGAGTTAGCAGCAGTTATATTTGCATTAAAGATTTGGAGGCACTACCTTTATGGTGAGAAGGTAGACATCTTTACAGATCACAAGAGTCTGAAGTATGTATATACTCAAAAGGAGCTTAACATGAGGCAGAGACGTTGGCTTGAACTGATGGTAGACTTTGATATAGATCTGCAGTATCATCCGGGAAAGGCGAATGTCATTGCAGATGCACTCAGCAGGAAGCCTACGGCTTATTTCTTGACGATGCAGCCCGAGTTATTGAGAGATCTACAGGAGCTTCAGATAGAGGTTGTTTTACCAGGACAGAATGGCTTGTTGGCTAATCTTGAAGTTAAGTCATCACTCGTGGAGAAGATTAAAGAGGCATTGCCCACCGATGCTAGATTTCGAAGACTGAAGGAGAGGACAGAAGCAGGCCTGCAGACAGGACTTCGCATACACGAAGACGGGACATTGAGGTTTGGAAATCGCCTGTATGTTCCAAATAGAGAATTGAGACAGGAGTTAATGACTGAAGCACATAGCTCTATGTACTCTGTTCACCCAGGAGGAACTAAGATGTACCGAGACTTGAGACAGTATTATTGGTGGCATGGAATGAAAAGGGAGATTGCAAGATTTGTGGCCAAATGCTTAGTCTGTCAGCAAGTAAAGGCTGAGCATCAGAGGACTGCAGGTATGTTACAGCCGCTTCCTATACCAGAATGGAAGTGGGAACATATCACGATAGATTTTGTCACCGGATTTCTAAGGAGCCCCAGCGACAGAGATGCAGTATGGGTTATCGTGGATAGACTCACTAAATCGGCACACTTTTTGCCATTTAGAGTTGGACAGTCCACAGAGGTACTAGTCGACATGTATATGCGACAAATCGTTAAATTACATGGAGTACCGGTTAGTATTGTATCGGATCGAGATTCAAGATTTATGTCTCATTTCTGGCGAAGCATGCAAGAGAGTCTTGGCACCAGACTCAAATTCAGCACCGCTTACCACCCACAGACAGATGGCCAATCGGAGCGCACCATTCAGATCTTGGAGGATATGTTGCGATCATGTATGCTAGACTTTGGAGGATCTTGGGAAGATCATTTGCACTTAGTGGAGTTCTCCTACAACAACAGTTATCAGGCCAGCATTCAGATGGCACCATTCAAAACTTTATACGGAAGGAAGTGCAGATCGCCTATATATTGTAGTGAAGTTGGTGAACGTCAAATACTGGGTCCAGAATTGGTAATGCAGACAGTAGAGAAGGTAAAACAGATTCAGAATCATCTTCGAGCAGCTCAGGACAGACAGAAGCATTGGGCAGATACACACAGACGTCCCCTAGAGTTCAAAGAAGGAGAGCACGTGTTCTTGAGGATCTCGCCCACTCGTGGTACCATTAGATTCGGGAGCAGAGGCAAGTTGAGCCCAAGGTATATTGGGCCATTTGATATCCTAGAGCGCATTGGTGAGGTGGCTTATCGTCTTGCATTACCACCATCCTTAGAGGGAGTGCATGACGTATTCCACGTCTCACAGCTGCGGAGGTACGTGACCGACCCCAGTCACGTAGTCGATCATTCAGAGATCGCAGTAGGCCCAAGCTTGAGATATGAAGAACAACCAGTTGGCATCCTCGACGTCAGTGAGAAGACATTGCGGGGACAGACAATCAGACTGGTTCGTGTAGCGTGGAAACATCATTCTCCTGGCGAATCGACCTGGGAACGAGAGGATAGTATGCGCCAGCGTTATCCCCACTTATTCACGGATGCAGTTGTAAACTAAGCAAGTTTGTAATCACCATAATTCTTTCTATAATATCTTATTCTTTGATTGCGAGGACGCAATCCTTTTAAGGAGGGTAGATTGTAAACACCCTGTTTTTTTTAGAATAATTTTAATATAATTTCCCGGATTTTTCGGTATTTTCTGGATGAAGAACCAAGGTAATTATGAGTTAAAAAATTTTAAAGGCAGATTATTGGTGTTAAAATATTATGGAAATAAGATTTTATGGTGTAAAATAGAAAACCGGTCATGGGGTATTTTTCGGTGTATTTATTGGACACCGGAGACGCGTTTTAAGCCTTAAAAACTATTGATTATATAAAACCGAGTTAAACCAAAACCTGAACCAAACTGGCTGAACCAAAATAGTAAACTGGGTCGGGTCGGGTCGGACCTGAGCCAAACCCGACCCGAAACCCATTGGGAACCCTAGCCGGGAACACTGTTCAGGCTATTTAAGCCCCCGTCTCGGCTTCCGTGCGTCGCCCCGCCGCCAGACCCTCTCATCTCCTTCCGCCGAGACGCACGACACCCAGGCCGTCGACCGCCCAGTTCTCCCTCCCCCGCGTCTCAATCCTCCTCCGCCGCTTCCCGGTGTAGCCACGACCCCAACCACCCGGTTTCCCCCATCCGCCCGACCTCGCCGCGGACCCGAACTCCACGACCACCACCCTTGCCCAGTTTCCCTTCGTCGACACCGACCCAGCACCCTTCGATCTTCCCACTCCGATCTGCTGCCCACAGCAACTCCACCCCGCGGTTGAACCGCCCCAGCCTGCTCGCCCCGAGCCGCCTCCGCCGCAGCGCCCAGGCGAGCCACCACCGCTCAGCCTGACAAGCCTCCCTCCGCCAACCCGAGCACAGCCCCTCTCCGACGGCTCGTTGACGGCATCCTGAACCCTAGCTTGGACACAGTGTCCAGGACACGGTAGACTCGACTCGGACACGTGGAATTCAGCGTTCACGGAGCCCTGTTCAGGTACCATTTTCTCTCACCTCGTAACTTCGTTTTCGATTCCGTCAGTTGCAACGCGTAGACTGTGTAACCCTCTCGGTGCCCGTGCAACCCTCTCGGTGCATCGCATCCTATGGTGATCGCACACCGCGATCCAAAATAGGAAAAACAACGCCATGTTTCACCCCGGAACTGAGTGCGCCCCACCAAACGGGACGACTTGGTCGCACGCGATCCTTACTGAAATGTGCGCGACGTTGATACGGACGTGTGAGATTTCGCAGAAGTCGATTCGGATGTGCGTGCACACCGGAATCAACGCGTATCCGCCGACAACGTCCCGTATCCGCCCATTCTGGAACACGTCGTAACTTTGTGTACACACTTTGGATCGAGACAAAACTTGCCCCATCGGACTCGTAGCAATACGCTGGTCCTGTGACCCAAGTTTGGTCCGATTCTGAGAACGTAGACAAAATTGTGTATTGTGGGCCCCACCGGCTCCACTTGACGGGCGATTTTGTGATCGGCTCATCGGAAACTAATTTTGGAAGTTCAGTTGGGTTCGTATCATCGTTCCTGACTTATAGACACTGAGTTTGAGTAATTTGGAGAACTTTGACCCTGATACGCTTTTTGGTGCAAAGTGGCCCACATGTGGACCCCGCTTTGGCCCGAAAATGCCATTTTTGCCCCTGTGTCCAAATTGGACGTAAGGACAGGCATTTCTTGCTATTTGATATCTTCTGAGACGGTTGGTGATGTTTATTACAGCTTTTGGAGGAGTACCCACAGGATTCACTGATACCAGGACGACTGTTGATATTCAAACCCCAGGCAAGTGTACCTTGCCAAACTTTGCAGTCTTGTTATATATTTTTCTTGCTTCATTATATTGCTGTGCATGCTTAACCTAGGACCGTGTGACATACTTAGCGTCCGATTATTAGTCGGGTGCCAACACTGTACCTGGTGTTGTGTATGGTCATCTAGAGATGGATATTCGTGACACTTTATCTTCTCGTACTTGTCTTACCAAGTACACTTTGACCCAGGACACTTGACACTGTTCATGAGACAGAATATTTCTGAGATATTCGTGGTGATTCTGTATAGGATACAGGACTTGACAAAGATACTATATTCATAGATACATATGACTTGTTGCATTAGTGATGATCCCGCTTGACATGGACATGAGACGTTATGGTCATGATATGTGTGGTTACATTGGGTGGGGAGAGTCACACAGGCTATAGGCTATTTTCTATATATATCTACTACTATTATGAGGTCGTAGACTCTCGTAGCAGAGTTAGGCACATTACGTGTTATTACCACTACCGGCTCCCCGACACAGAGCTTGTAGTGGCTCAGCCTGAGTACTCGTGCTGTTCTCACTTGTATTTTCACTTAGATGGTTACATATTTGCCCTATTTATTTCATTATTGGCTGCACTGCATTTATTTTGGCATGAGCTTTCTTGTACCTTGCTATGTCCCCTGAGGACCTTGATCCGGATTATGTCCCCAGGATTTGAGTACGAGATCTATCCCGAGGTATACGGGACCGGAGCAGGAGCTGATCCAGGAGCTGTACCGCCATCCGAGGACGAGGTGTTAGCCGAAGACTTCTCCTGAGCATCCATGTTCATGCTCAGTATTTATTTACTTATTTCAGTCATTTATTTCTGGTCTGTTGAACCATTGTATCAGATATTTATCGGGTTGTTCCCCGAAGCATTTTGTTGAGACTAGCTGATGATTTACATTCCTTATTTATTCTGTGGATCATTTTTTATATCTTGTGTGGATGAGATTAGTTGTGCCATGATTGTCGTAGACTTGATTTTACAGCTTAAGTATGCCCTGATGGATCCATTAAAGTGGGTTGTCCATTGGTGCGTACTGCTGGCCATTGCCACGTGTCTGGTCCCTCGGTATTTTGGGACTGGGGCGTGACATTAAGTATAAGTTGACTCACTAACCTACCATGGTGTATAGACTAAATGCCAGCCTTCAAGAATTTATCGAATCTTTGGAAAAGGAGCCTGTAGGCCTGAACTGACTTTCCGAGGACAGAAATGCCATACACCTATCTGATGGAATATCTTCTGCCACATCACCATAGATAGATGGCTCCTGGTCTCGAAAGCGATGATGCTACCAGAACTGTGTTCCTTTGCAAGTATAGAGAGTCCATTTGGGAGGATACTACTCTTTTTCAGGCCAGAAGATCACTGAACTTGGGAGTGGGCTAGTACTTCTACTATATTTCTTCTGAAGTTGTATCTGAGCATTGAGGGGGCAAGTTGGAATTTTTTATTGGCTGCTTAATATCCAGCCTTCCCACCTAATCAACAGGAGTGATGATGGATGCTCCATTGAACCATATCTACCTAGCTGTTTTGCAAGAAAGTTTTTCTATAATCAATTTCAAATGGGAAAAGCTACCACTTGCCTCTGGTCTTCCGAGGGATTTATTGATAGAGCCCATGGGTAGCGATACTTTAGCATGGGTTGCACCGGCGCCAAGTTCACCTTACCCTCCATGAACTCTCCACTGCGTCTCTTGTATTCTTATGCTAACTTCTACTGCTCGATCAGTAAATTTCATCGAGACTATAACCTGAAGGGTAGCTTTCAAATAGCAGAAGCAACAGCTACTATGGCCGATGAGGAGGATGTTGACTCGCTAGTAGAAGAAGAGGACAATGATCCTATGGATGAAATAAAAGAACCATGCATGGGCATGTTGGAGGAACAAATTGCTCTTGCCATGCATATCCTCTTGAAATCATGAAAGCACAAAATAACGTCTCTCGTCGAGCGTAAACCTGCTAAGAAGATGTAACCACCACTTGCACTAGTAGGAATATTTTTGTCATTACATAATTGGTTACAAATATATATATATATATATATATATATATATATATATATATATATATATATATATATATATATATATATATATATATATAATTTGTGTTAGTCCTAATTATATTTATATTGGTTAGTGTACTAGCTAATTGGAATGTATTAGTGTTAGTTAGAATTAGTTAGTGTCATTGTGTTAGTTCATGACTTAGCACCTATAATTAATTAAGTGAATTAGCATATGGATAGAATATTTGCTATTAGTTGTAGAGATATTTTCTTAATTAATTAGATTCCATTCATGAAAATTGGAGAGGGCCAAAAAACTTGATATTGTAGCATGACCAAAATTCTACTATAAGAGGCGTGTTCTAATTAGGGTTCATACATTCATTTTATTTTATTAGCCTCCTTCTTCTCCAAATCACTTTTTCCCCAAATCAATCCAAATTCCTACCAAAATCCAATTCCAATCCACTCATTCTCACCATCTTTGAGGCCTAGAGAATTGGAGAGCATAATGAGACCCATTGAAGAGGAGCTTGCTAAGGAGTTCGTGTCCATTCCATTTCCTACGTATCCATTTGGAGAAATTTCATTGAGATTCGACTCTCAATAGGTATAATCTCTTTTTCTCATCAATTTCATAGTTAGAATATCATATAAGACTTTTAGGAACTCATCCATGGCTAAGGACCACCCTTATGGAAGAGAACTAGGTGCTAGAAGCCTCTATTATGATAGTTATGTTAGTTTTTGTGGCCAAATTGAAAAAATTATAATTTGGTTCACCAAGTGTTTGATGGAATGATTAATTTGTAGTTTTGGAGTTTAATTCATAGATTAATAGGGTGTACTCTTTCTTGGCTAACTTCAAATCATATTCTTCCTTCATCAACTTAAATTCTAATTCCAGAATTGTACGTGTCCACAATTGGATACGAGAAGACCATATCATGATACGTCTTGGTGTGTATCGGTAAAATTGGGTTTATTGTGCCAATAGTGATTATTTTCTTTTATATTGCTCTTAAATAGTTAATATATGAGTTTATATATCATAATAGGCTTATGTTGGAGTACCAACCATTGGGAGATGTGTGTATCACATTGGTGTGGCCTATGGGAGTGTGTATCATGCGTATCAAAAAGCGATACGGGTGTGTATCGATAGTGCACACCAAGTGTTTGGTATTTGAATTTGGGGGTGTGTTCATATATGTGTATCATATATGTATGTATATATGTTATATGTTAGTATGTGTGTGTGTGTGTGTGTGTGTATATATATATATATATATATATATATATAGTTGTTGTAAATAGATACGTTGGTATGTGTGTAAGGGCGTTGGCTGCATGTTTATATACTATGGTCGGGTACTGTGGTAGCAGCTACTACTCTATGCATTGTTGCTCATGCTGTTGTTGTTGTTGTTGAATGAAGGTGATGGAGTTGGAGTTGCATCATTTGCTGCTGTTGCTGGGTACCTACTGCTGTAGTTGTTGTTATTAAGTAGCGAGGGTCAGGTTTTGGGTGCTCGAGTTGCTGTCTATTGCAGCAGATATATGACAGAGGAAGCTTGGTTAGTTAATATTTGTGATGCAGGTGATAAGGGGGTCAGGTACAGGAATCTTGGTTAGTTGCAGTTGTTGTATGTTGATGTTAAGGGGGAGTCGGGTTAGGTTGGTAGCTGCTGCTATGTGGGTTGTTCGAGGCCTGTGTAGCATGTTGTAGAGGAATGAGTCGTGTCTTCTGCAAGGTGTAAAAATATGTATAGAGATATATGTATTGGTGTTGGTCTTAGACAGAGGTGTAGTTGTATGTGTGTACTCAGATATATAAGGGGGTGTGTGTGTGTTTGTGTGTGTGTGTACATATATATATGCATGTGTGAGGATAAATACACAGGTATATGGGTGTGTGTGTATATATATACACATTTGAATGTGTGTGTGTGTGTGTGTGTGTGTGTGTATATATATATATATATATATATATATATATATATATATATATATATATATATATATATATATATATATGAGTGCGTGTTGTATATAGATATATGAGAGTTTATGTATATAGCTATATGTGAGTGTGTGTGTGTGTGTGTGTGTGTGTGTGTGTGTGTGTGTGTAGATGTTAGATGCGTGTAATGTATGATACCAAGGTATCGGATAATTATCAAGATACGGGGTAAGATTTTGACCCATAACCAAGGTATTGGCCTAATTAAGGTATTTGAGATACGACTAAGATATTAGACTAGGATACTAAGATTTTTACCTATAGGCCAAGGTATTAATATATATAGTAGGTATTAGTGTATTTAATAGTATAAAAAACTAGTAACTTACCGGAACGACCTATGTAACCCCCCTCATTTTGGAATAGGAATAATTTAATAATTTACAATCGTTTTTATTATTTTATTTCTAAAATCCTTTTATATATACATGACACTTTCCCATGGCTTGGATATTTTGAGCAATGCACAATCTTTTTTCTTCTAACATGATTCATATTAATGACTTTGACTGTATCCACTACACTTGGGACATGAGTGTTGCATTAGTTTGATCTTCCTCATGCTCCAACGTTATTGACAAACAATCCGAACCATTAATATTTACAAATTACCTTTATTTGATGTATTGAACCCAACCGAGCCCAAACACCCGAAACAGACTCTCAAACCAGTTTCTATGACTCAATTCACTTTATCCCGTAACCATTTCCCCTCTACAACCCATCAAACACCTACTTTCAATGCACACATTCTCACAAGGAAGCTTTTTGAATTTAGCTTTCCTCCATTTTTTGGTAAGTAATCTTTTACACCTTCCTTCTTGTATTCAATCAAATCCTTAATTACTAATCAAATATTATTCCCTTTGGATAGTGGCTGCAATTATATGATATATAACCCACATTTAATTTCCAACCATTAATTTTTAAGCACCCTTTCATCCAACCATTTATTATATATATATATATATATATATATATATATATATATATATATATATATAGCCCTAACCCTATCTCTACCTATCAAACCCACCCCTATCCCTCTCCAAATCTTACGACAGCAACCCCCCTATCTTCTCCCTTATCTTTCTTTCTTCCTCTCCTTCCTCCGCTCCTTTCCAGCCCCCACCACACCCTTTAGCTGGCCCCAAGGTCGACTGCACCTGTAGACCCCCAGGCCGACAGCAGCACCTCCCACACTGTGGAAGACCTCCCTGAGGCCAAGAACTCCTTCTCCTCGAGGCCAAGACACACCTCCACAATTTCCAATTGGTTTCGTGGAGTTTCGACCTCTGTAGAGCCCGGAATCGCGACGGGATCTCTGCCGTAATCCAAATTTTTGGTAAGTTTCGTATAACCATCATCAACTTCTTTTTCCTTCGCGATATAGATTGTTATACATATCAATGATAGATATTTGAAAACTCATCTCCTTGTCGTGATAATTTAATTGATCCCATGCAAAATCATTTTTACCAAAGCATGCAAATCACCTAAACTATGCGTAGACTACTAGATCTAGAAAATAATACCCTTGTTCATGATTTTTGTATTAAATATAATATTTCCATAAATTAATATTTATATTCCCAGAATTATATATGTTTTAATTTTAGAATATTAAGTTGACTAAATACATGTTTTAGTGGCCCAATTGCTTGTTGATTGATAAGGTATACATTGGTGCAAGTTTCTATACTAGTTTATGGATAAGGTGATGACCTAGAAAAGAGTTTTGGTGAAATTTTTATATAATTTTCAGATTTTAAATACCTATTTTTACAGTATATAAATAGGGTTTAATATATTATTTTATGGGTGTAGTAGTCGTCTATTGGTTGTGTTAGTTGTGGTGCATAATTGCAACCTTCGTCGCATGCAACGTGGCGTATATACCTATGTGTATATGCAAATATGGATGCATATGTAAGTTCATGATATATATATATATATATAATAAGTTTGTACGTGGCATCGAACGTCATGGTTGCAAATATGTACAACTTCGCGTGCAATTGGAAATTGTTATTGCGAACTCGTCAAGTACGTTTCCACGCAACGATTTCTAACTCGCACCTATGTTAATATTAGTATTGGAGTTGTCCTTAATATGTATATATAATATTGTTAGGTTATTTGGGACCCGCGGTACCTTCGGACGTGGACGTTGGAGCAGCTATTTCGCAGCAACAAGAAGCAGGCAAGTGTACCTTGCCATGTCGTATCATTGTTCTTTTATTATTTAGTTCATATAGTATTACTGTTACTTGATATTTATGATGTATGTGTGTTTATTCTAGGGCCGATACACGATACTTAGCGTCCGAACTAGATTCAGGTGCCGACGTCCGTCAGCGGAGTCGAGTATCGTAGTTAGAGAGTCGATACCTAGAACCCATGATACGTGCTTGTATCCTTGCACGTCAGACCGTAGGACACTTGACACGACTTCATGTGACGGGATCCATCTTGATATATTCATGGTGACTGGATTTTGTACATGATTCTAGGACTCGTGTTATGAGGCATGTATATATATATATATATATATATATATATATATATATATATATATAGTCATGATCTCGCGTACTATGACATGATACATGAGGTTACATGGGAGGGGAGAGTATACACCGTGCTATGTGCTGATTTTGCACAGTTTGCCTTAGTCGCTGTAGCAGAGCTTTGGTGTTTGGCACAGTTTGCTTCAGGTTCTATGATATAGAAGCTTTAGTGTTTAGCACATTTTGCTTTAATCCCTACGACATGGAACCTTTAGTGGTTACACAGTATGCGGAAGTATTTATTGAGTTCTTCTATATTTTCAGCCTGAGTATGAGTGATGCTCTAACTTACATATCACATAGACGAATACTGTAGCTTACCCTGGAGTTTTACCTTGGCACGCTTTCTTATACCTTTTTATGTCCCCTGAGGACCTGGCTCCTTGCCAGGTATAGACAAGGAGAGTTACCCTGAGGTCTACGGGTCAAGAGATGATATTTAAGCCTTACTTGCACCAGAGGACGAGGTCGTGTCGGGTTGGTCTATCTGATCGAAAGCCATTAAGAAAAGATTTCCAGTGTCACGAGAATTTTCTTCTTCTTTGGTGTTGCTTGCTTCGCTTTCATGTCATATGCTTGTGTTTGCATATTCGCGTGAAGCCTATCTTTTGCTTGGGCGTTCATAATAATAAGACGTTTCCTCCGGTTTTATTACGATACAACTACCAAAATATTTTATCATCGGTCATATGACGGTCTTCTGCTACGATGCCTATCGAATGCAGAAGGGAAGCAGGCCCTCCACGAAGCTCACGATGGCATCTGTGGTGAACACCAACCCGACCCAAAACTACAGGTCGTCTCCGGAGAATGGGTTACTACTAGCCCACAATGGAAGCGGATGCCGTTGACTATACAAGGAAGTGCCAAGCGTGCCAAATCCATGCAGACTTCATCCACCAGCCATCGGAGTTCCTACACCCAACGGTAGCATCCTGGCCGTTCAAGGCATGGGGAATGGATATCATCGGACTAATAAGTCAACATTCGTCTAAGGGGCACCGGTTCATCCTAGCCATCACCGACTACTTCTCCAAGTGGGTGGAAGCAGTACCACTCGCATAAGTCAAGATGTCCGACGGATCAGATTTATCAAGTATTACACCATACACCGCTTCGGCTTTCCACGAAGGATCATTCATGATAATGGTCCATAGTTCACAAGTTATGCATTCTACCAGTTATGTGACAAAAACTGGATTCAGAATGTGGCTTCAACTGCCTACAACCCAGCAGAAAATGGGTTGGCTGAGGCATTCAACCAAACCATCATCAAGCTTCTTAAGAAATTTGTGTCATCCAACAAGCGCGACTGGAACGAGAAGCTGGGTGAATGTCTCTGGGCCTACCGTACAACGGTCTGGAAACTACTTACAATACGCATTTCTCTCTGGTGTACGGAAGCGAAGCGGTCCTCTCGCTCGAGATCCAAATTCCTTCACTCCGAGTAGTCCTCTCCAACCAATTAACCGTGGACGACAACCATCGCCGATGACTACAAGAGTTGGAAGCACTCGATGAAAAATGACTCTTAGCTCAGCAACGCATTGAGTTGTGCGAAGCGTGTCTCTCTGGAGCCTTCAATAAGCGGGTCAAGGAGAGAACTTTTCAAGTGGGAGACCTCGTCCTAACCGTAAGGAGACCGATGGTTATGACCCACAAGAATGTCGACAAATTCCAGCCCAAATGGGAGGGTTCATTCGTCGTAGAATCGGTATTCTCCAACGGCGCCTACTGGCTCACAAAATCCAACGACGACTTGCTCATGATGCCTATCAACGGCAAGTTCCTAAAAAATTACTATATCTAAGCTAGACTTGTACTCTCCTCATCACCAGCGGGACAACCCAGATATACATCTCTATTCTCTTGGTTTTTCATTCCCAATAAGTGCCATTGTGCAATATTTTCTCCTTCCTTACAAATTCTTGTAAAATCCATCATCTGAATCTCGGAGTCCTGGATACACAACGGATGATGGATCCTCAAAGTCTCCCCAGCGGAGCAGTCCTCAGGTCCACTCGCACACTCCCGCAGTGACCACTCAAAAACCAATCTCGTTAGACACTAGCCATGTTTATATTGCCTCTGAGCTATCATCCCACCAATCTCCCTAGCGAAGCAATCCTCAGGTCTATCTTCATGTTCGGATAGACCACACTCAACAAATTACTCCTCAGTGAGTTTCTCGGACAGCGGTTCACGTCCATATTACCTCTGAACTACTGTCCTAACATTTCTTCCCGACAGAGTTTGCCATGTCTATATTACCTCTGAGCAAACTTTTCGGGTCTTGGCTATTGATCATCACGTCCACATTTTCTCTGATATCAGTTTTCACCACCACTTATCACCCGTACTCACCAAGGTACACCAGCGGTGTTAAGTCCATAAAATCCATCACGTCAACATTACCTCTGATAGGGATTATTTTTTAACTTATTATTTGCACTCAACGTGTGCAACAAATAATAAGTCCACTAAAAGTCTCCCAGCGGGATGTCCTTAACAAAATACGGTAACGTACTACATCCATATTTCCTAGGGTACGATATCTAAAAATCATAATATACAACACGATAAATGCAGGAAGAAGTTCCAGAAAATAAGAAAAATTTATTTAATATCATGAGTACATATGATGGAAATTCGTTACATTTCAAGGGTTTTCATTAACATTCAAGGTCTTGAGTACATATGATGGAAACCCCTTTTAAGGGTTTCCATGAGTTTTCGCTAACAAGAACCTCTTCCATTAAAAGGCTCCCCGTATTTTTTCTGTCACGGACACAAGTGGGCCCAACAACAGAGTTCAATGCTTTCTGGCTTACCACTCCACAGTGCAAACCTCATTATATGGAAAAAATCCATACTGATTGATAACAAGGGAAGAGCAGGAGCAGACTCTCTACAACCAGGCGGAAAGACCAACAACATGAATGACAATTAATCCAAATCTTATTATTGTCGCCACAAGCCCCCAGCAGGTAGAAATCCTCATAAAGGGGAGAAATGTTAGCTAGCACGCTGCATGAACAAGAATAGTCCAACGCGTGACGCAGGATGCTCATCCTCGTCTCCTGGATTAGTTCTTGCCATACTGCCCTCATCTCTTAGAACAGTTCTTGGCGAACCGCCGTATAAAGTTGGTCTTTACCCCTAACAAACGGGTATTATGATATCCTTCCATGTCCATCATGAGCGAGGACAAAACCTGCAAAAAGAAGACACGTATCAGTCTCAGTGAAGATCACATAAAGGCACAAACTGCCGCATACAGCTGCTTCGGCCGCAGCGACCGAGCCTGCACGCACAAGCAAGAGGATATCTCATCCATGCGGTCAAGCCAGAGATAAAGCTTTGCGCGCATGAAACAAACGACCCCCCACTCATACGGCCATGCCAAAGCTCGGCGTGCATGTTACAAAGGAGTTCGTCCACACGAAAGAACACTGTGAAAGAGGTTTGTGCATATCCAAGACGAGACTCCATCCAGGCGGCAGAATCTCGCAAAGGGTCTGCCCGCATCACTGCAACATGATGGTGTACTGGTGCCTCTTCCCCCATAGCCCAGCATGAGAAGTACAGTACTGCCCTACCTCCAAGCAAAATACCCGGATCAGGGAAGCCATGGATCGAAAATGCCCTTGAACAACCCCTCAACGAAAAGAGCCTCAGCCTTCAGCATCCCTCACAGGAGAAAGCAAAGAGACAAAATTCTCTCTCATCCCCACTACCTAATTTATAGGCCTCAAAGCAGCGTAAAGAGACCGAGGCAATAAATTAAGCAGTTATGAGGATGAACCTAATGCCTCGATTCACGGGGTCCACTTTAATCTCCCTGAAACGGTGGCCTCTCGGGCCCCATATCAGGAGATGGCACAGAATCCTAAAGGAGATCCACTAAAAGAACAAAACAAATTCGTCACTTAATGGCAATTTGATTTGACAGCCTGGAAGTGCCCGCCCATGCGGCCCAACGTCCATGCGATCTAACGTCCATGCGATCCAACGTCCATGCGACCTTCCAGATATGCGGCCAAAAGTACTTCTTCCTCCATGATTCTTATTCAAAGTATTCCAAACTTATCATTTTGAAAACTTTAAAGGGGGCATTGTAGAAGCATGAAAAATATGCATCCATGCGACCCTGCGACCCAAAACAAAAACTCAGAAGAGATCATGCCACACAACAAGGCAACATCCATGCGTCCCCAATCAACCAAAATAGTTTGGCCGCAGAAGGACCTAACATGACATCACGTCAACAGGATCGTCTCTGACAAGAATCCTGACAAAAAGAATTTTCTGATTTCCTCAAAAGATGTGAACACACTAAACTACAAAAGTCTCACGTTAACACAGAATATCACTCTCGACAGGGTACAACGCCACATGGACAGCACAACAAGGACCTTATGCATCCCAGACTCCATGCGTCCCTGGCCTCATACGTTCCAGGTTCTATACGGTCTCATGCATCTCTGGCCCCATGCGTCCCAAACTCCATGCGTCACATGCATCCCCAACCCCATGCGTCCCAGGCTCCATGCGGTCACATGTATCTTTAACCCCATGCGTCCCAGACTCCATGTGTCCTATGCGTCCCTGGCCCCATGCATCCCATGTTCCATGCGGTCCATGCATCTCTGGCCCCATGCATCACAGACTCCATGCGTCCCATGTATCCCAGGCCCCATGCGTCCCAGGCTCCATGCAGTCCCATGCGTCTTTGGTCCCATGCGTATCATACTCCATGCTGTCACATGCGTCTCTGGTCCCATGCATCCCAGACTCATGCGATCCAAGCGTCACTGGCCCCATGCGTCCCAGACTCCATGCGTCATATGCGTCTTTGGCTACATGTGTTTCAGACTCCATGAAGACAAAATCTTGTTGTTATGACAAGAGTGAGTCTCTCTAACCAAGTGCGGACTATATGTCAAGCTAACCAAGTCACGCCTACAAAGGACAAGAACCACCTAGATCTCCAGCAACAGAAAATCCTAACAAGTTTCCACACGGCAGCTCGACCTGCTCACGGTTACAGCTACACCATGTTAAGAAAGGATACGTGGCACCCTCCAACATCCATGCGGCCCAACATATATGCGCCCAGGAATGACTATAAATAGTAGGGAACCACACCCATAGACAAGGCTGACTGGCGATCTGTGAACCTACACTCAACTGAGAGAAGAGCTTCTGCATCGGATTGTCCATGGAGTAAAGGAGACGCCATAGCACTTCTTGTCCATCGTTGCCCCCCAGAAAATAAATTTGTACTTAGATTATCTTCTAGGATCTCTCTGTACTCTCTTTAGTTTGTCTATTAAATCAAGTTCTTTCTTAAAAACTTTCGAATTTAAGGACGAACAGGTCTGACCCTAGCATGTTTGCACTGTAAGTTCTTTTTCTGATATAATTTATTTTACAATCATTGTGTCGACACAACATGACACTTGTTCCAAAAACTACAGAAAACAAAGATCCCTCGTGTCCCCAGGTCTGACCTCGAGAACATGGTTACAATTGACACTAATTCAAACCCTACCCTAATATCTGCCTGCAGCCCGACACCGGTGAACTTTTGTCGAGTCTTCCTCACCGGACACTAGATTTGACAACGCCTTTTTGGCCGGGCTTAATATCCTTCCAGCAATTTCTAGACTTATCACATCCGCGCGGCCTTTCGTTCTCTCCGCAACCCGTCGGCCGGATCTGGTGAGCCTCGGGAAGAGCACTGCCACCCGCCGCCTCCATTGGCTCCTTCAGACTTTAAGAGCTACCGCACGGTCTATTTTAGTGCAGCTCGGCCGAGCGACTCAACGTCGCTGTTCCCGTTTCCCCTCCAGACTAATCAACGGATCCGGTCCAGATCTGGCCAACCACGGACCGGTGTCGCCCTGAGCATCGCCCTAGTGTACGGTGTATGCTAGGTTGGCCATGGAATCTTACCCCTACTCGGTCGGTTGTGGGAGCTTTAATCCGTAGAGATGACGCTCGGCTTGACACCGTACAGTAGGGTGATGCTCAGGGCGGCACCGGTCCGTGGTTGGCCAGATCTGGACCAAATCCGTTGATTATTCTGGAGGGGAAACGGGAACCGCAACGCTAAGTCGCTCGGCCGAGCTACACCAAAATAGACCGTGTGGTAGCGCTCAAAGTTTGAAAGAGCTGATAGAGGCGGCGGGTGGCGGTGCTCTTCCCGAGGCTCACTAGATCCGGCCGACGGTTGGCAGAGAGAATGAGAGGCCGCACAGATATGATAAGTCCAGAAATCGCTGGAAGGATATCAAGCCCGGCCAGAAAGGCGTTGTCGGATCTAGTGTCCGGTGAGGAAGACTCGGCAAAAGTTTACCTGTGTCGGGCTGTGGGCAGAGATTAGGGTAGGGTTTAGATTGGTGTCGGTTGTAACCATGTTCTCGAGGTCGGATTCAGGGACATGAGGGATCTGTGTTTTCTGTAGTTTTTGGAACAAGTGTCATGTTGTGTTGACACACTGATTTTAAAATAAATTATACCAGGAAAAGAACTTACAGTGCGAACATGCCAGGGTCGGACCTGTTCGTCATTAAATTCGAAAGTTTTTAAGAAAGAACTTGATTTAATAAATAAATTAAAGAGAGTACAGAGAGATCCTAGAAGACAATCTAAGTTCAAAATTATTTTCTAGGGGGTAACGATGGACAAAAAGTGCTATGGCGTCTCCTTTACTCCGTGGACGATCTGATGCAGAAGCTCTTCTCTCACTTGAGTGTAGGTTCATAGATCGCCAACCAGCCTTGTCTATGGGTGTGGTACCCTACTATTTATAGTCATTCCTGGGTGCACATATGTTCGATCGCATGGATGATGGAGGGTGCCACGTGTCTTTTCTTAACATGGTGTAGCTGTAACCGTGAGCAGGTTGAGCTGTCGCGTGGAAACTTGTTATGATTTTCTGTTGCTGAAGATCTAGGTAGTTCTCGTCCTTTGTGGGCATGACTTGGTTAGCTTAACATATAGTCCGCACTTGGTTAGAGAGAATCACTCTTGTCATAACAGCAAGATTTTGTCTTCATGGAGTCTGAAACACATGTGGCCAAAGACGTATGGGGCGCATGGAGTCTGGGACGCATGGAGTCTGGGACGCATGGGGTCTGGAACGCATGGGGCCAGTGATGCTTGGACCGCATGACTCTGGGACGCATAGGGCCAGAGATGCGTGGGACCGTATAGAGTCTGAGACGCATGGTACCAGAGACGCGGGACCGCATGGAGCCTGGGATGCATGGGGCCAGGGATGCATGGGATGCATGGAGTCTGTGACGCATGGGGCCAGAGACGCATGGACCGCATTGAACCTGTGACGCATGGGGCCAGGAACGCATGGGACACATGGAGTCTGGGACGCATGGGACTAGAGACGCATGGAACTAGAGATGCATGAAGCCTGGGACGCATGGGGCCAGGAATGCATGTGACACATGGAGTTTGGGACGCATGGGACCAGAGACGCATGGGACCGCATGGAGTTTGGGATGCATGGGACTAGAGACGCATGGGACCGCATGGAACCTGGAACTCATGGGCCAGGGACACATGGAGTCTGGGACGTATGAGGTCCTTGTTGTGATGTCCACGTGGCATTGCACCCCGCCAAGAGTGATGTTCTGCGTTAACGTAAGATTTTTGTCGTTTAGTGTGTTCACGTCTTTTGAGGAAATCAGAAAATTCTTTTTGTCAGGATTCCATGTCAAAGACGATCCTGCTGACGTGATACCGCGTTAGGTCCTTCTGCGGCCAAGCTGTTTTGGTTGATTGGGGACGCATGGATGTCGCCTTGTTTGAGCCTCAGGGAGACTCTGCGGCATGATCTCTTCTGAGTTTTCATTTTGAGTAGTGGTAAGATTCCTTTCACTTTTATTCTCCTCCTCAAGAGAAGAGCTTGATATACAGTATGCTAGGTTTTCAAGAATTTGGATAGGACTGGTTCATTGTTAGGTTTGGGAAGAGTAAAATAACAAATAAATATAGAGAGATAAGTTTCTCTCTCTGATTTCTATTCTTCTTTTGTTCTCTCGGTGACTATGGATAAATAAGATGGCTATTAAAAGAATTTGGAGTAGAGACTCATGGGTCGAGCCCTAAATTTAAGAGAAGTAAACAGGGATTCAATTTAATGGACTTCAAGTTCGATAAATGAATATATATATATATATATATATATATATATATATATATATATATATATATCAGTTCTTGAGGATTAGTAAACTAATGGAATTATTTTATAAATAGACTCCGAGGATATTTTAATTAGGGAATATCTCCAAATGGTTTCAGCTATTATAAGAAATTTTCAAGAAAATTTTAAGTAAGGGTTGGGCTTGGTAAAATATTGGGATAAGATTCTAGGGATTTCTAGAACCTTATGGATATTTTACGATATATGTAAAAGGGCCTATTTCTTACTACATTATAAATGCATTTTATTTTATGTTTTGGTCATGTTTCATATTGTGATACGGTTCTGACACATTATTGTTCGTATACATTGATCTTGATCCGTACATTGATCATATTATTTCATGTTCTCTCGTATTGATATTGTTTCATGTGTCGTGGGAGAAAAAATGCCAAGTAAGTACGTGGTTACACCTATATCGTTTATATCGTTAAATAGCACACATATACCTCACGTATGTTGTGGTGGATCCTATCGTTAAATAGCCATCTTCGGATGTGTCGGATTACCCTAACCGACCACTTACTGAAACGGTATTTTAATTGTATATAGAGTCTAGTCGTATTTATTCTTGCTCATTGATGTTCTCATAGTTTCTCGTGTTGCAGTTTATATCTCATTACCGCATTCAGTTGCATTGTCTAGTTCAGTTTATTACATTTCTTTTATTACTTTATTTTGTATGGTGCAATATTTGTTTGTATGTACTTTGCTCCAACCCTGACTGGGCGTTAACATATTAAGCCATGGCATGGAGGTGACATTTCAGACTAGCTGAGGACCCGGAGGATTTAGAGTAGGACATATTCTTGATGTACTAGATGATGTGTTGTATTTGATTATGGAGATTTACCGATTTATCTTCGGATATGGTTGATATGTATCATGTACTAAAAGACTACTAGTGGATGTGGTGATCGTGTGCGTGTGTGGGTTTCGTTCTTGCTTTACTTTTCATAGTTATGTGATTGAGCCAAAATCAATAATTGTGAACAATTGAAGACTATTGAGGTTTAAAACAGCTGACTACCATCGATACTGCGGCATAGAATGGTTGCGCTCACAACCCATACCTGATATCACCGGCGCGGGGCGTGACACAAGTAGTTTGAATTTGTTTATTCATTTCAGAAGGAAGGGACATTTGAGCTTTGAAAAACATATTTGAAAAAATGTCTAATTGTAGATATATTTTATTCTATTCGTTAAAAAAATTATTTCTGAGAGTTCTTTTGTTGGCATCAGGGCCGGTCCAGAGGTTGGATTATTTGAGATGAAGCTTATTTTAGTTGTCCCTTGATCCTTGTTGTTATACCCGAGGTTTAAAATATATGAATAAATAGTAACAAACAAATGATTACATCCCTTATTGGTCTTACGTAATCAAATACAAACTTTCTCTAATCAATAAATCAGAAAGTAATCAGAAAAGGTTTATCGTTCTTCCTTGCAAACACAGTTGTAACTGAGATAGAACGTTAATAGGAGAAAGAAGAAGAAGAAGAAGAAGAAGAAGAAGAAGAAGAAGAAGGAAACTCTTGTTGGGGTGATGTGAACCAGTGTTGCTCAAAGCAAGATTTGCCCTCAATTGACGATTTGCTTCCAGAAACTAGCAAGTTCATGTCTAGAACTTCTGGAACGCTTGTAGTTACCTCTGTTACAACTTGAACAGACTCCATAGACGTAAGTGGCGGCCACAACAACTTTTCTTTTATGTCTCACAAATTTTGCCTCCCTCCAATGGGAGGACGAAGAGAGTATTTATAGGCAAGGGTGGAAACCCTAACCCTAAATCCAATCGTCGCCAATTATGGTAGGATAATAACGAATTTAATCAGAATCCTAAAAAATTAGTTATGATTTAAATTTAAATTAATCTACCATAGCCGTACCAAATATTTCATCTTCAACTTGTGTTGTAGGTGGACCTGCCCTCTCATACTAGAAGCAAGTGAATTTTCAATAGCGGTAACTCACGTCATATGACTGGTGATACAAATCTATTCGCAACTCTATCGATGAAGAAAGAAGGATACGTCTTCTTCGGCAATAATCTAAAAGGGCATATTATAGGTAATGATGATATAGGTATTCATCATTCTCCTGTTATTAAAAATATATGTTTAGTAACAGAATTAAAACACAACCTATTTAGCATTAATTAATTGGCTTATCATGGTTATAGCATTAATTTTGTGAAAGACAAATGTTCTATTTAGGATAGATCTACTAGTAAGATAACTTATGAAGGAATAAGAGAATATAATATATATATTTTTCTATCTCTTGGAAAATACTAATAATGCAGGAAAATTCTTATACGCAACCAAAGACGAAAGCTGGTTGTGGCATATGCACCTTGGACATGCAAATATGGACACTATAGCCAGACTATCTTCAAAGAAATTGGTAAGAGGTTTATCCGAAATTATCTTTAAGAAAGATATGGTCTATGCTGAGTGTGAAAAGAACAAGGCGACAAGATCTTCTTTTAAATCAATAAATGTTGTAAGTACTTCTAGACCCCTTTAACTTTTGCATATGGATTTATTTGGCCCAAACAGAGTCGCCAGTTTTTGTGGTAAGCTATATGTATATGTTATTGTTGATAATTTTTCTAGATATACTTGGGTTTATTTTCTAGCAAATAAAAATAAGATTTTTAGAATTTGTCACATTTTACAAAAATGTACAAAATAAAAAAGGCTTCATGATTACTCGTATCCGAAGGATCATGGAGGCGAATTCAAAAATTCAGATTTCAAAACTTTTTGTGATTCAAATAAATTTATGAATAAATTTTCTTGCCTATAACTCCTCAACAAAATGGTGTTGTGGAGCGGAAGAACAGAACTCTTAGCGATATGGCTAGAGTCATGTTAAATCAGTATAACCTTCCAAAATGTTTTTGGGCTGAGGCTGTCAATACAGCATGCCATGTTTTGAATAGAGTTCTTATTCGACCTATAGTGAAGAAAACTCCCTATAAGCTTTGTTTTAATAGAATTCCTACAATAAGTTATTTTAAAGAATTTGGCTGCAAAAGTTTTATCTTGAATACTAAGGATAACTTAGGTAAATTTGATTCCAAGGCTGATGAATGTATTTTTTTTATATACTGCAAAAAGTAAAGATTTTAGAATTTTTAATAAGAAGTCGATAACTGTTGAAGAATCGATTAATGTTACTTTTGATGAGCTTAACAGTCATATAGCAAGCAAAAATAATGATGAAGATATCAGGACAACATCCAACAAGCCCCCTGAAGATGCAACTGGAATAAGTTATCTGGACAGCTTGTCTAAAAGATTAAAATTCCCAATCGACCATCCAGAGAACTTGGTAATAGGTGATGTATCAAAAGGTGTAAGTACTCGTTCTGCAACTAGAGATATTATTACAAATGTTTCTTTTATTTCTCAAGTAGAACCTAAGAATGTTGTAGAAGCTTTTGATGATGAATTTTGAATTTTTGCAATGCAAGAGAAACTCAACCAATTTGAACGGAATCAAGTTTAGGAACTCATTCCCAGACCTAATGATTACCCAGTCATTGGTACTAAATGGTTTTTTTGAAATAAACTTAATGAGAATGGTTTAGTCACTCGTAACAAAGCACGTCTCGTAGCTCAAGGTTATAATCAAGAAGAATGCATTGACTACAATGAGACCTATACTCCTGTTGTGAGAATAGAATCTATCTGCATGCTTTGTGCTTTCGCAAATTTTTATAATTTTAAATTTATTAAATTGATATCAAAAGTGTATTTTTAAATGTGTTATAAAAGAAGAAGTTTTTGTTGATCAATCCCCCAGATTTAAAGATTTTAAATTTTTTAATCACGTTTTTAAGCTTAGAAAGGCTCTATATGGACTCAAACAAGCTCATCGTGCTTGGTATGAGTGCCTTAGCTCCTTCCTACTTATAGTTTTTTAAAGAAAAAGGTGACAGTACCTTATTTATAAAATCTCATGATGACAATCTCTTATTAGTGCAAATTTACGTAGATGATATTATTTTTGGATCTCCTAATGAGATGTTATGTAACTAGTTTGCTAAGTGTATGCAGAAGGAATTTAAAATGAGCATGATGGGAGAACTTACTTTCTTCCTCAAATTACAAATCAAGCAGAATTCTCAAGGATTATTCATCAATCAAGTGAAGTACACAAAAGATTTGCTAAAGAAGTTTGATATGGACAACACAAAATCTATTGGAACTCCAATGACAATATCAACTAAACTTGATCTTGATGAAAATGGCAAGCCTACAGATATATAAAAGTATCGAGGTATGATTGGAAGTCTCTTATACCTAACTGCTAGTCGTCCAGATATTATATTTTCTGAATGCTTATGTGTTGGATATCAGGCTAATCCTAAGGAATCACATGTATGTGCAGTTAAGTGTATCCTTATATACCTTAAAGGTACTCAGACAGCAGGCTTGTGGTATCCCAAAACCATATCCTTTGACCTTGTTGGTTATTCAAATGCTGATTTTGCTGGATGCAAGGTCAATCGTAAAAATGCTAGCGGTACTTGTCATTTCTTGGAAAAGTCTCTAGTCGCTTGGTTTTCTAAGAAACAAAATTATGTTGCATTGTCAACTACTGAGGCTGAGTATATCGTTGTAGGACATTGTTGTGCACAAATTTTATGGATGAAACAAATCTTAGAAGACTACAATTTATCCTTTAAAAATATTTACATCTTTTGTGATAACACTAGCACTATCAATCTCACTAAGAATCCAATATGTCATTCACACACTAAATATATTGAGATTAGACACCACTTTTTAAGATATCATCAATTGCATGGTAATATTTGTTTAGAATTCACTGACACAGAACATCAACTTACAGACATTTTCACTAAACATTTAGCTGAAGATCGCTTCAATTTTATTTATCGAGAATTAGGTATTTTAGACTCTGATACTACATAACTTATTTATCTTATTTACTACTCTGCATTTCTATAATATAAAAATTATTTTGAGTACACGCCGAAAGGGCCCTTCTGTCAAAGAGGTGTAAATAGTCTTAAGCGACTCAGTATTTAAGTGTCTTCGTACAACCGCTAGCTGGGATCCAGCCCCTACAGCTAACCTGAGATGATCGATACTTTATGGAATAAAGAGTGATAAATAATTTCAATAAATTATTGTATTGAATCCAAAACCCTAAATTCTAGACTTAGAAAATTGAACTACATAAACATATATAAAGAATTGAGTCTTAAAATGAATTAAGGTTAAAAGGAACCGAATTCGGACAGAGTTCGGACTGAACTCTGGCCGAACTATGTTACCTCTGTTCCAGAATTCTAAACAGGACCAAACTCTTATATTTGACTACTTTTCATCAAAACCTAAACCTACTAACAATAGCCCCTCTTTTCATCTCCTTTCTCCTTCTTAGAACCCTAGTTTTCAAACCCTAGCTCTTTGGTTCTCCCTCCTCAAAACCTCTCGCCTCTCCAAATTTTGGATCGGGGTATTTCTCAAGGTTCGCTATCACATTCTTAATTTCTTTTCAGGTATAATTCTCTTTTTTCTCAAATTCTTTTTCTTTTAATGGCTCCTAAGTTATTTAAGAAAAGGAAAGTTGCTGGGGAAGCATCATCTTCCAATTTTTAGGAAGAAATATCCCATTCTCTTTTCATTCTATCAATGTCCGATGAGGGTGATTATGACATATTTTTATTTTTATCTCTTGAGCAATCCATAGAGTAGTTGAATGACTTCGTTGACAAAACTGTTTGTCCTGGAAACCCTATTAATTTTACTCTATTTCTTGCATACCTGCCTACATTACGTTCTTTGGGACTGGTTGAATTGGTTGTTTCTAGATATCCGATTTATATTAATGTTGTCAGAACGTTTTGTTGTAACCTGATCTATGAAGATAATTCTATCCATTATCATGTCAGCTGGATAAACATTGAGTTTGATGCTGATGATTTGGGAAAATTACTTCATATCCCGAACGAAGGTGAACCCCTTATCGACATTACCAAATTCACGTTTCCCGAAGGCATGACTCTAGACTCCTTTAAGGATTCCCTTTGCAGTCCAAACCCTCGTCTCCCTGGTAAGCTTAAAACCAAACACCTGAACAAATAGTTTTATGACTAGTATCGTATTGTTTTCTCTGTGATCATTCTCAAGCAATCCTCTACTGATGACATCACAAACTTAGAGCTTTGTGCTATCTATCATCTCAACTTTGGGATTCCATTTAGCTTTCAACAGACTATCATTCAATCTATGGTTCGGGTTCGTAAGAACAAGCAGAATTTATTGTACGCTATGTACTTACTAATTATATTTCAACACTTTGACATTCCCTTAGATTACTGTCCTTATCTAGCAGAGTCCTCCTATCTCTTTACTTCTCATAGGACTGACCCTACTCATCCACCTGTCCCACCTGTTCCACAGTCAGTCTCTACTCCCACAGATGCTCATGCTGGTGCTGGCTCATTTGCCCCACCTGCACCTCCTGCTGCTACCACTTCAGCTGCTCCACCCATTACTCTTGAGTACCTCCACACTATGCTCCAGGATCGCTTCCGTCTGGAAGACGATCGTCATAGATTAGAGGGTGGGCGCTATCGTGTTATGGATTACCGCACCACACTCCAAGCCCATGATATATCCAACATATTGATGGATATGCGTTACAACTTCTCTCTTTACCCTGGCGGACAAATTCCTATGGTCCATGATCCCTCCATCTCTGGATATCGCATTGATGATCACGATGCTCAGAGATACTTTGATCCTGCTATTATTTTTTTAAGGTTCCCAACCGTTCGTCAGAGACCAGTGATAATGATCAGTAGTAGTGTAGAAATCATTAGCTTAGCATTTGGTGATCATATTGATCTTTATGAGATATTTTCCTTAGTTATTTTGCTTTATTTATGAGACTATTTATAAGATATTATCTTCAGTATGGTGATGCTTTATTTTATACTTGGTTAACATTGGCAAACTATTTATGCTCTAAATTATGAGTTATGCTTTAAAGAATGCTATTTATAGTTACTCGAGGAATGCTTCATATTGTTAATATTGTGTTTATCTGTGTCATATCCTGCTTCACTTTTCTTGTTTAACTTGTCTACCGTCCTCCAACTATTACAGGGAAGGTTTTCCATTTCGATAAAGTGACAACGGGGGAGACACCGACGATACGTACCATTTACAAGAGACTCCATTACAAGTTATCGTTGCAGGGGAGTAACATTATTAAATATTATATTTCTTAGTTGTCGTATCAGTCGTAGTTTTATCAATTATCAAAATAGAGGAGATTGCTGGCCCATCTTGTCATGGCCAAATTGATTTTAATAATCGATCTAAACTACGAGTCGATACGTTGCAACTCTGATGGTTTTGTTCAGAAGACATGTTGTTCAGAAGACGACTTCATCACAAGTTTCTATGACAAGACAATTTTGTTCAGATTTTTTTTTATACCTTGTTATGTAATTTTTTATTTCTTGAGTCTAAGGACTTATATGAGTCAAAACAAAAATTTGGCATTTAGATTAAACCTTTATCCAAGTCCACTCAAACATAAGCCTACCCAAACCAGAAATTCGTTTGGATTCAAACATAAACTCAAAACCTAGCCAAAATAGTCTGGAATATGATCAACCGAACTTTGTGCAAGTTCTGACCGAACTTGGTTACTCAAACTAAATCCCTAGTCAAACTCATCTCCTGAAGACCAGGCTCCCAACGTTCAAATTTTTGAACGTTATGCATCCGAACTCGGCCTGAACTGTCCACAAAAATCTTATAAATAGAGAAGAATTTCTCCATTCCAACACACTCATTCATTCTTCAACTTTTCTATTCCAAAAAGCTCTTTACTCTTCTCATTTCTAAGACAACTCATATTTTCTTCTAAGTGCTAAGTGTCGTTCCGATTAGAAGTTTAGCTGAGTTGTACAAGCTTGGTTAAAAAACTGCTTTCAATTCTTGTCTGAAGTCTTCGAGCTCTTCGGATGAGAAGATCATGTTGTAAGAAGTTGGTGTGCTCTTCGGATCAAAGGCGTGTGTGTACCATATTTCACAAATAGTGGATTAACTCCGAGCAAGAGTTTTTGTACTTGGACTAGTCCTCGACGAGAAAAACCAGGATAAAATTCTCTGTGTTTGAGTTTGCTCTTCTAAACTTTACATATACTCTACTTACATTATTTTCTAATACTTGTTACTGCAGTTTATAAGTAGACCTTTGTTTGTGGTATTAAACGAAAGAATGAAAATGTATTCAGGATGGGGTTTATACGAAACCCGCCTTCTTTGGTTTACAAACAAATTTGTACAATTTGATCCTATACGAGGATATGGGAGTATAATTTATTTAATCTGGGTAAATATTGTTATAGGTGTCTGATCTACAGTCGATCACTTTAGCCCTTGGACCACACGATGTTGAAGAAGTGCCGTAGAAGACAGGAAGCAGCTTCAAAGGTTGCAGAAGAGGGTGGATGCACGATGCCAAAGTCGTCGATCCCTACTCTTTGCCTGAGCTCCGGATTCTTCTCTCTCTCTCTCTCTCTCTCTCTCTCTCTCTTGACCTCTGGTTCGATCTTTCAATTTGTCGACCTTGGATCTGATATTGGTATTCTTGACCAATTTTTTCGACCTTGTTCCTCATTGATAGAGGTCTCTATTTATAGAGTTTTAGTGACAGTGACCACTCCGTCGGTGTAGAAATCGAGGAGTGGAAAGTACAGCACCCTTTTACACAACGGTTGAAATAACCAATGCCTGCGTATAGATGATCCTTTGAATGAGCGTGTGACGCGGGTCCAACTAAGGGACAAAACGCGTATAATCGCTATGAAGATCACGGCGTAGAAGCCACGTAGATAGGTATCCATTGTGTATAAGAGGTTGGCATAGAAGCCAAATGTCTGTCACCATGGCATAGAAGCCAAATAGTTATCAAACCGGCATAGAAGCCGAATAGGCGTAGAAGCCGAGTGGTCATAGAGGCCGAGCAGGCGTAGAAGCCGAGTGGTCATAGAAGCCGAGCAGGCGTAGAAGCCGAGTGGTCATAGAGGCCGAGCAGGCGTAGAAGCCGAGTGGTCATAGAGGCCGAGTAGGCGTAGAAGCCGAGTGGTCATAGAGGCCGAGCAGGCGTAGAAGCCGAGTGGTCATAGAGGCCGAGTAGGCGTAGAAGTCGAATGGGCGTTGAAGCCGAATGGGCGTTGAAGCCGAGCGATCATAGAGGCCGAGCGAGCACAGGAGCTGGATGGGCGTAGAAGCCGCTGCGTACCGTGCTAGAGTGCTGATTTGGACGTCTTAGCCGGAATTACGGCTTTTGAAGATATAATCAAATCTCTTGCATTAAATGCCGAGATTTGCCACCATCCTGTGCATTAAATGTAGAGGCATGTTTTTGAAGGTCTGCAACCCCTTCTGCTCATCAGTCGCAGAGACGTGCCTTGAGAAACTGTCACCGCTCTGTGCATTAGTCGTAGAGATGTGCCTCGAGCAACTGTCACCGCTCTGTGCATTGGACGCAGAGACGTGCCTCGAGCCCCGTACGAAGTACAGCTTTTGATGTGGCAGGCGGTTTGTCTACTGCAGAGCATAAACAGCTCATGTCTGCCTATGTAAAATAAGGCAGCGTATCCCTTCGTGCTCGTAAAAGCAGTTTACGCAAAGGGGATGGCGGTAAATGACAGCCTGGGTCGCAATGATGTGCCATCATTATAGCCGTCGTCTGGGTAGTCGAGCCATATCCCTTTGTCAGAAGTCCAGACGTCAGGTTCATTGCAGGATCTGACAGGTTCATTGCAGGGTCTGACAGGTTCATTGTAGGGTCTGACAGGTTCACTTCGGAGGATATGAAGCGTCTCTTGTACACCTCAATGCTGCGTTTGAAAGAGGATGAGTTTTACGCCCTGGAGGCGATGAAGCACCCTGTTTACGCTGAAGCGGTTTGGACGTACTGCCTTACGCGGATGGCCTTTTTGAGCTTTATATTTCATGCTGTGTTTTTAGCAAAAAAAGCTCTGTTGCACGCTTGATGGCTCTGAAGGCCTCTTCTTACGTTGCTCTGCACCAATATGCTGCGTATAGCCATCCGGCGTATTTTTCATGCTTCTACAAGACCCCCTTCAAAGCTTTCAAATTCCTCAGAATTTGGAACGCTTTGAATGAAGCATGAACCGCTCCTCGTGACTCGAAACATTTCTGAATGGAGCGTTGAAACGGTCGATGCTGACTTTATGGCGGATTTATTGGGGACCGGTGTGACCTCTTTCGCCTATAAAAAGGCTGGGGGAGTTAACCTGTTCTCCCCATATTTCCATCACCACGCAGAGATGATCGCCGGAGTTCGCCGGGTCGACCTGAGGAAGAAGGAGATCATGTTCTTCCAGCGTGTAAGGAGCCGAAAAAGACGGCATCTTCGAGCAAGTGTCCACTGCAACGATGGATCATGGAAGGATATCTTAGCCTCCCTTGCTCGGGATAATCAGCAACTTTATATGGCGGTTCTTCCAGGAGAAGGGAAGGGTCGTATTGGACCACACGGCTTGTAAGCGGTGTCTTCTCCTGTTACCTCCGGGGGTGAGAGCAGCTACTAGCTCTGACCTCGGGCATTGAGTTGGATGAAATATCTCAACTCAATCTGTCACGGCGCACGGAGCATGGGATCTGCATAATTTATGCAAGCCCCAACTCTGTATTCTCCCGCCGTTGATCATTGCCATGTCAGTCAGTTTGCTGGAACTGACTGACTGCTGGAGAAGATGGATGAAGAATTGTGCCCATGCGAGAACCTGTCAGAACAGCTTCTGGGCGATCTTCAGACGATGATGGAGAAATCCTTTGTAGACGGAGTTTCCCTTATATGTAATCATAAAAATGAAGAAAAACCCCTTGTAGACAGGATTTCCCTCATATGTAATCATGACTTTAATCTTTAATAAAATCGTCTTTCTTCTCTGCATATGATCATTTTGCCATACGTTGCTGTGAAGTCTGAATATGTGTAGCTTCGACACGTCTGATGCTTTACGTCGACTCTATTTAGAAAGAGTGCTAGGTCCTGTCCATTATGCATAGCGAATAGTCTATAGAACGCTGTTGAGCACTTTAAACATTTAGAACTGTCCTGCTGCTAGGACTGAGGAACCGCGTAGAGTTTTTACTTCTGATGAACAGAATTTTTGTTCAGACTTCGTCTTCAAGAATGACTTCTCGAAAATCCCTTGGAACAGGGTCGAGGAATGGCTGTCAAACTGAGCTGCCATCTTGATAGACGAAATATTCAGACTGGAGTCTGGATGAACCTCCAATTGACCCGAGAAGAGTAATTTCTTAATGTTTGAACTCTGTATATTTCGGGTACTTGGGATATCTTGAGGTCAAGAAGGAGTATTTCTGAGTGAACTCCTGTAATCGACCGTCTTAAGAACTGTTCGGATATACGGAAAGTCAGAGATCCGTAGTGTAGATGAGCTGAAAATCCTGAGTTCGTAGTCTATTGAGCGTAGAAAGCCACCGAGCGTGAAATCGTAGATTCGTAGCTGCTGAGCGTGAAGTCGTAGGTTTGTAGCCTCTCGAGCGTAAAAGCTACCGAGCACAAAGGCATCCGGGCATAAAACCATAGACTGATAGCTTACGAGCGTAAAACCGTAGATCTGTTGCTGTCGAGCGTAGAAAGCTCCTTAGCGTAGAACTGTAGATTTGTAGCCTGTGAAAAAGAAATCTTCCGAGCGTAAGGTTGTGGATCTGTTGCCTCCGAGCGTAAACTAAACGCCATCGAGCGTGAGATCATTGATTTGGTATCTGCTGAGCGTAAAGTCATAGGTTTGTGGCCTCTCAAGCATAAAAGCTACCGAGCACAAAGGCATCCGGGCGTAAAACCATAGACTTATAGCTTGCGAGCGTAAAATCGTAGATCTATTGCTGTCGAGCGTAGAAAGCTCCTTAGTATAGGAATCGTTGACCTGCTTTCGCAGGAAAAACTCTTCGAATTTGCTGACTGTCCGTCTTTCAAGAGTAGTGGGCTGACGTAGTACCCAATCATAACCAAATATTTAATTGTGAGATTTGGTTGGGGTTTCGAGGAGCCCGTCCGAGGATTCGAGGAGTCAACCCGAACTCTATATATATCCCAAACTTTTGAGAGAAAAACTTTTTATCCGTCTTCTGCGAAAGAGAGCCTTCGATTGTTTGAGTTTTTCCCCTCGTTCTTTCTCCGAGCACTCCGAGTTTTCAGAAATAGAGCCGAAACAAACCCCCTCCACTAAGGGAAAGAGTACAGGCTCTTCTTCTCGTTCTTCTGCCCCAGCGAGAGAGTCTTCGGTCGGGCAAGGTGACCTTCCTTCTGAGCGAAGCATCCTGCCGACGAGTAGCACACCCAGCCTTAGAGGTATAGCCTTTGGGATGACAAAGAATGACGAAAAATCCTTCGCACACGTTGAACGTGACCGTGCTAGATCGTCTTCTGTGATGATAGCCTCTTTGAGAAAGATGACGCATGGAGACGTTTTCATCTTTTACGTCCACATTTCTAATGTGCCAGCGTAAAAACTCCATATTTTCACAGTTTTGAGCGTAAAAGCTCTGACTGCCGAAAACTTGGTGTATACTATAATATTTTTAGTTTTACGCTTGTGGATGGGACCTCCGGCGTAATAACTAGAATTTTGGCAGTCTGGCGTAAAGCACGGACAGTATACCGCCAATTACGCTTCAGGATGTGACTTCCGACGTAAAATGACCGGATTTTGTACAGTCTTGGCGTAAAGCACAGACTATCGTTTCTTGGTCTTTATGTTGCAAGATTTGTAATGACGTGTTTTCCTTGCACTTTCGCAGTTAACTTGCATGAGTCTCCACTGGTCGAGATGATGGGTTCCGCTGCCGGGATGCTGCACTCAAACTATCTGGAGGATCTGTCACACGTGACATTTTCTATCTCCGGACCCCAGTATCCTGAAGGAAGGGAGATCTTGTATCGGCTCAGGGCGAGCGGACGTTGCTGAACATGATTAACGGGGAGCCCCTGACGTACATAGACGGGGACCAGTACATCAAACCGGCTTTTCTTTTTGGGGACATGATTGACAAACAGTCCCAGACGAAGCCCAAGAGAGAACCCTGGATTTTCCCCGCCGAGAGTGTGGTCTTGTATCTGCCCACGATGCCGAGAGATTATCACATCTCGGCTTTCTTCCATGCCACACATTCCAGGAGGATGTCGTGGACGCTGACTCCCGATCTTCACGGCAAGCCGGAAAAGATCTTTCATCTGAAAGGAGCTGACCAGGGGTCGTTTGTCAGCCGCCCTTCCGGCGTTGTGACGTTGTTCAGGGGACTGTGCCCGGGCAGCGTCCCGAGTGAAGATAGTTCAGTGATCCAGCCGGTCCAATTGCCGACTTTCTGTAACTACTTCATGGTGTGAGGGGGGGTATACCCCAAGGAGAATCCTCGGTGCAATGGGTGGATCACCCCAACAAACCTCCGATGGGCTTGCCTAGTTGACTGGGCCTTAAAGCATTTTCGGAGAGAGCTGGAGGTCATTGGACTGTATGCTGCTGTGAGCGCGACGAGGGTTGGGTTGCCTCCCAACCCTAACATGTTTCTGGCACTGATGGAGCAATACATTTCGCTCACCGGGACCTTCGCCACTCCACTGGGGGAGTTGGGATTGGCCCTCCACGAAATGGCAGTGATCTCGAGACTGCCGATGGAGGATACCCCATATGAAGAGTATGTTCCCACCAACCGGGAGTTGGAGGACTCGGACCCTCGGGTTGTGGAGGTGTATCAGGAGCTGATGTGCCACTACTTCGTGTGCACCACTTTTTATGATGAGCCTTCTGATTTGGCTCACACCACTAAGTGGATGTCCTACCTCTTCTTCCATCGGGCCAGGGCAGCAAAGTCGAAGAAAGTTTTGGGGGGCAAGAATGAGCCCGTGAACTGTTTGGGCGTGCTCAGTGCCCAGGTCGTCGAGGATCTTATGGAGGATGCTAAAGCTCCAGATCAGTTTCTCACTAACGGGGTAGGAAAGTATCCTGAAGGCACTAAGGCCTATAGTTATTTGAGGTGCTACTGCAGGCCTTTGTCTGAGGAAGCCCGGCTGGCTGGTTTTCTCTCCATATGGCTGCGTCGAGTAGTGGTGCCCGGTATCGCGTCCGCGGACCGCATTCACCGAAACATCCTGTGGCCCGCCGTTCGTCTGGTGTTTGGGGCAAGACTGGGCTTGCTCCCTGCCATGGTGTGCCGTATACAGGCTGGCCTGAGAGCCATGACTGACGGACTGCTCGTCCAGGTAGAGTTACCATACCTGTACTTGATGGGATGGTTAATTCTCCACAACCCCCGGGTGATGTCTCCCGGCCCTGGTAGTAGTACGGGGGGTAGTTTCTTGCTAAACTACAAGGACTCCCTCTGGAATGTGAACACAGTTTTAGACTGTCGGCTGGTGCTGAGCCTCGGTCATTGCTGGAAGCTCCTCTGCACTGTCCCCTCTGTGCATCGCAATCAGTCAGGGATTAGGCTTAAGGATTTAGGTGGAGAGAAGACCAATCTTTCTCCGGAAGCTTTTAATTGGTTGGTCTGCATCAGAACCTCCCATTTGCTGTACAGAAGCGAAGATCATTGCTTCTTCGAGCCTTACTTGCCCAGTCGGTTCGCCAGGCAGTTTGGGTACGATCAACTGCACGTGGGCAATGCCGTCACCAGCTTCAGGTCCAGGGGCGGACTCATTGATGGAGCCAGAGGATGGCGATATTTTATCATGGGCTGCACGGGAGCAATCTTTATCGTGCCGGTCGTCACACTCTCCACGGAGCTGCGCATCCTCCATTCGTACGCTCAGTTCTACGTGGCGATCAACACCTTCCATCGCGATTTTGACATGCGTGGAAGCTTTAGGGTGCCTTCTCCCAAGCCTGGGGGAAGAGTCAAAGTCCCCTCGGTTTCATCTGACGAGGGTGAGGAGTCCGTCACTCCGGATGAGCCTCTAGTGTCGGTGTCGAGGTGTGAAGTGCCTCCGCCTGCGGGGGCTTTGGCAGTCTCTGGGAAGCGAAGGGCTCCTGCTTTGAAGCAGACTTCCCCTCGCAAGAGGAAGAAGAAGACGGTTAATCGTTCTCTCCGGATTCCTGGCGTTGAGGCTCCTAGAGAGGAACCTGCTGTCTCTCCTGTTGGGGATGTCTCTTTGATTGGAGGTTCCCCGCCTTTCGGAGAGGGACCCTTAGTTTCGGCTGGCGGTACCGGAGAACTCCTGCTTGAGGCTGCCGTTGCTGCCACTGCCTCCGGTAGTGGACTGAAATCGCCTGCGTGGCCGAGGCAAATGGGAGAATCTTCCCCTAGACCAGCAACGGATGAAACTTCTGCCGCGTCTGTGAGCATGACTAGCGAGATTCCAGCTGACGAACCTCGACTGCGTCTTGGTGAAGGCTCGGTAGAGCACCTGGCGATGTCGGTTGGCCCACCTCCTTCTCCAGGTATGACAGTTCGTATTGCGTCATTAAAGCGTGATTTAGCTACATCGACTGCAGACGCGGCATATATACCGTTGGCTACGGGTAAATGTCATCTTTATGTCACCTCTTAGAAAGATTACCATCATATTGATATCAACTTTCTTGCCCTCTTCTCAGGGGATGGCGTCCACGGGGAGTATAGCGTTGAAGCGCCTTCTGGCTCTGCTCGGGCTCCTGGCGATGATACGGAGGCGTTCGACTTTGAGGAGGAAATACCTTCGGGGGCCAGCTCGCCCGGAGTAGTTTCGTCACCTCAAGAGGAGGACGAACCCGTTATCGTGACCTCGCCTCTTGCGAGTATGCCGATGACTTCGACCGTCGTTGTCGCACCTTCTTCGGTCGCACCACCCGTCGAGGCGGCGGCTGTGGCCACCTCGTCTGTAATCATTCCTGGAGGGGAACTCGCCAATATCGCGGCCTCTCCTGGCGTTCAACCAGATCTGGTTGCGCTGACCGAGCTGTATACCAGCCTCTTTTATACCAGTTTGAAAACGCTTATATCAATGGTGTTGGCGAAGAATCTAGACTTCGAGCGTCTGAAGAAGGCTTCTTAGTTTTTGATTGGGGCGGTCAGGGAGTTCGGCGATTCTGGGGTAGCTGACGCCCTGGAGGCGATGGTTAATGGGTTGGAGCAACCTATTAACGAATACTTGCAGCTGGCCCGGGGCAGTCTTGAAGCTGAGGTCCAGGCCAGATACGACCTCATGACTGCGCGGCTTACTAAACAGCTGGAAAGCTTAGATAACTACATCAAAGCACATAAGCTGGAGATGGATGAAAGAAAAGCTGTCGTGGAGGAGGCTCTTGCTCTTCAGACGAAGTGCCAATCCGAGCATGAAGGGAACGTAGCGAGGGTCCGCAAGTTGAAGGAAAAACTCGCTCTGGCAGAGGAGTGGGCTTCTCAGTCGTTGACAGGTCTAGATGTAGCGACTGGTCGACTGAGCACAGCACGACAGGATCTGGAGCATGCAGAAGCTGCCCGTGCTGGCTCTCTTCGGGCAAGGGCCAAACTGTCCTTTATAAACAATCCCGAGGCACGGCTGGAGCAGGCTCGTGCTGATGTCTTGGTTTTCAGGGATGAGAGGATAGCTGCACTGGTACAGCTAATTCGCGATCTGACCGCTCCCCCACAATGATGTACCCTTTCTTCTTTTTGCTTCCCCAATATAATTCTGCTCTTTTTGAATAAATAAAGCGAATCTTTTCTGACTTTGTGGACCCATCATTTCGGAATGTAAATGACAGGTTTGGGCGAGAGTGATATCAGAGGTAGTATGGACGTGATAGACTCTCGATAAACTTTTAGCAGGACATATCTATTCAGAGGTCATACGGACATGATAGAATATGACCCAGCTAGTTTCGTTTTGGAAGTAGTTTGGTCAGAATTGAGATTCTCGCTATATTCCACTTGAGCAGAAGAGGTTTAAGCATAGTACCTCTTCAGGAATTTACAGTTGATAGGAGCCATGAACAGGTCTCCATTAGGCTAGGCTAACCTGTAAGCGCCGTTTGAGAACGTTGTCTCGATCACATAAGGGCCTTCCCATTTGGGCTGGAATTTGCCTTTACTCCTGTGAGTAAGAATCATCGGCCTTCTTACGGCTAAAACTAGCTCGCCGACTTTGAACACTCTTTCCTTTACTTTATGATTGAAAGCTCTGGAAATACGTGCTTGGTAGAGCGCGATGCGCTGTTGAGCTTGGAGGCGTTTCTCGTCTAATCCTTCTAGCTCTTGAAGCCTTAACAGGTCATTCTTTTCTTGAGTCAGCTCATTAGTCACGGCTATCCTGAGTGACGGGATCTGGATTTCAATGGGGAGAACTGCTTCGCTCCCGTAGACCAGTGAAAATGGGGTACAACCTGTTGGTGTTCGTACCGTTGTACGGTACGCCCAGAGACATTCGCCCAGCTTCTCATCCTAATCTCTTTTGTTTGAAGAGACAAACTTCTTCAAGAGTTTGATAATGGTTTTGTTGAAAGCTTCCGCCAAACCATTAGCAGCTGGATAATATGTCGTAGAGGCAATATTATATATCCGATTTTTATCGCAAAATCGATGAAACGCTTGGCTGATGAACTGAGGCCCATTGTCATGGATTATCCTTAGGGAATCCCAAAGCGATAAATAACGTGATGCTTGATGAAGCTGATTACATTATACGCCTTTACCTCAGCAAGAGGGATCATCTCTGCCCATTTGGAGAAGTAATCCGTGATGGCCAGTATGAACCGGTGACCTCTGGAAGAAGACGGGTAAATAGGACCAATGATATCCATACCCCATGCTTCGAAAGGCCAGGATGCAACCGTAGGATGTAGATATTCAGACGGTTGATGTATGAAGTCTGCATGAACCTGACAGGCTCTGCATTATCTTGCATAGTTGATCGCGTCTGTGATCATAGTGGGCCAGTAGTAGCCCATTCTCCTGATACGATCCTGTAGCTTAGGACCGGGCTGGTGCGCTCCGCATACGCCGTCGTGAGCTTCCCGGATAATCTGCTGTGCTTCGTCGTTAGAGAGACATCTCAATAGCAGTCCGTCGTAGGTCCGGCGATATAGGCATTGTGAAGATGCATCGAAGTAGAAGCGTAATGATCGTCTTTTGACGGACACTGCTTCTTTGGGGTCCTCCGGCAAGATTTCGTATGCGACAAAATCTATGAAGGGACTTCTCCAGTCTCTTCTAGGGGGATCTGTGTTCACAGCGTAGCTGTATTCTATGTGAAAGTTGTTCTTCACACAGAATAAATCTCTGTTAAGAAGGATTACCGAATCCTGCCTTCTTATAGGAGTGGCTAAATCCGCAGCTAGACTGGCTAGGGCATCAGCTTCCAGATTCTGAGATCGAGGTACATGCTCTAGGAAGAACCCTTTGAATGTCATGGCTATCTCGACCGTTCCTTGGTGATAGGGGATGAGGTCTGGATTTCGGACTTCATATATTCCTCTGACTTGATTGACGATAAGCAGAGAATCACCGAAAGCTTCCAGGGAGACGACCCCCAGCTCTTTGGCGACTTGGAGCCCGATTAGCAGAGCGTTGTACTCTACCACATTGTTGGAGCATGGCTCGCTAAGAGAATATGCTCGGTAGATGACGAGTTTATCAGGAGTGACCAGAACGATTCCTACCCCTGAAACCACGTTTCCCTGGGGACCAGTCCTGGAGGCGCCGTCGAAGAACAGTTGTCATGCGTCACTTTCCATTGCAGAATTATATTCTGCAACTTCGTCGGGAATGTCCTCGTATAATTTGGAGGCCTCCGGGATCGGATGAGCATCTAGGAAGTCAGCCAGCGCTTGGCCTTTGATGGACTTCTGCGGGACATATACCATATCATATGGTGTTAACAGCATCGCCCAAGTCACGAGTCGGGAATTAAGAGCACTTGGCTTGCTCATTAGCACTCGAAAAGGGTTGATCCTGGAGATGATATGAATAGTCTGGCCGGTGACATAGTGTCGCATCTTCTGGATAGCAAACATTAGAGCCAAGCATTCTTTCTCCACTGGGTTGTACCGGTGTTCGGCGCCGACCATCATCCTGCTGAGGTAGTAGATAGCCTGTTCATGACCCATATCGTTCTTCTGTGCGAGAATAGCTCCTAGCGAATGATCCATTGCTCGAACGTACAGCAAGAATGGTCTTCCCATGACGGGAGGCACCAGAACTGGCGGACTGGTGAGATAGCGCTTGATATCTCCGAACGCTTGCTGAGTGATTTCGTCCCATACGAAGGATACACCTTTCTTCATGAGATACGAAAAGGGCTGACATCTTCCCGAGAGGTTGGATATGAACCTCCGGATATAAGCCAGACGGCCTTGAAATCTCCGGAGTTCCCTCAGATCATGGGGCGGTCGCATTTCTACGATGGCCTGGACTTTGTCAGGGTCCACTTGGATGCCTTTGGCGGTGATGACAAATCCCAGGAATTTACCACTAGATACACCCAGAAAGGACTTCGTAGGGTTCATCTTGAGTTGATGTTGGCGCATTAACTCGAATACCGTCCTCAAGTCTCGAATGTGATCATCTTTGAGGCGGCTCTTGACGGCTATGTCGTCCACGTAACATTCTACTATTTTGCGTAAATGCTCATGGAATATGTTACTCATAGCCCGTTGGTATATAGCCCGGGCGTTCTTCAATCCGAAGGGCATGACCGTATAGCAATATACTCCCAACGGGGCCCGGAAGGCAGTGTGCTTCTCGTCTTCAGGATGCATCTTGATCTGATTGTATCCTGAGAATCCGTCCATGAAAGACATGCCTTCAAAACCGCAGGTGTTGTCGATCATGATGTCCGTGATGGGAAGAGGGAACTCATCCTTGGGGCAGGCTGCATTCAGATCTCGGTAATCGATGCAGATACGTACTTTCCTATTTTTTTCATGACTGGGACAACGTTGGCGACCCAGTCGGGATGTTGTTCTTCCCGGATGAAACCGCAGGCTATCAACTTCTTGACTTCAGCTTCGATGGCGTCCATCATATCCGGGCGGAACCGGCGTTGGTGCTGCTTCATAGGCTTCGAGTCGGTCAATATATTGAGTTTATGAGTAGCCACCTTCGGGTCAAGGCCCGGTATGTCCTCATAATTCCACGCAAAGACGTCGATATATTCTTTTATCAGCTGGATAACTTCTTCCCTTTCAGCTGGGGAAAGATTGTTACTGATAAATATCAGCTTTGGCGAAAGCTCACCCCCAACATCAACCTGGATAACTTCGTCTTTGGTGGGAGGTTCCCTTTGCTCGAAGTAGAATTCCCACTGCGTATCCATTTGTTGGGCCCAAGAGTCATTCTCAAACGACTCAGAATCCTGTTCATCTGCTTCAAAGGGATCTGCCACTACCATATTTGCTGATAATGCTTGCTCGAGAGCGTCAGGTGAGTCGGAGGGCGACGAGCCGTTCTGAGAAGAGGAAAAGATATCCTCGTCCGACTTAGAGGAGGTGGCATATCCCAACCCGAAATGAGTTCGTTGATAGTAGGGGTCGCCGCGCAGCGGCGTTCGTCTGCCTCTTCCGTAGTTGAGGCCTGGCTTCCGCTCCAAGTCGTAGCCCATGTTTTGCATGATCCTCAACGCTTGCGGGCTGTATCGGTGAACTTGCATTTTTCCAGCATCGTCATTGAAAGAATCTTCCTGGATAGCCGGTTGATTGCACATGCGGCCGAAGACTATTGAACGTTGGTTGCTGCAGGTAGGCAGGACAATGAAGATAGAATCCTCATGTGGTCCATACGTCGTGACGACATTGGATAATGACGCTACTTCCCAGACATACGGACGGTAGGAGTTCATAACTTCCAAGAATTTTTGTGCTATGGGTTCTACCTCATCACGGGGAGTGGATTCCTGATTTAGAATTTGAGCGTTAACGTACTAGAAAAGAGGATGTTTATTATCATCTGGAACTCCGTTCCTGGTCGCATTTATATCTGTCGGCTGCCCGTTGCGCCGAAGGTTGATGACCAAAGGTGGCGACTTCTGGTTCAAAGTGACCACTAAAGGATCACTCCCTTTTCCTGACCTGGTTTTGTTCAGGTGAATAGCCATAGGCTCCATGGCTTTTGGAAGAGTGGTTCGTCCTTTCACTCTGATTGACAGCGGTAGTGCGGCAGAGGGTTCTTCTGGCTCCCGGTGGGATTCCTTCTCTGCCTCGCCTGACATTTCTTCCGTGTGGTCTTGAGAGTACAACATGGCATCGAAATAGTAGGATTCTACTCCTTTAAACGGGTTTAGGTCAGCAACCTCCGTTTGTACCGTTCCTTGGGGGTCTACATATTTAAGACATTGATGTAGAGTTGAAGGAACGATGTTGTGGTCGTGGATCCACGGTCTTCCCAGCAAAATATTGTAGGAAACCTCTAAATCGATGACGTAACACGTGGCCACCAATCTGAGGTTGCCAATCTGGATCCTCAGGCGAATTTTCCCCAACGGCTTACTTCTTTCGGCGTTGAAACTCACGATTGTAGTGGAGGTGTAAGCCAATTCGCTGGTAGGAATCCTCAGCGGTCTGAGCAGACTGTGAGGGATGATGCTGATCGACGATTCCGGATCTATGTGAATCCGATCGACATCCATGGAACCGACGTACCCGGTGTAATAGAGGGGCCTGTCATGCTTGTTATGTTTTAACAGCATGTCGTCTTGGGTGAAAGTGATATTTGGGACCACCTCTATCACACTGTGGCATTGAGGACACGCCACTGGTTCTTCGTCGGGGGACTTGAGCTGGGTCAAGCATGCCTCCGCCTGCATCAGCGCTTCACTCAGGGCTAGACGAGTGTCTTGGGAGAGCCTGAGTAGCTCGAAGATGGATAGCCTGGCTGGTGTATTAGCCAGTTAGGCCAGGATGTCGAAGTTGTAGGGCTTCTCAAAACCTTTGTTTGGAATGTTTTTCACAGGTTTATCAAAGCGCACTTCTCTTTGCTTCCCCTTGTCCGCCGGAGTCAGTTTTGAAGGGCTGGCATCTGGTACGACGGGGCCTGGTCCTGAAGGTTTGGCAGTTGAAGTGTCCGCCGGTGCATCTTCCTGACTTGCTCCGTAGTCGTTGAGGTAGGCTTTCCCTGAACGGGTTGCAGCAAATACCTCGTCTTCGTCTGATGGCGAAGAAGTTGCGACCATATGGCATGGTTTGCATTTGGAGCTCTTTCTAGACGTAGCCTTAGTAGCTTTAGTCTCCTCCTCGAGCTCTGACACCAAATCCGGATGAACCCACATAATCTCGCCCTGTCGGGTGGTTAGGGGTACCAGGTTATGATTTTGACCCCTAGCTGGAGGGAGATTGACGATGTTCATCGTGGTCCGGGAAATGGGTGTGACACCATCCGAGACTTCTTGGGAAGGCAGATTGCCAAACCGCAGAGAGATCATGTTGGCCGAGACCGTCTTCTCGATGTTGTGCAGAGTGATGGCCTTAGCATCGATTAACCCCTGGATCTTCCTTTTCAGTATGTAACACGCCTTTGTTGGGTGGTGTACGTATCTGTGGAAGATGCAGTATTTGGGGTTGTCAGTATTACCGACTTCTTGGGGCCGCCTCAGCTCCGGAAGGGTGATCTTGCCACTTTTGACGAGACACTCGAATATACTTGGGATATCGTCGTCGTCGAAAGAGTAGACTTCGACGGGCCTGGAAGTCCCGGGTCTCACTTGTGCGGTTGCCGCAGTCTTTTGTCTGGACGTATTGATCGCCAGAGCTTCTTTTCCCTTGGAGCTGCGAGGATGGTCGCTGCTGGAGATGACCTTTTGCCTCTGTCAGAGGCGGAGATCATAATGCCATTGTCGCGCGCCTTACGACTGTTGTCTTCGGCGGCTACTGCCGAGATGATAAACGAGGGCCAATCATGGAACTGATATGGTCCTGTAAACACCGAGACTACGGGAAGGAGGTTCTTCCTACAAATATCTACTAACGCAGAGTCTGGAACTCCTGGAGGCATCTATAAGGTGGCCTGACGAAAACGTTCGACGAAGGTGCGAACGTTCTCCTTTTCTCTCTGCTTGACTTCGATGAGAGAGGACATAGACATGTCCATTCCTCCCTCGTAGAATCGCGTGAAGGATAAAGCTTTGAAGTCCTCGAAGGAAGTAATGCAGTTGTCCGCCAAGCTACGGTACCACTGATAGGCTACTCCTGAGAGGCAGCCTTTGAACACCCGAGTGAGGAGGGCGTCGTTCCCTTGTAGCAACACCGTCATCATACTGAAATAATTCATGTACTGACTTGGTGATGTTTTTCCCTCGAACAGAGCCATAGTCTGAGGTTTGTACCTCGGAGGGAAAGGGACCTCTTCCCAGATAGCTGGGTAAGGCTGGTTGATTCCCAGTTTTTTGAGCTGATCTTTGTGTTTCAAGGCGTCAAACTGGGCTTTCAACTCCCGTACTGCCTGTATCGAATTTTCAGTTGGAAGCGAGACTATGGTGTAGTGCGGAGTTGGTTGTATCGTGACTCCAACGGGAGGTAATATATTCTCCGAGTGAGGAAGCGGAGGAACTGCTGACTCTTGATCTAGAGCGGGCTCTAGGCTCGGGTTGGGTGGTGGTAAGTCCACCCCCACACGTATCTGAGTTGGCGGGACCGATGCTTGAGCCATGGCAGTTGCGTGCTGAGTTAGCATCATCTGGTGCATGTTCTCCATTATGGATTGTATTTGTTTCAGAGATGTCTCCAGTACAGTGATGCGTTGTTCCGCGTTTCCTGATGGCGAAGCTTCCTCGCGTTCATCTTCAACGGCGTAAACTCCCATTTCCCTGGGCGTCATCGAAGGATTAGTATAGGTCGCTGCAGAAGTCAACTCTATACTCTCAGCATCTGATCTGGGAGATTGGTGACCCCCAGCGTCGGAATCAGATGAGTACGAAGCTGGTTGCTGTGACCTTGCACGGGTGTTTTGGAACACCCCAGCTTCAGTGTTCCTGAGGAGGTCTTCGAATCTCCTTCGGCTCGGAGGCCCAGAGGGATGACGTCTTGAGCTCGACCTTCCTCTAGGTATGTGTGAAGCCATGTTCACGGATGCATGCGCGGGCTCTTCTTCCTGGAAAGACAAGGAGTAGCTCAATCGGTCGAAAACCGACCGTTTTGCTTTAGAACAGCAGCAGTCAATCACAATCTTATGACTATTACAACATTGCTCGCCAGGGGGTGTAATAGACATGTTGGAAGGTCCCCTCTCCTTACGCTTCTGGATTAGATATTTGTGCAAGTCAGGAGGAGTAGAAGAAGAAGACGACGGCTTGTTCCTTCTGTTCCCATCAGTGGGCATGCGAAGATTGGGCACCATGGTTTTCTCTGTGCCACCTGTGTACAACAGGTTGGCCATCTGGGTGGCAGATAATCCCCGGGGAGGGTGTCTTCCCGCAACCTGAGCTTGCTTTACGTCGTGGGACTTTGCCTGGCATAATTTGGAGATTTGCTCAGACTGGCGTAAAGCTGAAGAGGTCCTCAGTCGGCCGTCGGCTTCCCGCGTAATCCGGAGGGTAGGCAGATTGCTCCCTCGCTGGCGTAGAGGCCGAGAAGTTGAGTACTCTGCCGCTTGCTTTCCCTTGCGGAAATCACAGCGCTCATCTGGTTCCCCGTAGAGGTCAGATGTTGTCTTGTGCATGGAGCGTGACTTATACTTCTGATTTGGCGCTGAGGCATTATCAGAAGTTTTGTCTGTACCGCGTGTAGCGGGAGACTGGTTTCTACGCGTAGAGCGCAGTGGATACTTCTGGGTTAGCGCTGAGGCTTTGTCCGAAGTTTTGTCTGTACCGCGCGTAGCGGGAGACTAGTTTCTACGCGTAGAGCGCAGTGAATAATTTTGGGATAGCGCTGAGGCTTTGCCCAAAGTTTCGTCTGTACCGCGCGTAGCGGGAGACTGAATTTTACGTGTAGGGCACGGAGGGAGCAATGCTACAACCTCATTGGTCGGAGAGGTCGGAGAGATCGGAGAGTCCACAGGAATGGTAGAGGATGTCTTGGGCATCCAGACCTTGCGCAGCTTCCTGTTGTCTTGGACGGAAAGAGGGTGAGAGCTACCCCCGGTTCGAAGCATGTCTTCGTAGGCAGACTGGTCGAATTGGACGACCAGTGTCTTCTTCACGGTTCCTATAGATACCGTATCGTGTTGAGCAATTACTTCCTCATCAGAAGAGAAAGATGTCCCCAGCAGAGTCGCCATCTTGTTTGTGGTATTAAACGAAAGAATAAAAATGTATTCAGGATAGGGTTTATACGAAACCCGCCTTCTTTGGTTTACAACCAAACTTGTACAATTTGATCCTATACGAGGATATGGAAGTACAATTTATTTAATCTGGGTAAATATTGCTATAGGTGTCTGATCTGCAGTCGATCACTTTAGCCCTTGGACCACACGATGTTGAAGAAGTGCCGTAGAAGACAGGAAGCAGCTTCGAAGGTTGCAGAAGAGGGTGGATGCACGATGCCAAAGTCGTCGATCCCTACTATTTGCCTGAGCTCCGGATTCTTCTCTCTCTCTCTCTCTCTCTCTCTCTCTCTCTCTCGTGACCTCTGGTTCGATCTTTCAATTTGTCGACCTTGGATCTGATATTGGTATTCTTGACCAATTTTTCCGACCTTGTTCCTCATTGATAGAGGTCTCTATTTATAGAGTTTTAGTGACAGTGACCACTCCGTCGGTGTAGAAACCGAGGAGTGGAAAGTACAGCACCCTTTTACACAACGGTTGAAATAACCAATGCCTGCGTATAGATGATCCTTTGAATGAGCGTGTGACGCGAGTCCAACTAAGGGACAAAAAGCGTATAATCGCTACGATGATCACGGCGTAGAAGCCACGTAGGTAGGTATCCATTGTGTATAAGAGGTTGGCATAGAAGCCAAATGTCTGTCACCATGGCATAGAAGCCAAATAGTTATCAAACCGGCATAGAAGCCGAATAGGCGTAGAAGCCGAGTGGTCATAGAGGCCGAGCAGGCGTAGAAGCCGAGTGGTCATAGAGGCAGAGCAGGCGTAGAAGCCGAGTGGTCATAGAGGCCGAGCAGGCGTAGAAGCCGAGTGGTCATAGAGGCCGAGTAGGCGTAGAAGCCGAGTGGTCATAGAGGCCGAGCAGGCGTAGAAGCCGAGTGGTCATAGAGGCCGAGTAGGCGTAGAAGCCGAATGGACGTTGAAGCTTAGCGGTCATAGAGGCCGAGCGAGCACAGGAGCTGGATGGGCGTAGAAGCCTCTGCGTACCGTGCTAGAGTGCTGATGTGGACGTCTTAGCCGGAATTACGGCTTTTGAAGATATAATCAAATCTCTTGCATTAAATGCCGAGATTTGATACCATCCTGTGCATTAAATGTAGAGGCATGTTTTTGAAGGTCTGCAACCCCTTCTGCGCATCAGTCGCAGAGACGTGCCTTGAGAAACTGTCACCGCTCTGTGCATTAGTCGTAGAGATGTGCCTCGAGCAACTGTCACCGCTCTGTGCATTGGACGCAGAGACGTGCCTCGAGCCCCGTACGGAGTGCAGCTTTTGATGTGGCAGGCGGTTTGTCTACTGCAGAGCGTAAACAGCTCATGTCTGCCTGTGTAAAATAAGGCAGCGTATCCCTTCGTGCTCGTAAAAGCAGTTTACGCAAAGGGGATGGCGGTAAATGACAGCCTGGGTTGCAATGCTGTGCCATCATTATAGCCGTCGTCTGGGTAGTCGAGCCGTATCCCTTTGTCAGAAGTCCAGACGTCAGGTTCATTGCAGGATCTGACAGGTTCATTGCAGGGTCTGACAGGTTCATTGCAGGGTCTGACAGGTTCACTTCGGAGGATACGAAGCGTCTCTTGTACACCTCAATGCTGCGTTTGAAAGATGATGAGTTTTACGCCCTGGAGGCGATGAAGCACCTTATTTACGCTAAAGCGGTTTGGACGTACTGCTTTACGCGGATGGCCTTTTTGAGCTTTATATTTCACGCTGTGTTTTTAGCGGAAAAAGCTCTGTTGCACGCTTGATGGCTCTGAAGGCCTCTGCTTACGCTGCTCTGCACCAATATGCTGCGTATAGCCATCCGGCGTATTTTTCATGCTTCTACAACCTTAAACTTAGAATTTTATTTAGTGATTATTTTCGCTAAACTCTATTCACCCCCCCCCCCCCCCCTAGAGTTTCCATACGGTTCTACTGAGCGACTATCTCACCATTCACCGCTATCATGTGCTGAGTCCGTCCCACTAAATAATTACTACGTTTATCTGTGTCATACTCTGCTTACATTCTTTTGATATATTACGTGTCTTTATATTATTGGACGATCTCACCATTTACCACTGTCATGTGTTGAGTCCGTCCCACTGAATAATTTTTTATAGCCCTTGATTAGGGTTCAACATCTCTAATACATTGATAAATTTATATTTTACATGTGTACTTCCACCAACACATTTATCAATATACCTTTCATTTAAAATTTATATTGATAAATATAAAATGTTCATTGATAATTGTGCCAGTAAGATAAATATAAAATGTTCATTGATATTTATAAAATGTTCATTGATAAATATAAAATGCATGTAAAATATATATTTATCAATGTATTATCATGTATCCTTATGATATATGTTAACATAATCATAAATAATTTGATAGAAACAATTTAAGAAACTGATGCTCGCTAAGAACTGTTACATGAAAATCTCTAAACCGCTGACAGAAGCCTAAGGGTTTCTTCGGATCTTACAATGCAAATACCATCAAAATCATTCAAGAACAAATACTGGAACTTAGAAAAGAACTAGATCACCCTCTCCAACATAATTAAAAACAAATACTTAAACATTGACCGTCTTGAATCTATACAAAATAACGAACCCTCTACCAAAATAGATCACACTCACAATATGTGATGACTTCGCCATCCGGACAAATCTTGACATATTATATCAAAGATTGTAAATACAAAATAGACGTCTCTTTGTCTCCTTACAAATCTAAAGAAGAAGAATACGAATAATTATTACAAAGAAGAGATCGTAATAGAAATTACAATCTTATTTTGCTTCTCACCTAAGTGTTGTTGCTCACCGACAATGTCGATGATGATCTTGACCTGATGGATCCCCCTTTAGAATGTCCCTTCAGAATGTAAGACCTATGAGTGAGGACACATCTCTCGTATACTTTGATGGATTCTTTCCTTGAATTTCCGTAGAAGCAAGAATACTCCCCTAACCTCCATAAATAGGACTAAGAAATCCTAACTTAGCTCCTAAGCTAGCACCAACAAATTCGGATCATCAAATCAGTTCAAAATGTGCTAGAATCTGTCGAAAACGATAAGAACCGACATACCGCCGGTATTACCAACATTATGCTTGATGCACACAAATATGTAGGGGTGAGCATTATTCGATTTTGGACCAAAAATCGAACAGAATCAAATAAGAGATTTGGTTCGATTTGAAAAAAATTGGTTCGGTTTTTAATACTAAAATTTCTTATTCAGTTTCGATTTGAGTTTCAGTTTCGGTCCAAAAACGAAAAGTGAATAAGACATAAAATTATATAAATATCTCAATTCTATGCATATTTTGTGATTAAAAATATGTATGTATATTTTGAAAACAACAATTATATGTATGTATTTTAAAGTCCAACTTTGATAATTTATAATTAGTCCAACTTTGGGCACAACTTTGAGATATAACAAATGTGTGTATAAAAATTATAATTTTTAATATAATTTAACCACGTTTCCAACTTGGATCCGATCAATTGAACAATAACAATAGCTCCACCGAACAAACCAAATAAATTAAATAGATTATTTGGTTTCAGTTTTGGATAATTTCGGTCAGTTTGATTTTAATTTCGGTTTATTTGGTTTTAACTATTTTGATTCAAACCGAATGCTCATCCCTACAAATATGTGCCAAAAAGTAGTCAAAATTTGGAACAGTATATGATACCATTGGTATCTGTTTTGCCTCTAAATGAACTCCAATCACGTCGTACCCAACCCAATTTGGAACAGTATCCGATAATTACGGTCTGTTTTAGATTAAATTTTTAGAATTTTAGTTTATTCAGTTTTGACTATTTTGAATGTTCGTTCCTACAAATATGTGCTAAAAAGTAGCTTAAATTTGCAACAATATTTGATATACCACTGGTATCCCGATGCAGTTCTTTCGATTCCAAATATGCTCCAGTCAGGCCACATCCAATCCATCATCTTCACCTCAGCATACGCCGACAACTCAACGACACTCTAGACTGTCGTCTTCACCACTACTCCAATCTACCATCTACCTCAAAATCGGACACTTCACCTCCGTTGATGGCTCCACGACGCTCCAGACTATCTGTCGTCTTCACCACTACACTCCAAACTATCGTCTACCTTAAAATCGAAATCGGGCTGAATTCCAACAAAAATCATATGGGTTTTTGAAATATACTATATACTTCTGTAACAAACACATTACATTGCTTCATGTACAAGGAACAGTCGATGATAAACTGATATGGATTCATACTAATAGTGGTATCCTCACATCTAAATCAGCCTATCTATGACAGTAAATACCCCAACTCATCCCAGTATTTGCAATCAGACTTTAGAGACTGAAAAAAACTCTGGAGGTAACATCACATTTGCCCAAGAGTCCTCTTATTCATCTGAAGAATTCTCAATAATTCCATTGCTACGGGTGAAAACAAAAAAGTTTACTAAAAAGATATTTAACGCAAATTAGCCAAACAAAAAAGCATGTTTTCACCCATAGCAATAGAATTATTGAATGTTGTCTGAATCATCCTTTGAGCTGACACGATCGCCCTTCCGACAAGCGGTGCGCCTGCGTTTTCGATCTTAACGTCCGCTGCCAGACGTGTTCTTCTCCGTGGCGGTGGTGGAGTCGAGCCACTAGTGCGCGCATGCTCCTCCGTGGACAGCGGTGGGGTCAAGCCATTGGTGCGCATGTGCTCTTCCATGGACGACGGTAGGGTTGGACCGCTAGTGCGCTCGTGCTCCTCCGCAGACAGCGGTGAGGTCGAGTCGTTGGTGCACTCGTGCTCCTTCGTGGTTCCCGTTCTGGGAAGAGTTCAAACAAGAGAGAGAGAGAGAGAGAGAGAGAGGCGGCTATTAGATTTTTGGGTTAGACTTAGGGTTGTTGGATCTAGGGATAGTGGAGAGAAATTTATATGGAAAGGGATTATCGATTTTCGGTTTGAATCGGAAGTCGATTCTCAAATTCGAACTCCGAGCCAAAAACTATTTTTTTATAAAAAAAAACAGAAATCCATCCCGTATTTTAAAAAACGAATTTTTTCGTTTAAAGTAATAAAATATTATATAATTATAAAAAAAGGGAAAAGTTGGAGGATTTTGCAAATAGGGGGACAACTCGCCAACTAAGTTGGCGGGGTGCTGACTTGGAGAGCATCTTGCCAACTGAGTTGGCGGGGCGCTCTCCTCGAGAGGCCTATCGCCAACTCAGTTGGCGGGGGGCATGCTGAGTTGGCTTAGACCCGTTGCAATTTGCTCGTTTGCTCGCCAACTGAGTTGGCGAGTAAGGATCCGTTTTTCGACCGTTGCACAACGGCTATTAACAACAACGGCTATTACAATCTCCCTCTATAAATTACCTATCTCAACCCATTCATCTCACACTCAATCTACTTCCTCTATTTCCTCTCTTCCCTCTAGCAAAGTCTCCAACACTCTCTCTGTCTCTCTGCCCGCAGCTAAAGTTCATTTGAGTTTTCTGCAGCCAAAGTTCTCAACCGTCATGGATCGTAGCGTAAGAATTGTATGCTCGCACGGCGGTACAGTAAATGGGTTAAATTACGAAGGAGGAGAAAGTATAATTTTTTCAACTTATCCGAATATTATTTTTGAAAATATACGTAATCATATTATTGAACGTTGTTCTATTCATTATGATTTTATTCTGAAGTCTATTTTTGGTTCTAATTGTTTTTTGATAGATAGTGAAGATGCATGGAATTATATTCTTGAGATTAATTCACAATCACGGTATATAAAAATATATGTTATTAAAGTAGCAGCAACCTTAGATAGTAGAAATAATAAATATTTTTCTGAATATCAGCATGTTAGTTCGGGTGCTAGTTCTTCTCAACAAATAGTTTCATTTATCCAAGAAGGTCATTCATCAGATGAATCTAACCATGATGATGATAGTGACAACGACGATGAAAATAGTGATGATTTAGTTGAAAATGTAGATTATACGGTAGATGATGATGTTGTAAAAGCTATCACTGATGAATTATTTAAGGGACAATCATTTCCTAGTCGTTCTCACTTTAGAAGCTTTATAAGTAATTTAGCAATTAAATATAATTTTAGTTGTTCAGCTAGTCTTATGAATAATGCTCGTGGAATTATATATAGTTGTGATCAACCGAATTGTAATTGGAGAGTATATGTCAAATCTATTGGAAATGGCGATATAGTTAAAGTTAGTACATTAGAAAATCGTCATTCTTGTTTAGGAAGACTTAGTACAGGACGTCATCGACTAGCTACCGCTTCATGGATTAAGACCATGATAATTGACATTATTAGAGATAACCAGTCATACAGTCCATCACAAATTGTTAAAGATATATATAGGGAGCACCGTATACAAGTTAGTTATTCCAAAGCATGGAGAGCCCGAGAGACAGCATTAGCTGAAATTAATGGTAGTTATGATGAGGCATACGCTAGTCTTGAGGAGTATTGTTATAGAATTATGGAGACAAATTCAGGTAGTACATGTTTTATTAAAACTACCGAAAACAATAGCTTCCAACGAATTTTTATTTGTTTTAAGTCATGTATTGATGGATTTTTAAGTGGATGTTTACCAATTATTAGTACTGATGCTACATTTCTTTCGTCTAAATATCAAGGTATCTTATTTATTGCTTGTGCTCACGATCCTAACTATCAATTATATCCTATAGCTTATGCTGTTGCTGAAGGTGAGAATAGTAATTCTTGGTCTTGGTTTTTAAATTCTCTTAAAATATCTTTTGAAAGTTGTTTTAATGATTGGAGTTCAATTTCATTTATATCTGACAAGCAAAAGGGATTAATAAATGCTGTTCGTGCTATTTTTCCTGCATCTCCTCATTTTTTTTGTATTCAACATTTTAAACAAAACATGAAAAAAGTTACAAAAGAACCAGTATTTCAACGCTTGTTAGACTCGCTTGCTAGATCATATAATAAAACGGATGCAGAGAGTGTGTTTGATATAATTAAAGCCGAGAACATAGTGTTGTACGATTGGCTTATTGGTGTAAACGATGAAAGTCGTCGATTTGAACATTGGATAACAGCGTATGTTACTTGTCCTAGATTAGATATTAACACTTCTAATCTTGCTGAATGTTTCAACAGCTGGATTAAGAAATTACGAGATAAGCCAATAACAACACTTCTCGATGGTATTAGAGCCAAGATTATTACACTTCATGACAATCGTAGAAAGTTTGCTGAAAATATAGACACAGATTATTGTCCGAAGATGTTAAAAAATATGGCTTCTATTATCAAAGAGAAGAACCACCTAGAAATATTAGCTATTGATAGTTATAAGTTTGAAATAATAGACCGGACAACAAGTAGAACCTATATTGTTCATATAACTGACAGATCTTGTACATGTTTTAGATGGTACCATACTTATATACCATGTATACATGCATGTTTTGTTTGTAGATATTGCAATATTAGTATTGATACTTTTTATCCTGTAGTATTTTCGACGAAAAACTTGAAAACTGTATACGCGCATAAAATGGAGCCAATTCCAGTTCCCTACGAAATCCAAGGTCCTTTGGTAAGAGGACAAATTGGGGTGCCAGATGTAAGACGCAAAGCCGGAAGACCAAAGAAGAATCGCATCAAACCCCGGGATTCATCGACAAGAGATCTACGTTGCAGTAATTGTGGTGCTATGGGACACAACCGAAGAAGATGTACTAGTCAACCGAGAGATTAAAATAGAATTGTTCAATACCCAAATATTGCAATAAAAAATCATTACAAATCATACAAAAATTGTAATCATACAATGTTACAAATTTTCTACTAATCTTCGTCCTCGTCTTGTTGAGTTTGGGTAGGCAGCGGTGCTGATGGAGTCAAAAAAAATTGTGTGAATATCTGGTAGCTTTCATCTCCAGCAGTTTGGTAACTCGGATCCGCTCCTGCATACTGGTAACTAGGGCCCGCTCCAGCATACTGGTTACTCGGGCCCGCTCCAGCATACTGGTCACTAGGGCCCGCTTCAGCATACTAGTCACTCGGGCCCGCTCCAGCAGTATCCCGCCGCCGACGACGACGAGAGTGTCTCTGTCGTACTAAGCCGGTCGGATAGTCCGGTGGAAGACGTGTCACGACCCGCACCCGAAATTGGGGCACGAGTACGCGGGTACGTCCAGCCTACACCGCAGCATCGGCGGTAGAACGCTGTCAAGGTCTTGATACTATCTAGCCAATCTCACACAAGCATCCAATCTCCATAAGGAGGCACGGATGACACAAATTAATACTAACACATACTCAATCACAGGAATTACAGCACGATAAGATAGCGAACAAAATTAAATACTACACAAGTCAAAAAGTAATAATCTAACTCAACAAATATCCAAGTCTCAATAAAATGCCGGAGACAAATCCGGTACCAAAATAGTCTACTTAAAGAACTAATCAGAAAACTAAAAGAATTAGTGATTCCGGCTAGACCTCCCGGAATCACAACTGAACTACCAAGTCTGCAGCTACTCACCATATGGTCCATAAAGTGTCGGACAGCGGTCCTCTAAGGCATAGTCTGGAAAAATATTTTCAGTCAGGAAGGAGCAAAGTACAAATCTCAAATAACAGTTCCATATAATTGATAAGGACTATAAAGTAATAAACAGATGATGCTAGATACTGAGAAGACAGTGAAATAAATGCAATGGCAATAAAAGAGAGGCAGGCAATGTAAAGAGACAGGCAATAGGCAATATGATACAGTCAGTGCATATATGAAAATAAAAAGAACAAGGAACAGTATCATATACGGGTGATGTAGTATATGATTTAAAATAGGGAACTGTAATCTATTCTAAGTGTTTGAAATAGTAGTTTCGAAATGTGATCGGCTTGGGAACATGTACGATAGCTATAGGGCCTGGCTAATCATATGTGAAGAGCATGATTAACACTTACATTGTTCTATACTGCAATAAGAGGTTATGATCATATTTCTTACTAACTACTTCCCCGCCCCCAACTAGTACTGTGGATCCAACCATGACACGTCACGATACACGAGCAAGTCCAATCTATCATGTACGATGTCTAATATACATGTCGTGTACAATGTCAAACGATAATCAAGGTAATATCTCATGACTGCAGATCCAAGCTATACTAGTCCGTATAGCACAGTGTCAAGGATTCAGATGTAACATTTCTAGATTATTGAAATTATAGAAATTATCAACCATTGGAAATTATCAGAGAATGTACTTGCCTTGGGTCCTTAGCTGGTAATTATTGATGTCCTGTTCCAGAGTATCCCTTGGGTAAACCAACAGTCCTATAAATATATCACAAAGCAAAACCATATTTGCATCAGATGCTACGCTAACACACAGTCTATAAACACTGGCCTCAGGGCCATGCCAGGCAGGGCACTAGGGTCATCTACTGGGATACATATTTAAATAAACATCTCATTAACTAATATATATAATTTCCATCCATTACAATAATAGATATATGTAAAAATATATACTTTAAAAAAAATTACTTGTATATATATATAAATACGTATTTTAGTGTGTATTATGGATATGTATATATATGTCTGTCACGACCCGCACCCGGTTTAGGTGTAACACCCTGTTCCGCTCAAGCGGACTGCCGTCTCAAATGGCAATAGTGCAACTGTCCCGACCCGCTTTGCCTCGATCAAGAAGCAAAAGATATCCAGACTTGTCCCTACAGGAATCCGGCTTGGACTTTCAGAGGCTCGCTTGACGTATCGCTCTACCGAGGCGAATCATCGCTAAGGTGGGTGGCTACGGTGAACTTGTCTTTGCTTAGCCAGCACACATAAAATCTGGAATATTTATGCTAGTCGCTAGGTGATTCACCCCCTGCATGCTAATAAATCCAACGCACCTAGCTAAGAGAATAATCCCAACTCATATTGCTTATGCTAGAACATGGAAATTGAAATACTGCTTATGTTCAGACCCTCGCATGCTAAGTCCCTTAACAGTTTCAACTCTCGGCTTACCTTCGGGTCCGAGCAACGTGCCTGCTTATGTTCCTTAGAAACGCATGCTAGTCTGCTTGAATGTTGCCATGTTTTCATACAAATCCCGGAAGACTACTACGTAGTCGCTTCGTGCCTGAATGAACCTGCAAGTGTCCGGGACCGTTAGGTCACCCAAGGCAGCCCCGAACCAGGGGAATACATCAAGACAAGTTACTCACCGAACGTGTAATCGTGTTGCCTGAAATTGGTCAAATAATCGTGTAATCGTGTTGCCTGAGATTGGTAAAACAAATCGTGTTGCCTGAGATTGGTGAAATAAATCGTGTTGCCTGAGATTGGTTTAACCCTGACTTGCATGTCGCGGACAACTCGAAAACGAGGCATAGTTCCACGGACGGTCACCGGGGCACTGGGGCCGCTCCGATCCGGATGGAACTTCAAGTGTGGTTCATCGTGTGCAGGCGAGTGGTTTGCAGCATATCGTGTACTCGGTTGCATTCCACTTGGCCTAGGACCACATCATGTGTAGTCTATCGTGTGCTGGCAAGATGGTTTGCAACATGTCGTGTACTTGGTTGCATTCCATCTTGGCCTTGGACTACATATGCAATCCATCGTGTACGGGCGAGATGGTTCGTAGCGCATCGTGTGCTCTCGTTGCATTCCACTCTCGTCTGGGATTAGTCCTTTATGGCTTTGCCAGCGACTCATGTTCATATAGATAAGTCATCCTCGCTTAGCGGCTATCCGCGTGCGAGTTACTGTATCGCATCAAGAACAACTGAGCATACCAAATAATGTCCCGTTCAATAACTCTCGTGTTGCATGTTGCATATGCTATGCTCCTGAATGCTTATACTTGCCCGTGCTTGAATTAACAATGTTTGCCTTGGACAGGGAAGGAGATGGTAAGTCTCGTCGTGTTTTCTCTTATGTCGCACGGCGCACTGCCACACGAACTAGGCTATTCAATATCTGTATGAAACTGATCCTAAGGCAACTAGAAAGACAACTTAATAGTTGTGCACGGAACCTGTATTACGTATTTGGATTTGTCGAGCGGGCGAGTAGCTTCCCCACCAGTGCATTCAATGTACTGATAATCCACCAGTTTGTGTGCAGGGTGCGGGAGAACCTCGTTCGGTGCGGACGCCTCCAACGTGCGTGCTAAGGCGTGGACATCACTCCGAAGCAACGGTGCGTCCGGGACTAAAGCACATATACAAGACATAAGTTGTGAACATCGCCTGAACATCGTCTCTACAATCATTCCACAAATGTAGCCACTTGGCACACTTTTATGTTTCAGAGAGAGAGGCTTGAGCGACTTGTAATCTCGGCTATACGCCGCCTGTAACACTTGTTTATATCAATAAAGAGCTTGCTTTACTCCAACTTGTGTTTCAATGCTTCCGCTATATATATTTGTCAACTCAGAGAACTTGTTACCGAATCGCTATGCGTTCATGACTCCGCTGCACTCGGACAATCTGTGCGACTCTGTGGCTTAGAACTCTTGCCGCCAGCCAATCAACCATGGCCTTGCACGGGCGTGGATCACGCTCGTGCGGCATCACGCCCGGATGGGTAAGCGATCGTTCCGCGGGAGCGCTGGCGAGGGTGATTCCCGCCTAGCGGGAACGGCTAATTGCCTGCGGGAGATCGGGGCGTGACATATTGGTATCAGAGCCTGGCTTCTACGCCTTTGGACTTCGATTCGATATCTCTGTTTCGAAAGCTCGTTCGTGGGTTATGTGCACGCTCTCTCTCAATGCCTCGATGGGATGTTCCAACAATAAGTCTAAATACTTTCAAAATGCGTTTTGAATGATATACTTGCTTGTCTGGTTGTATGCTGCGAGTGGCCTTTGTGCCAACCTGTGCGAACCCTTGAGAGTATCGCTAGTAGCTTGTCCGATTTTTACTAACTCTAAGTTTGGTTGAATGTATCTATTCGAGGGACGCCTTGAACTAGTGCACCATCCAAGACTTAGGAAAAGGTGAAACTCGAGTGCTAAGACTTCGCTATCTCTAAGCTGGTTGACGTGTTCACGCTAGAAGTGCACTTCGAAAGTGCGCACGATCCAGTCTAAGCGATATGCTGATTTCGACGCTTGTGCAAGTGAATATCCAAATGAACAAGTACAACGACTTGTCTAGGATTGCCTCAACCCTAGATTACTGCTTGTCCTCAGTAAGTCTCGAGGACGAGACTTCTTCTGAGCTGGGTAGGATGTAACACCCCGTTCCGCTCAAGCGGACTGCCGTCTCAAACGGCAATAGTACAACTGTCCCGACCCGCTTTGCCTCGATCAAGAAGCAAAAGATATCCAGACTTGTCCCTACAGGAATCCGGCTTGGACTTTCAGAGGCTCGCTTGACGTATCGCTCTACCGAGGCGAATCATCGCTAAGGTGGGTGGCTACGGTGAACTTGTCTTTGCTTAGCCAGCACACATAAAATCTGGAATATTTATGCTAGTCGCTAGGTGATTCACCCCCTGCATGCTAATAAATCCAACGCACCTAGCTAAGAGAATAATCCCAACTCATATTGCTTATGCTAGAACATGGAAATTGAAATACTGCTTATGTTCAGACCCTCGTATGCTAAGTCCCTTAACAGTTTCAACTCTCGGCTTACCTTCGGGTCCGAGCAACGTGCCTGCTTATGTTCCTTAGAAACGCATGCTAGTCTGCTTGAATGTTGCCATGTTTTCATACAAATCCCGGAAGACTACGTAGTCGCTTCGTGCCTGAATGAACCTGCAAGTGTCCGGGACCGTTAGGTCACCCAAGGCAGCCCCGAACCAGGGGAATGCATCAAGACAAGTTACTCACCGAACGTGTAATCGTGTTGCCTGAAATTGGTCAAATAATCGTGTAATCGTGTTGCCTGAGATTGGTGAAATAAATCGTGTTGCCTGAGATTGGTGAAATAAATCGTGTTGCCTGAGATTGGTTTAACCCTGACTTGCATGTCGCGGACAACTCGGAAACGAGGCATAGTTCCACGAACGGTCACCGGGGCACTGGGGCCGCTCCGATCCGGATGGAACTTCAAGTGTGGTTCATCGTGTGCAGGCGAGTGGTTTGCAGCATATCGTGTACTCGGTTGCATTCCACTTGGCCTAGGACCACATCATGTGTAGTCTATCGTGTGCTGGCGAGATGGTTTGCAATATATCGTGTACTTGGTTGCATTCCATCTTGGCCTTGGACTACATATGCAATCCATTGTGTACGGGTGTAACCCCCTGATTTTTCAGAAATTTTTAATTTGGATTTTTCATAATTTTTTATAATTTTCTAGGATTTTCAAGAATTTATTTTAGATTCAAATATAATTAAAAATATCCCAAACTTTTATTTTAGGTTCTAAATAATAAAATATATTTTCTAGAAGTTTTTGGGAATTTTCTGAGTATTTTTAGTATTTACTGGGAGTTATTTAGGCTAATAACTAATTTTTAGGACTTGTAAAATTTATGGTGCAAGCCCAGGAATATAGAATGGATCCACGTTATTTTCTAAGGTTTATAATATTATTATATATTTTCTGGAATTATTTCAGAATTTTTGGAATAATATTAGTATTTATTTTTAGTTTTCTGGCAAAACTAATTTTTAGATCTTCTCCTAATTATAGTAGGAAATTTATGAATATATAATTATCCCAAATATTTTTCTAGGGTTTTTAGGTTCAAAATATATTTTCTGTAATTTTTTCAGATTTTTATGATTATTTTTAATGTTTATTTTGAGTTATTTAGATTTAAAACGACTTAAATAATATTTTGATAAAGGCAAATAAAAAAATAATAATATAACCAAAACCATCCAATCAAATCATGATACGTATCACCCTATCAACTTTCATTCAGCCTCTCAACATCCCTATATATATATATATATTATTATAACCCTAATTATCCCATTATTTTTTAGAGAGAGGGATTTTGGAGAATTGCCATCTAGGGTTCCTTCATCTTCCAGAAGCCATTTCGTATAGCTCCGGACTCCAAACGAGGCCTAGTTTCTTGCGTTAGAACGATATTGAGGTTAGCTTTCTGATTGTATAATTTTTTTTGCGAAATTATGAGTATTAAATTCTGGATAATTGGTAGAGCACAGCATGTCCGAAAATAGACGTGTTTTAATGTTTTTGCGATTTCGGGAGAACCAGGAATCAGAATCATGAACCGTTTAAAGTTTCGGAAAGTTAATATCGACATCATTGACATATCTTTTTCCCAGAATTTAATTCGATGTATTTTCATACTGTTAATTTTGTAGAACTTCTAGGTTAGAATTTAACCATCGGTGCACAATACAAAATTTGTATGTGCCATAATTCCCAAACTAATTTGAATTCGGACGAGCCGTAAATTCCAGTATATTTTTGATGCTGAAATCTACAGTAAATCATGCATGAAAGTCGAGTTTGTGTCGGTTGACTTTTTGGTCAACAGATCGCCTCGATTTGCGTGCCATGAGTCTCGAGTTGATAAAATTCAGTTTCTTTGGACAAAATTTAGGAATTAACATAAAAATCAGAATAATAAGATTAAAATAGGATTTTAGAGTAATTATTTTAGAATTAAATAAATTAAAATAAATTATCTTTTGACGTGATAAATTTGTAATACATAGGCTATTTGGACTGTGACTTGGACTCTGATTCATACGAGCAACAGGACCCCAGGCAAGTGTACCTTGCCAAACTTTGCAGTATTGTTACATATTTTCTTTGCTTCATTATATTGCTGTGCATGCTTAACCTAGGACCGTGTGACGTACTTAGCGTCCGATTATTAGTCGGGTGCCGACACTGTACGCAGTGTTGGGTACGGTCATTTAGAGATGGACATTCGTAACACTATATATTCTCGTACTTGTCTTACCAAGTACACTTTGACCCAGGACACTTGACACTATTCATGAGACAGGATTTTCCCGAGATATTCGTGGTGATTCTGTATAGGATACAGGACATGGACATTATATTCTTAGATATAGTATGACTGGTTGCATTAGCTATGATTCCGCTTGACATGGACATGAGACGTTATGGTCATGATATGCGTAGTTACATTGGGTGGGGAGAGACACACAGGCTACAGGCTGTTTTCTATATATATCTACTACTATTGTGAGGCCGTAGACTCTCGTAGCAGAGCTAGGCACATTACGTGTTATTACCACTACCGGCTCCCCGACACAGAGCTTGTAGTGGCTCAGCCTGAGTACTCGTGTTGCTCTTACTTGCATTTCACTTAGATGGTTACTTACTTGCCCTATTTATTCCATTTATTTTCTGCACTGCATTTATATTGGCATGAGCTTTCTTGTACCTTGCTATGTCCCCTGAGGACCTGGATCCGGATTATGTCCCCAGGATTTGAGGACGAGATCTATCCCGAGGTATACGGGACCGGAGCAAGAGCTGATACTGGAGCGGTACCGCCATCCGAGGACGAGGTGTTAGCTGAGGACTTCTCCTGAGCATCCCTGTTTCTTGCTCAGTACTTATTTATTTATTTCAGTCATTTATTCTGGTCTGTTGAACCATTGTACTAGATATTTACCGGGTTGTTCCCTAAAGTACTTTGTTGAGACTAGCTGATGATTTACATTCCTTACTTATTCTGTGGATCATATTTATTATCTTGTGTGGATGAGATTAGTTGTGCCATGATTGTCGTAGACTTGGTTTTTACAGCTTAAGTATGCCCTGATGGATCCATTAAATTGGGTTTGTCCATCGGTGCGTACTGCTGGCCATTGCCACGTATCTGGTCCCACGGTATTTTGGGACTGGGGCGTGACATGGTTTTTGTGGTGGCCCATGCAGGTCTACGACTAAATTGTTCGATTTTAACTTAGGGACTGAGCAAGCCTGCAAATAGGATTAGAGTATAGGATCTCATCCACAACTGACTATGGCTTCTCCTCCTCCTCCTTCCAATCTATTCCGTTGAAAAAAATTTACATCCTGCTTGATTCATGTGCCTTCTCATTAGTTCCTTGAGTGTAGCTTTCTTCTAGAATATAGAAGTCCCTATTGATAGAATGATAGGTAGGGTAACCTTCCTACTAAAAGTACAGCTAGGATATTGACACACCCCTATGTAGAACGCTTAATGAACCCTAGCGTCCCTTACCTATAGAATAATTTACCATTATTTCTTGTTATAGTCATGAATGACCTAAGAGTAGTATAGGCACTGCTAAGAGCTAGTTAGAGATTGGACCCTAATGTTTGACCCTAGTGGTTGACCCCAGTTTTGAGGAACCAATAGAAATCTGAGATCGAATGTTAGAACAGAACCTAGTGTGCATAGTGAGATAGTGTTAGGATATAGGTTCTTGTCGTGATATTAGCAGACGGTACCTCAGGAAGCCCAGAGCAATGAGTATAACATTCCCCATGAGATCATACCTCAAACACGGAGAATTGCTCGCCACCTTCACCTTAGGAAACTATGATATTATCTAGAGCCTCATATTTTAATTTCATACGTTGTTCGTCTGCGACCTTAACGTTCGCTAATGCGCACCGACTAAAATATGTTCTTCTTTTCTCCATCTTTCAATTCGTGCCACATGACACTTCTAATAGTAGGCCAAGTAATTTTATTCCTTGTTAAGGACCCATAATTTGCTAGGATTATAGTTGTAGTCTTGAATTTAAAAATTTTGTGTTTTGTAGTTAGAGTTTGATAAGTTTGAGTTAATCTTGTAGATTGTGACCCGATGATTATCCCTTAGTGTTAAATCACGTAATTTGTACCCCCACCTCGATACAAGTTATATTCCCTTTCCCTTGAGACTAGTACCATATAGTCCACTTGACCCATCAAGGCGGTGTAACTGAATGGCAATAATTGTATGCTAGCATAAGATGACTGTTTATTCAGACAATAGAATTTAGAGGTTCATGCCCTATTGGGTCAACTAGCAACTTAGACAAGGAGGTTATATGATAACTGTAGAGATTGTAGAGTCTTTTATTATTGTTGCTCATTTTTGTTCGTTTTGTGAACTTGAATAATTTATACCTCCTTTCATCATCATCTTGCGTGCTTATATTTCATATACTACCTTGACTTATTGTGCTATTTTATAGCCTAGTTTTGCAAGCTTATTCTTTATCGAGCTTGTTCATGACATATGTATTATTGGGGAGGCCCATAATAATATATTTCAGAATCAGTGTATTACGGTCTGATCAACCATAGTGCGCTTGGTTCGCCCTCGCAATAATACCTTACGTGGATTGAGATATGTAGTGATTAGTAGATGAATATACTGCCCTAGACATGTCTGACATATCGTATCGGTTACATAACTGTACTAATACGAGCAGGCGAACAAAGGATTACCAAAATAGGATTTCAATCCATAACTGCTTTGTCAATTCCCAATTGAATTCTTTAAACGCCTTGATCCTAATACTTCTATTCTATTACGCTGCCCTTGAACTCTTTATTATTGGTCTCCGTCTTTCCTTATTTCGGAAAGACGAAACATCGTGCTTGGTATAAATTGATACACAGAGAATACTAGATATACCCCATAGGCCGATCACATACTTGAGGATTATTCTTCGTAATTAAGGACATATCATATGTGATATGATCGGCATTGACGTTCGAGGATTGAATGAGATGAGTAAACATATTGAGGAATATTCTCTTAAGGTATATAGCCTTATGTGATAGATGGGTAAATTCTAAGTTGGGTAGTAGTGCATTATCAACTCGAGAGGAATTTCTTTTAGATTGTGATCGAGTAAGATTAAATTGAGAGAGGTTCAAGCTATTTTAATTTTGAGAATTTTAGAAGAATGACTAAGATGATGAGGATTAATGAATTGATATTGAGGACCCGATATTTATACCTTAAGTACATGATTTAAACAATGAAGGTAAAATTATCAACTTGAAATTTAGAGAATAAAAAGATGGAATTTCAGACTTGAACAATGGTGGACTGCATTTAAACTATTTTTTCAATTTGATGATTTGAGTTAAAATAAAAACTTGATGGTTGGACTACCTATTTGAAATATTAAGGATGTGAATGGAATTTAAGAAGTTGAAGCATACAAAAAATTTATAAGTGAAAATAGGAAAAATAATGGACTCGAATTACTTCTAGAGGAGATTATGATAATTGGAGATCGTGAGATAAAATTGATATGCGTATTTAAATCTTGAAGATGATATATGGATTTAATTTAAATTTGGATATGGATAATTTGAAAAAGCGAGAAGAGATAACCATAGATTGAATTTGATTAGATCAGTGGTCATCTTAACCTAGAAGTGATTGCAATGGATATGATTAGGATTTTAATTATCGCAAGGAGATTGCGATTGACTTGCCTTATGTACACGAAGGATTAACAAATTATGCCTTATTTTAATTTTGCGGACGATATTGTCTTAAGTTGGTTGGATTGTGAAACCCCCTCACCTAAGAAGTAGACCTACTTGGCTTAGATAGTGAGACTGAGGCTAGCTCGAATCCACTTAGGAATAGAACACGACATTTTCTATTTAGTTTTACAACATGGTATCCCTCGGTGCGCCTTACCATTGCTTCGATAATTGGAGCACTTCCCTAGTCACTGCCTTCCTACAAATTCCATACCTTGTCCTAGACATGCCTATCCTCCAATTTCCATCTTTGTGCAACGTTTCAATTGTTGGGCGCTTTTATGCAAAAGAGTATTTAGGTGTCCACACTATTGGACATGACACACGAAGAAACCTATTTTCACTCATGTGAATTTCTTCCATGATTTTCGGATTGTGCAACGTGCAACATCGTCCACACCGTTAAACCTAGCCTTACATTTTAACCAATGCAATCTTAGACCATCCTTGACTTCTACCATGGCTTAATTTTAATTTCGAGGACGAAATTTTTGTAAGTTGGGTAGATTGTAACCCCCTGATTTTTCAGAAATTTTTAATTTGGATTTTTCATAATTTTTTATAATTTTCTAGGATTTTCAAGAATTTATTTTAGATTCAAATATAATTAAAAATATCCCAAACTTTTATTTTAGGTTCTAAATAATAAAATATATTTTCTAGAAGTTTTTGGGAATTTTCTGAGTATTTTTAGTATTTACTGGGAGTTATTTAGGCTAATAACTAATTTTTAGGACTTGTAAAATTTATGGTGCAAGCCCAGGAATATAGAATGGATCCACGTTATTTTCTAAGGTTTATAATATTATTATATATTTTCTGAAATTATTTCAGAATTTTTGGAATAATATTAGTATTTATTTTTAGTTTTCTGGCAAAACTAATTTTTAGATCTTCTCCTAATTATAGTAGGAAATTTATGAATATATAATTATCCCAAATATTTTTCTAGGGTTTTTAGGTTCAAAATATATTTTCTGTAATTTTTTCAGATTTTTATGATTATTTTTAATGTTTATTTTGAGTTATTTAGATTTAAAACGACTTAAATAATATTTTGATAAAGGCAAATAAAAAAATAATAATATAACCAAAACCATCCAATCAAATCATGATACGTATCACCCTATCAACTTTCATTCAGCCTCTCAACATCCCTATATATATATATATATTATTATAACCCTAATTATCCCATTATTTTTTAGAGAGAGGGATTTTGGAGAATTGCCATCTAGGGTTCCTTCATCTTCCAGAAGCCATTTCGTATAGCTCCGGACTCCAAACGAAGCCTAGTTTCTTGCGTTAGAACGATATTGAGGTTAGCTTTCTGATTATATAATTTTTTTTACGAAATTATGAGTATTAAATTCTGGATAATTGGTAGAGCACAGCATGTCCGAAAATAGACGTGTTTTAATGTTTTTGCGATTTCGGGAGAACCAGGAATCAGAATCATGAACCGTTTAAAGTTTCGGAAAGCTAATATCGACATCATTGACATATCTTTTTCCCAGAATTTAATTCGATGTATTTTCATACTGTTAATTTTGTAGAACTTCTAGGTTAGAATTTAACCATCGGTGCACAATACAAAATTTGTATGTGCCATAATTCCCAAACTAATTTGAATTCGGACGAGCCGTAAATTCCAGTATATTTTTGATGCTGAAATCTACAGTAAATCATGCATGAAAGTCGAGTTTGTGTCGGTTGACTTTTTGGTCAACAGATCGCCTCGATTTGCGTGCCATGAGTCTCGAGTTGATAAAATTCAGTTTCTTTGGACAAAATTTAGGAATTAACATAAAAATCAGAATAATAAGATTAAAATAGGATTTTAGAGTAATTATTTTAGAATTAAATAAATTAAAATAAATTATCTTTTGACGTGATAAATTTGTAATACATAGGCTATTTGGACTGTGACTTGGACTCTGATTCATACGAGCAACAGGACCCCAGGCAAGTGTACCTTGCCAAACTTTGCAGTATTGTTACATATTTTCTTTGCTTCATTATATTGCTGTGCATGCTTAACCTAGGACCGTGTGACGTACTTAGCGTCCGATTATTAGTCGGGTGCCGACACTGTACGCAGTGTTGGGTACGGTCATTTAGAGATGGACATTCGTAACACTATATATTCTCGTACTTGTCTTACCAAGTACACTTTGACCCAGGACACTTGACACTATTCATGAGACAGGATTTTCCCGAGATATTCGTGGTGATTCTGTATAGGATACAGGACATGGACATTATATTCTTAGATATAGTATGACTGGTTGCATTAGCTATGATTCCGCTTGACATGGACATGAGACGTTATGGTCATGATATGCGTAGTTACATTGGGTGGGGAGAGACACACAGGCTACAGGCTGTTTTCTATATATATCTACTACTATTGTGAGGCCGTAGACTCTCGTAGCAGAGCTAGGCACATTACGTGTTATTATCACTACCGGCTCCCCGACACAGAGCTTATAGTGGCTCAGCCTGAGTACTCGTGTTGCTCTTACTTGCATTTCACTTAGATGGTTACTTACTTGCCCTATTTATTCCATTTATTTTCTGCACTGCATTTATATTGGCATGAGCTTTCTTGTACCTTGCTATGTCCCCTGAGGACCTGGATCCGGATTATGTCCCCAGGATTTGAGGACGAGATCTATCCCGAGGTATACGGGACCGGAGCAAGAGCTGATACTGGAGCGGTACCGCCATCCGAGGACGAGGTGTTAGCTGAGGACTTCTCCTGAGCATCCCTGTTTCTTGCTCAGTACTTATTTATTTATTTCAGTCATTTATTCTGGTCTGTTGAACCATTGTACTAGATATTTACCGGGTTGTTCCCTAAAGTACTTTGTTGAGACTAGCTGATGATTTACATTCCTTACTTATTCTGTGGATCATATTTATTATCTTGTGTGGATGAGATTAGTTGTGCCATGATTGTCGTAGACTTGGTTTTTACAGCTTAAGTATGCCCTGATGGATCCATTAAATTGGGTTTGTCCATCGGTGCGTACTGCTGGCCATTGCCACGTATCTGGTCCCACGGTATTTTGGGACTGGGGCGTGACAACGGGCGAGATGGTTCGTAGCGCATCGTGTGCTCTCGTTGCATTCCACTCTCGTCTGGGATTAGTCCTTTATGGCTTTGCCAGCGACTCATGTTCATATAGATAAGTCATCCTCGCTTAGCGGCTATCCGCGTGCGAGTTACTGCATCGCATCAAGAACAACTGAGCACACCAAATACTGTCCCGTTCAATAACTCTCGTGTTGCATGTTGCATATGCTATGCTCCTGAATGCTTATACTTGCCCGTGCTTGAATTAACAATGTTTGCCTTGGACAGGGAAGGAGATGGTAAGTCTCGCCGTGTTTTCTCTCATGTCGTACGGCGCACTGCCACACGAACTAGGCTATTCAATATCTGCATGAAACTGATCCTAAGGCAACTAGAAAGACAACTTAATAGTTGTGCACGGAACCTGTATTACGTGTTTGGATTTGTCGAGCGGGCGAGTAGCTTCCCCACCAGTGCATTCAATGTACTGATAATCCACCAGTTTGTGTGCAGGGTGCGGGAGAACCTCGTTTGGTGCGGACGCCTCCAACGTGCGTGCTAAGGCGTGGACATCACTCCGAAGCAACGGTGCGTCCGGGACTGAAGCACATATACAAGACATAAGTTGTGAACATCGCCTGAACATCGTCTCTACAATCATTCCACAAATGTAGCCACTTGGCACACTTTTATGTTTCAGAGAGAGAGACTTGAGCGACTTGTAATCTCGGCTATACGCCGCCTGTAATACTTGTTTATATCAATAAAGAGCTTGCTTTACTCCAACTTGTGTTTCAATGCTTCCGCTATATATATTTGTCAACTCAGAGAACTTGTTACCGAATCGCTATGCGTTCATGACTCCGCTGCACTCGGACAATCTGTGCGACTCTGTGGCTTAGAACTCTTGCCGCCAGCCAATCAACCATGGCCTTGCACGGGCGTGGATCACGCTCGTGCGGCATCACGCCCGGATGGGTAAGCGATCGTTCCGCGGGAGCGCTGGCGAGGGTGATTCCCGCCTAGCGGGAACGGCCAATTGCCTGCGGGAGATCGGGGCGTGACATATTGGTATCAGAGCCTGGCTTCTACGCCTTTGGACTTCGATTCGATATCTCTGTTTCGAAAGCTCGTTCGTGGGTTATGTGCACGCTCTCTCTCAATGCCTCGATGGGATGTTCCAACAATAAGTCTAAATACTTTCAAAATGCGTTTTGAATGATATACTTGCTTGTCTGGTTGTATGCTGCGAGTGGCCTTTGTGCCAACCTGTGCGAACCCTTGAGAGTATCGCTAGTAGCTTGTCCGATTTTCACTAACTCTAAGTTTGGTTGAATGTATCTATTCGAGGGACGCCTTGAACTAGTGCACCATCCAAGACTTAGGAAAAGGTGAAACTCGAGTGCTAAGACTTCGCTATCTCTAAGCTGGTTGACGTGGTCACGCTAGAAGTGCACTTCGAAAGTGCGCACGATCCAGTCTAAGCGATATGCTGATTTCGACGCTTGTGCAAGTGAATATCCAAATAAACAAGTACAACGACTTGTCTAGGATTGCCTCAACCCTAGATTACTGCTTGTCCTCAGTAAGTCTCGAGGACGAGACTTCTTCTGAGCTGGGTAGGATGTAATACCCCGTTCCGCTCAAGCGGACTGCCGTCTCAAACGACAATAGTGCAACTGTCCCGACCCGCTTTGCCTCGATCAAGAAGCAAAAGATATCCAGACTTGTCCCTACAGGAATCCGGCTTGGACTTTCAGAGGCTCGCTTGACGTATCGCTCTACCGAGGCGAATCATCGCTAAGGTGGGTGGCTACGGTGAACTTGTCTTTGCTTAGCCAGCACACATAAAATCTGGAATATTTATGCTAGTCGCTAGGTGATTCACCCCCTGCATGCTAATAAATCCAACGCACCTAGCTAAGGGAATAATCCCAACTCATATTGCTTATGCTAGAACATGGAAATTGAAATACTGCTTATGTTCAGACCCTCGCATGCTAAGTCCCTTAACAGTTTCAACTCTCGGCTTACCTTCGGGTCCGAGCAACGTGCCTGCTTATGTTCCTTAGAAACGCATGCTAGTCTGCTTGAATGTTGCCATATTTTCATACAAATCCCAGAAGACTACTACATAGTCGCTTCGTGCCTGAATGAACCTGCAAGTGTCCGGGACCGTTAGGTCACCCAAGGCAGCCCCGAACCAGGGGAATGCATCAAGACAAGTTACTCACCGAACGTGTAATCGTGTTGCCTGAAATTGGTCAAATAATCGTGTAATCGTGTTGCCTGAGATTGGTGAAATAAATCGTGTTGCCTGAGATTGGTGAAATAAATCGTGTTGCCTGAGATTGGTTTAACCCTGACTTGCATGTCGCGGACAACTCGGAAACGAGGCATAGTTCCACGGACGGTCACCGGGGCACTGGGGCCGCTCCGATCCGGATGGAACTTCAAGTGTGGTTCATCGTGTGCAGGCGAGTGGTTTGCAGCATATCATGTACTCGGTTGCATTCCACTTGGCCTAGGACCACATCATGTGTAGTCTATCGTGTGCTGGCGAGATGGTTTGCAACATATCGTGTACTTGGTTGCATTCCATCTTGGCCTTGGACTACATATACAATCCATCGTGTACGGGCGAGATGGTTCGTAGCGCATCGTGTGCTCTCGTTGCATTCCACTCTCGTCTGGGATTAGTCCTTTATGGCTTTGCCAGCGACTCATGTTCATATAGATAAGTCATCCTCGCTTAGCGGCTATCCGCGTGCGAGTTACTGCATCGCATCAAGAACAACTGAGCACACCAAATACTGTCCCGTTCAATAACTCTCGTGTTGCATGTTGCATATGCTATGCTCCTGAATGCTTATACTTGCCCGTGCTTGAATTAACAATGTTTGCCTTGGACAGGGAAGGAGATGGTAAGTCTCGCCGTGTTTCCTCTCATGTCGCACGGCGCACTGCCACACGAACTAGGCTATTCAATATCTGCATGAAACTGATCCTAAGGCAACTAGAAAGACAACTTAATAGTTGTGCACGGAACCTGTATTACGTGTTTGGATTTGTCGAGCGGGCGAGTAGCTTCCCCACCAGTGCATTCAATGTACTGATAATCCACCAGTTTGTGTGCAGGGTGCGGGAGAACCTCGTTCGGTGCGGACGCCTCCAACGTGCGTGCTAAGGCGTGGACATCACTCCGAAGCAACGGTGCGTCCGGGACTGAAGCACATATACAAGACATAAGTTGTGAACATCGCCTGAACATCGTCTCTACAATCATTCCACAAATGTAGCCACTTGGCACACTTTTATGTTTCAGAGAGAGAGGCTTGAGCGACTTGTAATCTCGGCTATACGCCGCCTGTAACACTTGTTTATATCAATAAAGAGCTTGCTTTACTCCAACTTGTGTTTCAATGCTTCCGCTATATATATTTGTCAACTCAGAGAACTTGTTACCGAATCGCTATGCGTTCATGACTCCGCTGCACTCGGACAATCTGTACGACTCTGTGGCTTAGAACTCTTGCCGCCAGCCAATCAACCATGGCCTTGCACGGGCGTGGATCACGCTCGTGCGGCATCACGCCCGGATGGGTAAGCGATTTTTCCGCGGGAGCGCTGGCGAGGGTGATTCCCGCCTAGCGGGAACGGCCAATTTCCTGCGGGAGATCGGGGCGTGACATAGGGGCACATTACTACCGGACTGACTATCCGACCGGACTATCCATTACAACTCTAAGATGCATGCTGTCACAACCCGCACTCGGTTTAGGGGCACGAGTGCGTGGGTACGTCCAGCCTACGCCGCAGCATCGGCGGTAGAACGCTGTCAAGGTCTTGATACTATCTAGCCAAGCTCACACAATCATCAAATCTCCATAAGGAGGCACGGATGACATAAATAAAATGAACACATACTCAATCACAGGATGACAGCACGATAAGATATCGAACAAAATTAAATACAACACAAGTCCAAAGGTAAAATTAACTCAACAAATATCCAAGTCTCAATAAAATGCCGGAGACAAATCCGGTACCAAAATAGTCTTCTTAAAGAACTAACAAAAATAATAATTCTGGCTAAACCTTCCGAAATCATAACTAAACTACCAAGTCTGCAGCTACTCACCATATGGTCCATAAAGCGTTAGACAGCGGTCCTCTAAGGCATAGTCTGGAAAAATGTTTCCAGTCAGGAAGGAGCAAAGTACAAATCTCAAATAACAGTTCCATATAATTGATAAGGACTATAAAGTAATAAACAGATGATGCTAGATACTGAAAAGACAGTAAAATAATATAATGGCAAAATAGAGAGACAGGCAATGTAAAGAGACAGGCAATAGGCAATATGACATAGTCAGCGCATATAGGAAAATAAAAAGAACAAGGTACAGTATCATATACGGGTGATATAGTATATGATTTAAATAGGGAACTGTAATCTATTCTAAGTGTTTGAAATAGTAGTTTCGAAATGTGATCGGCTTGGGAACATGTACGATAGCTATAGGACCTGGTTAATCATGGGTGAAGAGCATGATTAACACTTACAATTGTTCTACACTGCAATAAGAGGTTATGATCACATTTCTTACTAACTACTTCCCCGCCCCCAACTAGTACTGTGGATCCAACCATGACACGTCACGATACACGAACAAGTCCAGTTTATCATGTACGATGTCTAATATACATGTCTTGTACAATGTCAATACGATAATCAATGTAACATCTCATGACTGCGGATCCAAGCTATACTAGTCCGTGTAGCACAGTATCAAGGATTCAGATTTAACATTTCTAGATTATTGAACTTTATAGGAATTATCAAAAATTGGAAATTATCAGAGAATGTACTTGCCTTGGGTCCTTAGCTGGTATTTATTGATGTCCTGTTCCAGAGTATCCCCTGGGTAAACCAACAGTCCTACAAACATATCACAATAGCAAAACAACATTTGCATCAGATGCTACACTAACATAGTCTAAAACACTGAGTTCGGGACTTCTCTAGGTATGATACTGGTCACCTAGGATCACCTAGTAGAGATACGTAAAATATATTACACTTATTAATACTTACAATATTTTATACATGCACCAATTTAAATGTATTTATAATATATATATACATGCCTTTTAAATACATATTTGATTTATGCTAGTTGAACATTATATATGTATACTCATATATGCCAAAAATACATTTTAGAATAGATATATATTGTCAACATTGTCATTTAAATATACTAATAATAATACACCAAATTTAAATTTATACTATGTATATTAGGAATATAATAAAAGCATGTACAAAATATATATATTTTTATACATATATACAAATTATATAGGTTGAAAGCATATACATAGTATATACAAACATAGATATATATATATCAATTTATACAATACCAATAATGCATATACTAAGTACGCATTTATATTTATATCAACCCTGTTAAATATATACATATACATATTCATTAATTATACATATACACATCTAATACGTATTTATACTAGAATACATATGCAATACATATACATTAAAGTATAGAGATATACGTGAGATATATATATATACATACATATACGCGTATATATATATAAAACATATATACACTAATTTAAATGTATACCAATTTTTACATTAATTATATATACATTAATTTCACTAAATTACATATACATACTAAATAAATCATATACATACTAACTAACAGGGAAAGGGAAAGGGAAGAGGGAAGGAGGATTACTGTGGTGGTGATAGGTGGTGGTGGCTGCCGAAGGTGGTGGTGGATGTAGATGCCGGCCGGAGTAGCAGCAGGCGGAGCGTGGAGGAGTGGAGCTTGGCCGGTCGGCTTGATGGTGAGAGGCCAGAGGAGGAGGTTGAAGAGCAGAGGGAGCGGAGTCGGCCTGGCCGCCGGGGTCGGGATCAGCGCTCGGCCGGGGTTGAGTAGCAGAGGGAAGTCGCAGCGGGAAGAAGAGTGGGGAGGAGCAGCCGTCGGGTCGCCTGGCCGGAGACAGGCCGCCGGTCGAGGGAGCTCGGTCGCCGGAGCACAAGGAAGTCGGGGTGCAGAGGGTGCCGGAGGGAGTCAGCCTGGGTTGGCCGCCGGGTTGGAGTTAGCAGCGGCCGCCGGAGTACGGGATCGGGTGCGAGGGGATGGAGGAGTTACAGAGGGAGCTCCGGGCTGAACAGGAAGTCGGGTTTGGGGGATAGTGAACAGTGTCCCCCCCCCCCCCCTTGAATTCAAATGAAGAAAGAAAATAAAGAAGAAGGAGTAGGAAGAAGGAGAAAAGAAAAGGAGAAGGGAAGAAATTTCTTCCTACGTTGGAGAGGGGATTGTGGGGGCTTGCTTGGAGATTAGGGTTTTCTAGGGAAAGGGTTTGATGTAACATGTCATTATATAGGGAGAGAGGGTGTATAGAATCAAGGGTTAGGATTGGCCCATCAAACGTGTGGTCCAGATTTGTCATGGAGAATTTCATATGGGAATGAGGGTGAGAGGCTAATTAAATATTAATAGGGCTCCCTTATTGGTTTAAACAAATGAGGTGTTGACAAAAATGCAAATTTGCAAATTAACCCCCTTAAATTTGGGTATTTGCACAGACGCATAAAATGACGAAAATTTGGCGGGCGATTCGGTGTCCGGTGTTTTGTAGGGTCAGGGGCGCTATATGATCAGTATGGGCTCAATTTGCAGGGCACTAGAATTAAATTGGGATTTTTAGAATTGGTTTAAATAGTATCCTCAATTTAATTAGAAATTAATGCAAGTTGTGTTCTAAAATTAAATAGGAGTACATGGGGCCAAAATCAGGTCAGGTCATCAATACCAATAATGAAGAAGACTCAGAATAGAATATTACCCTAATTTGGGCCGCACGAAAAATATGTCAAGATTGTCCCCAATTTAAATTGGAACGCACAACGATACAAATTAGGGATTTTATTAAATAACGTCCGCGACGATTTTTGTGCGGTTAGAAACAAGGTACAGAGAGCATAATTATGAGTTGCAAAAATAGCAGAATGGAAGGCGGGCATGTCTAGGGCAAGATTGTAAAATTCGTTGGAAGGCAAAAGATAGGGTAGCGCTCCAAATATCGAAGCAAAGGCAATGCGCAATAATTAAATAAAATACGGTAATTAATTACAATCTCCAATAATTAAATTCTAGATAAAATAATTAACCTCAAAAATTCCATAATTCCGACAGGTGTTCGTCTACTGGCTTCTAGGTCAAGTCTGCTAGCTCAAAAATAAATGGACAGTGCATATAATGTTATATTTAAGTTACACATCACACATTTATTTAAAATCAAATATACTATCATGCAATTAATTAATGGTAACTACAATAATATTAAATATTATAAAAATCGAAAATACCCCTGTTTTCGGAATGTGGTAGTGACAAGTCTACCTCCTTAAAAGAATTTCGTCCTCGAAATTTAAAATCCTCAAAGTAGCATTTAATCCTACACATTATTATTTCCCTCAAAGTTTAAATTTATCATCCATGAAATCAGGTAATAATCCACAATGTCTTCCCACAATTTTCAAAAATTTGAAATTATTGCATTCCGGAAAAATCTTCGAAATAAAATCAAAGTCCATTTTTATCAAAAATTTCCTTGAAAGTTTTAGTTAATAATTCAATACCCAGAATTCAATATCCACTCCTCTAATTTGATTTTAATCAATGCACATATAGAAATGTAAATCTCGTCCCACAAAGTTTAAATTTAAACATTTATCCATCTAAATTTTATTTCTCGATTTCCTCTTCTTCAAAATACTCAACAATGCGATACTTGAAGATTCTCTAATATCATCCATAATATAAAATTCTAAAATTCATAACTTGCAATCAAATTAAAATATTGATAATCTCCCAAAATTTCCAAATTTTTTTTTTTTATAACCAATTTAATCATGTCATAATCTTCCTGGAATTAATAAATCATAAATTCTGCCATATTAAATTCTTGGCCCTTTATTTAAATCGATGTTTATCCTCGAATTTTAATCATCTTGTCTCTCTTGTCAAGTCATAACCCTTCATGAATCTTCGTCATGGTTAAACCCCAATAATCATGGTCTAAGAAAGATCTTCCTACAATCATGCAATCTAAAAGGAAGATGTATGGTCATGGTGCCTTTTGTCATGGTATTGCAGTCTCTGGATCAGGGGTACTACTAACTACATTCTAACAAGAAATCATGCATACAAGCTACAGTACTAAGGTATCAGTCAATCAATCAAATAGATAGGAACAGAAGAAAGGAAAGAACAGAACTTGCTAACACATTACCTGTAGTATCGGTCTCCTCGACCGTCATCGCAAATGCCCTGCCCTGCTGGGGTGGTTCCCTTTGCGGGTGCTGAGCAATATACGGTTCTACAGGTAGCCTAAATGGATCTCTATAATCTGAAGCTGCGCGCTGGCCGGGAAGATAAGGGGCTAGGAGACAATCCCTTACTCGATGTCCCGCAGCGCCGCAGTGCAAACAAAGTCCTAGCCTCGTTCTACAGCTCTCCCAAAGGTGACCTGGCTTCTTACAGAAGTGACAAGTCTGCTGTGTCTCTCTCGGAGGCTGTTGCTGATTCTGCTGAACACGGACTGGTGCCTGGTACTGTTGTTGATACTGATACGCCCTTGGATGTTGTTGGATAGGAACTGGTGCCAAGTACTGCGGTGGATGCTGCAATGTCCATGGTTGTTGCTGAATATGAAATGGTACTTGGTACTGCTGTTGGTGCTGAATACGGGGATGCTTGGCTGGTCCTGTGCTACCATTCGTATCTCCAAAAGTATTGTGACTTCTCTTAGGCTGGAGATCCAGATCCTCTTCTGCAATCTGAGCATCCATCAAGATAGCCTCAAAGGTAGCGGTACGACGACCAGAAGTGCGTGACCTAATCTCTCTCGTCAGTCCCTTTCTAAATTTTCGGGCTCGATCTCCTGGGTCCCGAATCATAGACGATGCAAAACGGCTCAATCTACAGAATTCTGTAGCGTACTCGTCGACCGACGTGTTTCCTTGAACCAAGTCATAAAACTGACTTTCCAAGGTTCCCAATGCCACGTCGGGAAAGAACTTCTCCTTGAAGAGTTCCTTGAAGGTCTCCCAAGTAAGTCCTTGTGCAGTAATTCTCGGCTCCGTGCGATACCACGTGAGTGCGATATCGAACATCTGACTGCCAGCGGCTTCTATCTGCAAGTTCTCCGAAATCTGGGTCAATCGCAGGCTCCTCTCTATATCCTCTAGCCAGTCGTCAGCGTAGAGTATCCCTTCGGTGCCTTTAAACTCTCGAGGCATCATCCTCTTGAAATCCACTATAGTGCCTGATCTCTGTTGTTGTTGGCCAGGAAACTGCTGGTACTGTGCTACTCTCTCCAAAGCTTGGAGAGTCACCTGATGAGCATTCTCCATGTTCTCTCTCATCAGCTCGGTTTGTGCCTGGTGCGCTTCTGCTTGCACCCTCTGAGCCTCAGCTTGAACTCGCTGAGCATCTGCCGTCACTCTCTGGGCATCTACCATGCCCTGGATCAAGGTAAACATCTGCGTCCCATCAATGGGCAAACCTCCGGGAATCGGAGTCGGTGGAGGTGGAAGGTTGTCCGTCATAGCTGCGGCAATCTTCTGAACAGGTGGGGGAGGAGGATCCCCGAAAAGTGCAGATACACCTACGTGCATCGGAGATGTAGGGGGAACTACTGCTGTCTGTCCTTCAGGTGGAGAGGTGGCAGACCCCTCTAAAGCTGATGTTCCCGCTCTCATAGACCGTGTCTGCGGCGACATCCTGAAGACAGATCCCAAAGAATCAATTTAGGCAAAGATGCGATATCATCAAGGAATGACAGTACAGTTCTATAGAAGCAACATTCAAGATAAATAGATTAGAATAATATTCCTAGTTGTGATTGCATAGGTCAAAGATACATCCATGGTCTGATACCTCTATCCCTCTAAGTACCACAGTCCTACCACAAGCACACTCACTGCTAGCTTCCTTACCTACTGCAATTGCTGATACTAGTTATCCTTATCACTCAAGTGCATATCAAATGCAACACACCATACTAAGTACTGCTCTCTCCAATACAATCCTAGATGATCACCTAAGCCAGTTGGCAGTGAGGTCTCAATCATGCTCAAGCCAACATATCCTTACATATGCACCTCATCTATTATATACTAATATATCTCTCCCACTATAAAATCTTATCCTCAAATAAAATTCCTCAAAATAACTCCTCGAATAAATTTTTAAGTAAAATGCATGTACTTCCCTCAAGATCAATTATTTAAATACTGAAATGAAAACTTAATCACAAAAATCTTTACAGTTGTGTCTATGTTCATTAAATCGAATCTGAATCCTCAAAATTTTAATAACAATATTATCTCAACTTCTCAAAATTCAAAAATGCAATCCATTTTCAATCTTTAATTTATAATTTAAATCCACCTTCTATAGTCCAATAGCTCTAATGTTAATCATTTTCACTGTCCTCATCGACATGTGTTATCAGATAATACCATAATCAGTCTGCAAATTTATCTTGATATGAAATCAAACCCTACAACGAAACCAAAATCCTAACTTAATAACTAATCAACAATCAACAAGTGAGAATGGACGGAACAAGGGAATGATTTTTAAATTGGAAATTATAACAAGATTCTCAGGGGTCATCCCAGGAATCTCTCAAGGAATTGTGATTGAGTATTCGCTCTCGTCCTAGTATCCTATGTCCTAGATCCTATCGCAGGCACGCAATAGTGTAACAAAGATGCCACACTACTACGACATCGCACAACTCGCGAAGATTCCTAAAATACGTCCGTGCCAGACATATATATACATTACTACCGGTCGTACTAAGCCGGGTTACTACGACGACAATAGTGTCTCTGTCGTACTAAGCCGGTCGGATAGTCCGGTGGAAGACGGGATTGTACTGGAGGCATTTCCGGTTCCCGTCCAATACCCAGATGCTCAACACGAGTCACAAGTTCCTCTATAAGAAGTCGACCTTGTGGGGGAAGGTTTATCTCAGGTTGTTGCAAATATTGTTGGTATACACCACTCTGAAATTTGAAGAACACGTAAATTAATATATTTATCATATCTATGTATATGTATTTTTGAAAGTATAATGAAGTCATACCAAATCATGTATTCCATCGACAAAAGCACGCAGAGTAGAATCGTCTACAGATCTAGTCTTGAACCTGGGCTCCTCGTAGTGGTATACTCGGTTGCTCATAAGAGGGCATCCCCACCATTGCCTGTAGTCGAGGCTACCTATGTCTGCAAAATGTAAACAAAATTTTAGCAAACTATTTACACTAAATCAATACGAATAATGAGTAACTTATAACTTACATTCCTCAGAAGAATTTAGTCTGGGAGACATGTCCCTCACACTATAATTCTCGAACCGATTATTCCAGTCAGCAATGAGACCAATGATTCGTTGTAATGCATTTGATGTCTGATAACCGACTGTCGGTGGATCATCGGAAATTATTGGGGCCCTTCCGAATTGCCGAAGAACACGGTCTGTCGGATGGTACATGGTGAACCGATCATATATAATATGACATCTATGTAAACTAAATGCATAGGATGTCATCTTGATTTTTGGAGCATCAGGTTCACATGAGTACGGTAACCAGGTTACCTATTTAAAGATATTGTATCAATTAGATGTGATGTTTATCTACGATCAAAACTTAAATAATTTAAAGATATTTATTGCATATTTAAAATTTATCTGATTATATCGCAGTGTATCAAATTGGCTACGATATAGTGATACAGTCCTGTATTGGTAGTGTTGATAATCTACTACGTCTGTAGGCCAGCGCATAGCAACTGAAAATACTCCAACATCACTGAGAATGCTGGTAACAGGCCTACCAATATAAAAGTGCTCGTAGGACCAGAACTATAAAACAAAAAAATGACATTAGTACAAACATAATTTGCGTATAAAATTATTCTAACTTTTTAAGGTCTTTCATTCATACCTGTATCAGTGAAATACATCCACAAATACTCTTGCGATTGGATCTGACAAATTCTGTCAGATTGGCGTACAAAAATGCAAGAGTAGCAGCTCCCCACTCATGCTCAGTAGGTTTTGTCAGATCATCCAAGAATGGTAAAAGCTGTACATTTACCAGATTTCTCGATGCATCGGGAAATAGAATTGCACCACATAAACAGAGCAGATACGCTCTAGTGCAACGAATGACCTGGATTTATTAAGTGTTATATAGAATTGCACCACTAAATTAAGTAATAAACAAATTTACTAATAAAAATACATACCCGATTTTCATCTACATCAACCACCCCATCAATAGTTTGATGTAGGTCTATAAAGTTGCCACGGAGCCATAAAAATTTCACATAATTGCCGTCTTTTAGACCTGAAGGAGGGCTAACACCAAGATAACTCCGGATCAGATCCCTTTAAGTGCGGATCAAAATATATAGCGTTACCTTTAATAGGTAACCCTAGTATATTCGCCACATCAAAAAGGGTGATCGTCATCTCGCCGAATGGGAGTTGAAAAGTGTTGCGTTCTGGCCACCAACGCTCCGCAAGGCTTACAACTAAATGAAGATCGTGAATTAAATATCTAACACGATCTATATAGTGGAATCCAAAGGATTCCAACAAAGCCTTTTGAACCGAATTTAGCTCCCACGTACGATAATTCCTTTCGGACCGCCAATGTACGTGGATCCGGGTTCGTAAAGCATGATCATGGTCGTATAACTATAAAAAATATATGCATTAATAAAGTAAACATAGGCATTATAAAAAATATATACATTAATAAAGTTGGCAACTTGTAATTTCAAAAATTATCTCGCCAGTAAATATCTGACTAGAAATGTGCTCTTCACGTTGCTTAATAATAAGCGCGGTAGTCGGTCCGCCAGGAATACGACCGTCATTGCGGGTAGCCATCGCCAGTAAATATCAAGAGGAGGAAGTTGTAAAAATAGGAGAGAATGTGGTGTGAGGAGTGTTTGGGGTAGGAGGAGAATGTGGTGTGAGGAGTGTTTGGGGGGGGGGGGTGTTTATAGGAATGGAATATAGTCGTTGCCCAACGGGTGGGTAGCCAGCGGTGCATGGCCCGCCAACTGAGTTGGCGAGCGGCCCCTCGAGGAGGGTGCCCCGCCAACTCAGTTGGCGAGATGCTCGCCAACTCAGCACCTCGCCAACTGAGTTGGCAAGTGGTCCCCTCCTCAATAATTTCCACAAACTTTTTCCGTTATTTATAAATATATAATATTATATTACTTTAAATGAAAAAATCCGTTTAAAAAACCGATCCGAACCACTATGTCAGGTCGAGTCAATTTTCGGTTGAAAAACCAATATTTGCTCACCCCTACATTCCTTAGCAGCACAATCTCTATTTCATTCTCAATGTTCATCTGTATGTTTAATTGATGAACCTCCTCTCTGTACGGATATGGCTAACATTAACTCAGTAGATTTATAAAAAGTTATTACCATTCTTGCGGAAAAAAAAAACTCATTGCAACAGAATATATAATATCAACATACCAAAATATAATACACATAACTCTAATAATTAATGGATAAGACTCAAGAAATTGCAAATGGCACATACATAATTAAACAACACAGGTGGATCGGAAATTAGATAATTATTTAAAAAGTTCATAGCAGGTCAATAAAATAGGGGCAGACGAGCAGACCACAGAACACCCATCAGAAGGTTTAGTTGCAATCCATGACTAAAAGCTAAGGAATAAACTTACAACGCAAACTTCTGCTCAAGCATACAAGAGCACTGAAACATTCACGGCCTACATTACTTTTACAGTTCTACTAATCTTATTGACACCACTTTCTACATTTACAGAGGCAACCTCGACCCAGAAGCCGAATTTATTATTTATTCGCAGCCATTTCCGCACTCCCGCTGCCAGGCTTCCTCTGTGCATTCATTCTTAACATCCACAACTTCCTCCTGATGAGTTGTCCCTATTTCATTTGCACTCCCACCGCCACCAGGCTCCTCTACATTCTCTTTGCCCTCTTTCTTAACATCCACAACTTTCTCGTCCTGAGCTATCCCTGTTTCATTTGCACTCCCGCCACCAGGCTGATCCGCTTCCTCTGTGCACTCTTTTTTATCCTTCACAACTTCCTTGTTCTGAGTTGTTTCTGCATTTGTTGCCTTTGGCTTATTTGACTCTTGCAAATGTCTCTTCCCTGAAAGGTGACCAATCATAGTGGCCTGGCAATTGCACTTAACCCTACACATCCAACACCACAAGTAACGACCCTTCTCCACCACCTCGTGCATCTTCCCGTCCACTTTGATGGTCACCTTCTTTGTCGCCTTGGCAGAAGGTTTCTTCTTAGCAGCTACCTTTGGCTTCGAGGCTGAGGAGCCACTACCATCGCCACCATCTTTAGCTACTGTGTCTTTAGCCACTGTTGTTACAGAAAAATTCTTCTTTGGAGCAAGCTGAGCAGCTTTAGCCTGGTGTTTCTTTCCTTGGAGATGTTCATTGAGACCCTCCTCACAAGTGGCACTGACTTGGCAGAGAGCACAGCTCCATTCCTTCTGCGCTGGCCGAGGGAATTTACTGCTGCTGACTACTGAGGTGGCTGTCACCTGCTTTCTTTTAATACCAGAGAGCTTTTGTGGTATAATCTGCAAATGATGTGGGGCTACATTATGTGTTTCACCATAGGAAATGTTATTTGCTAGAACATACAGATATAGAAAAGGTCAAAGAATTTTGATACAATAGCTTGATTTCTCGATGGTAACGAGGAACATGATATTTTCCTATGTAGTAGAACCCGGAGTATCATAACTATCTGCTGTGCAACCAAGTTTCATTCCTTATAGGAGTTTTTGAAGGTTAAAAAGTAACCAAACCAATAAATGGACCTTCCCTTTGCCATTTGCCGCAACAAAATCAACTGTCCCCCATGTAGAGCCAAAATATATAATCTACCAGCTATGTATAATTAGGATTCCTATATCCTCAAATTCTTGAAAGCTAACAAGCAGACCTAACCAATGAAACACATTAGAAAAGAAACTTGCACGCAAGTGCAGAGTCCCAATCCTGACCTTACCAGTTGCCTCAATGTATTGAGTCGCCTTTGTTATTGGAGTATCTCTGTTGGTGTTAGTACATGAAGATAGATGGACCACGACCAAAATGCATATCCCTCATAAATTTGACCAATCTAACTTATCTATCGATAAAGATAATTTCGAAAGCTTAGTGTAGTCTGTTGGAGTGTGATGGAGGACTAGTTGTATTGGATTAGTTTTATTTGGAGATTCAGTCTACTTGAGAAATCATTTTGAGACATCAGGTTTATTTATGTGTTTGGTTTAGTTAGCACATGGCTTATTCAGGTTTTGCGTGAGGTTTATCTTCTAGTGTTCTGTTTTGATGCCTATATAAAGTCTTGTACACCGATGGTTTATTTATTGAAGAGAATTTTGTCTAAGTTTGTAGTGTGATGCTTATTTTAACTAAAACTCTTCATCTATTTCCCTCACAAACCAGCTTGTACAAGACAGATTATTATTTGTTGAATAGTTGGGAATTTTGTTTAAGTTTGTGGTGCTATGCTTATTACAACATAAAACTCTGTTCTTCTCTATCACAAACCCTAAGCTCTTCAAATCTTAACCGCCATCTTCTCCTGTACTACCGCTACCGTTTGGGACCAAGTCCAAGAATCTAACGACTACCAAGTAGGGATATACAACCCTGCTGTTTGGACCGAATCCAAGAATCTGACGACCGTTAAGTAGGGGTGTACAGTACCACAAAACGAACCAAATTAGACTATCCAGTTCAGTTCTACTTTTGGAACAAATGTAAGATGTTTCATCATTGAATCTAAAGAGCTCACCATCATAAATTTCATAAAAAAAAAGGCAATTAAATATCTTCTAATGACGTACAAAAAAATGGAAAAATAAAAATAAAAATAAATAGCCCTTGTTGTTGTCAAACAGAGCTGACCCTAGCAATTCTAGTCCAACTCGTTGGAACATACCAACTTTATCACTGTCAACATAGCGTATCCTGATCAATATTCACTTGCTAGAGCATGTTACTTGGTTCCTATGTTCAATTAACAACATAATACTAAGCATGCATGCAAATGTTAAACACGTCTATCAGTTATATCTTGACTTACAATTATACAAGGGCATAACTTAAGCATACTCTTTAAACACGTCTATTCAATTTCTCAATTCTAATCACCATAAATGTAAAACCATATATTCTCAAAGTGTCTAGGCAGTGGTGTACTATAGCTCATATATATATGAAAAAAGAGCACATATAGAAATTATTATAACATTCATTAATTCAAAAAAATACAATAACAAACTTGTAAAAGTATAAACGGGTGCCCTTTGCTATTAGGCAAGGTCTAGGGTGGTCAAGATGTATGCAAACTAAACACCATTCACACAAGTTTACACCAATCAAACCTGAATTCGTTAGGGCGAAAAAAGCTTAATAGGTAATAGCTAGGTGATGTGAAGGAGCCAAGATACTTGATTCATTATTCAATAGAGAGGATTTCTTTAAGCAGAGAATAAACTGTCAAGAAAATGGCTGTTACTTGTCAAAGTCCATTTTCAAGTATGAAATTATCTGTAATGAACAATCTGGACTAGTCAGAATTGGTAAAAGAAAGGTATGGGAAGGGTTAAAGTTTATATTTAAGGTCAGGTTTAGGCCCTTCTAGGGTCATGGATAGGATTAGTTTATTTTTTAGGTTTAAGGTTGTCTAAGGAATAGGACTACGACTATGAGTGGGATAAGGTTAGGTCTCAGATTTATGATGAAGGTCAGAGTTAGGGTAAGGGTTAGGGTTATGAATTGGATGACTATTGGGGTTAGTGTAACTTTTAAGGTTAGGTTTAAAGGTTTCTTCCATGTTTAACTAACAATTTTGACTAGTCAAAATTGGTTATGGTTAGAGTGAGGCTATGGCTACGGATAAGGGAAGTGTTAGGGTTCCAAGCCCACTATGATTGGAGAAACCTTAGATGATGATGATGATAACTAGTACTTGCGATGACGGCTTGCAGTTACTTAGCCTCAGTTATATATGTTGGTTGGGTTGTTTAAATTTTACGTTGTTGTCTATAAATGAGCACTATCTATATCAACAAAAATTTGCAGAGTTCAAAAGTGTCCTTCTATAAGATAAAACACTGTAGATCGCATAATCTTCCAGATTGTAACTCTTTAGATGTTCAGTTTATGTACCAAGTATTGCAGCAATTGTATAGCCCTTGGTGTTAAACCACTGTAAGGATTCATCATCTATAGTTAGAGAATGTACTTTGCTTGGTATATGAGGCTCACGGTTCTTGAAGTTGAGACTGTGCTGTCACTGCACCAAACTTCTTTCACTTGGTTAAACATAGATATGATTCTCAACATGATGTTACTTGAGTAATAAACTCATCGCAAATTTTCATGAACAGAAAACCTTAAGCTACGTACCTAAATTGGAAGCAATTACAGATAGTTTAGCACAATATATGGAAAGAATAAAGCAGCAAATATATACATCACAAAGTATTGAAATACAGTAGGTTAACATTGTCAGTGAAAGACACCTGAGTCGAGATATTTTATCATTAAAATCTCAATCATATTTATTGCCAGAAACATACCTCATGAATATTCTTTTACTGTTGAGAAATTTTGCCACAGTAACTCTTGAATTCAGATTCTCCTCTACAATTGATATATGTTGAACGAATATGGACACAGATATGGATAAGGACACAGATACAGGTACAGGATATGGACATTTTTCAAACAGGTACAGTGCAGTCACCTATGCTGAGAGAATATGGACACGATAAGGATACATGCACCATGTTCCCGTGTCGATGCAACATAGATTGATGTGGATGGCTCAAGATGATATTGGTTAGTAAACCTTAAAATCTCCAACCTGAACCTCCTCACTCCTATGTATCAATCTAGAATGTTATCTAAAATATATAACATCATGAATGAGTTACCGGAAATTAATGTCATTAAGAATGTGTCTAAGAATAGCTGTGTGAATGCTAAGGCTTCTATGGGCTATTGCAGTTTGCAATCATAAACTCATGGTGGGTAATAGCAACAAATCCTCCTTTTTTTTATACCATATATTGTTTTCTTCTATGGGTTTGAAAAGAGTCATCTCACTCCCTTTCTTGCCGTACATATACTTCAAGAATACTACTCACTTTCTTCACCTCTTCCTTTGTTTCTTATCCATCTCCTCTCTTGCCACTAGGTCAACATGCACTTCTTATGGTTGTCCATGAGCAAGTAGATGAAGACTCCAAAAGTGAATACTCACTAAGTGATCAAGGGAGGAGAGAGTAAAGGAATAAAGCAGAAGAAAAAGAAAGTGAGCATTAAGTATGCTCAGTGTATATAGGAGAAAAACAAGGCATTGAAGGAAAGAAGAATACCATAGAGAGAACTCAAGGAAAGGTATAACAGAGAAAGTGGGAGTCTACTACGTCCTGTGTTTACCGAAGAAAATTGCAATAACAAATGAAAGCCCAAGGATCCATACTAGCCTTTCCTATACGAATTCCATCATCAATTGAGTTCCCAAACCAAATAAATGCATATTCTAGGTTACAAGTAAAACACGAGGTATGTGTAGAGGTCCCGTGTCACTTAGGGGTTGCCTAAGCCCGCTTAAGAGGACAGATAAATGCACCCCTTTTCATGTTATGCTACCCCAATAGACTAAATTTCAGTAGATTTTGAGTTAACTAGGGGTTTGCATATAAAACCCCCACTTATGCACTGCTAACCGGAAACTTGAAATCATGCTCAGGGTTTTCCTTCTGCTAACTCGCCTCCGTTGCAAGGTTCAACGTATCGGTATCAGCAGTATCAACGGTATCGGATCGGAGTATCGAATTTTTTGGTATCGGCAATATTAAATAATTATTAATAAATTAGTAAAAATTTAGAAAAAATAGTTTACATATTTATACATTATTTAAGTATTTTCTATGTTGTTTTTTACTATAATTGAATGAAACAATAGTCATCCTTACTAGTATATTAAAAAAACATTACATTGTTACACTAATTAAAAATTATTATATGCAATAAGAGAGAATTAGATACAATAATTAGATACTATAATAAGAGAGAAGTGTATATATATATATATATATATATATATATATAAGTTTGTGTATATGTATATATATACAATATAAAAATAAAATAAAATGTATATATATACAATATAAAAAGTTAGATACAATAATAGATAGTATATATATACAATAATAAATAGTATATAAGTTAGTGAATATATATATATATATATATATGTGTGTGTGTGTGTGTCTCTGTCAATCCATAAATAAATAATACATGCTGAATTTAAACATTAGAGTTATACTGGGTCTCTGGCTAGAAAGATAAGAGTTTGACTATTCGAGTCCAGCGGTCATGGGTTCGAATCTAGTTTGTGTTGTTGGTTTTTCATTTTTTACAGCAAATAACCAAACCCTAGTATCAGCCCATTATATATATTATGGAGAGGAGAGAGAACATTTTAGCCTCATTTTTCTCCTCTCCGCCTCTTCTCTCGTCTCCACCGTGTCCAAGTTAACCAGATCGGAGAGGAGAGAGTCTGCTCATCTCGACTTCACCGCTCCTCTCGAGCAGAAGAGACGACGGCGGCGGCGGTGACCGAGAAGGTGTTCAATTGGTCAATGTCAACAGCAGTACGAAGAAGAAAGGCGCTTCGGTTACCTTCTGAAAATTAGGTAAATTCTTCACGATTTCTCTGATTTATTTTCTTCTTTGTGGTTGTTGTTTGTTGACGAATTTCGATCTATTTATAAAAAACTTAGTCGAACTGTTTTAAAATTTTATTATTGATCTCTGGTTGGATTTGACGCCTCTAGAAAAAGCAAACTTTGCTTCTTTTTTGTCGGAGAAAGGATAAATATTCGATTATTCACAAATTTTTTTGGCACATTAGGGTTTTTCTCTGTATCGGCCCGTATCGGATACGTATTGGACTGATACAAAAAAAAAATTATACATGTATCGGACAATACTGATCATTTTTTTGGAATATCGGATCAGCAACGCCCAAATCCAATCCGATCCGGCCGATACCGATACGTATCGGCCGATACTTTGAACCTTACTCGGCTGAAGAACTTGACAATGCAGGATCAGGTGTGAGTGAGGGGGTGCATATGGACCACTCTGGAGCACTTGGCGGCTACTTTGGTAGCCTCTTTCCTTCATTAATCCGCTTCAATAATATTGGCAAGAGGTTCACGTTTCGACTGAAATTTAAGGAGTACAATCTACACTAATCAGGATATTGTAGATAGTATTGGGACTTCCATTTGAGACAACATCAGTCAATTAATTGTAATCAAAAGGGCATCATTTGCAAGATATGTGAAAGAGAGTTTATTTACAGGAAAGTAGAAACTGAAGAGTTTTGAGTGATGTGACTAGTGTCCGACTATATTGAAAGTTTTTTGTTATATATTATCAGTTATTTGTGTTGTACACACTTCCCTTAGTTAAACTATAGCCAATTCAAATTAGTTCAAGAACTTTCATTGAAAGACCGGAATTGACTGAGTCGACGAAGACTAGAATAGGAAAATTACTCCAATCAACCGAATGAAAACCTATCAGCCAGCATATAGTGTTCCCAAATATTTTATCATTAGGTCATCTCACACAAAATGTAAAGTATGAAAAGAAAATAAATTCATATCACAGTCTTAGAGACTACTAAGACCACAAAAAGGTCAGTTATGGAGGCATTAAGCTGTAGCTGTAGGGATTTGGACCTAGGTTTTGGAAGAAAAATATTAACGTTTGGAAGAAAAAGATTAATGTTTGGAAGAAAAGAAAGGGGAGAAGAGGACATAAATTTTATTGATTGACCATGCCCCAAAAATAACCAGTAGAAACATATTTATATGCCACATATGGGCAGAAGTACCCCGAATGCAGAATTCCCGTTTATGCTAAGAGCTGCCTTGTGCAGAAACGAAATTCCTGCAGAATTCTGTTTCTTGCTGAGGGCTGGAATGCGCAGTTGCAGTTTTTTAACCACTCCCCTCTAGCAAGACACGGAATAAACGTTGATCATACCAAGCTTGTCCAAGAGTCCTTAAAACCAAGACCCTACAATTCCCTTGCTGAACACATATGCGAGCTGTTGAGCTGACAGAAAAGAGAGAACAAACTTTCTTAGAATCCAGCTTCTCCCTGATGAAATGATGATTAAACTCTCTGTGTTTGGTTTGATCATGTTGAACCAGATCATTAGAAATACTTATAGCTACTCGGTTATCACCATAAAGTCGAACAGGGAGATCAAACTTTATTTCCAGTTCTTGAAGGAGTCTTCGAATCCAAAAAAATTCACAAATTCCTTGAGCTAAAAGTTTTGTACTCGGCCTTGACACCGGATCTTGAAACAAGTTATTGTTTATTACTTCTCCATGATACTAAATTTCCTCCAACATAGAACACAATAACATATGGTTGACCTTCGATCATCAATAGAACTTGCCCAATCGGCATTTGTAAATACCTTTATCCGAAGATGATTATTTCGCTTGAACAGGATCCCTTTGCCAGGATCCCTTTGCCAGGGCACGCCTTCAAGTATCATATATTTCGATCAACAACAAGGAGATGTATTGTCCGGGGAGCATGAATAAATTAGCTCACAATACATCACGCATAAATTAATTCAATGCTTACCATATATGTGATGTTAGGACATGTGAGTAACATGTAAAGAAGTTTCCAGTCAATCTCTGATATTTGTCTAACATCTTCTAATAGATCTTCCTACGTGGCATTAAGATGATGATTTAGATCAATAGAAGACTCAACTAGCCTCGAGCCAAGTTTGCTAATATCCTTCAACAGGTCAAGTTCATACTTCTATTGACATATAAAGATTCCCTTTATTGACATGGTCACCTCTATTCCATGTAAGTATCTTTAAGTTCCAAGATCTTTATCTCAAACTCAAACCCTAGAAACTTTTTCAACCTCAGCAAATCTATAGCATTATTCATCGTAATAACCATATTATCAACATAGATAATGAGAAGTGTGATACTCTCCCCCTCTCTTAAAAGAGAGTATGATATGCATTCTATAGTATTATTTATCGTAATAACCATATTATCAACATAGACAATGAGAAGTGTGATACTCACCCCCCCTTCTCTCTCTTAAAAAATAGAGTATGATATGCATTGCTTTGACGACAACCAAAATGAAGCATAGAACTACTCAGCATCTACTGCCTTGGTGTAACTGCTTCAACCCATAAAGTGTTTACTGAAACATGCACACTTTCTCATTCGTAACCAATCCTGGGACGGACTGATAAAGACTTCTTGTAGGTCTCCATTCAAGAATGCATTTTTTACGTCCAGTTGGTGAAGTTTCCAGGAAAATTGGTTGTGGGAGAGAACAATACCTTGATTGTGTTAAGTTTTGCAACAGGAAAAAATGTCCCAACATAATCGGATGCCATAAGTTTGGGTGAATATTTTTGCTACTATCTGAGCCTTATATCATCCAATGTCCACTTCTGTCCTTCTGGAAGATCCACCGGATCCTAAATATGATTCCTTTTTAGTGCATGCTTATTGGCTTCCGTAGTTGCTTGCCACTTGGGATCCTGAATTGCCTCAGTGTACCTAGTAGGAACAACACTAGAGAACAAAGTAGAAAGATAGGAAATATATGATAATGAACAATTAATATAGGTGAGACAATCAGAAATTGGGTGAGCAATAGAAGCATAGCGAGCATGAGGATTATTTGGCTACCCTAACGGAGAGCAATAGGCAAATTCAAATCTGCAATAATAGGATTACTATGAACTAATGAGTCAAAAATGTTACCAGATTTGTCTTAGACCTCAGGTAAGGCATCTGATTGAAGTGGTAACTCCATAGTCAGCTCGTCCATGTTGGTATGAATGGGTACTTCTTCAATAACAGGCGACTCACAAGGAATTGGTGAGGGCACTTGAAGTAGACTTCATAATGGAGATACTTAAGGATGAGAAATATGACTCTTAACTCTGAGAAAGAAACATCAAGAGTGACAAACCGATGCCTTGCTTGTGGATCCATGCACTTGTACCCCTTCTGGGTTTAGCAGTATCCCAGGAAAACTCCTCTTATTGCTCGAGAGTTAAGTTTGGTATGACCAGGATCCTTTAAGTACACAAAACAAATGCATCCAAAAACACGAGAGGCAATGGGCTAAAGATCTTTACTGGTTTGAAGGACCGAGAAGGAGACTCTCAACTGTAATACTTTGGATGGCATTTGATTGACGATGATGTAAGAAATGCTTGTGACCAGAACATTATGATGGAAGAGAAGGGCCCTGAATGTTTCCATTAAGTGCTTTTTTTTTCAGTAAGGCCATTCTGTTCGGGGGTGACTGGACACGAACTTTGATGAATTGTACACATACATGCAAAAACTCATTCATAGATTTCTCAAAGTATTCCTTCGCATTATCCAAGCAAATAGCTTTAATTTTCTTCCCAAATTGGGTTTCAACTATACTAAAGAAAGTATTCACTATAAAGAAGCAAGTATTCACGATATAAGGTACATCACTTCTTTTCTTCATCAAATATAAAGAATTCACTATAATAAAGAAAGTATTCACAATATACATATAAACGATTAATAAAGGTTGTAGTTATCGTCATCCAAAGACACCACAAGTGAAGGTCCCCAATCATCAGAATAGGTTGTAATTATCGTCATCCAAAAACACCACATGTGAAGGTCCCCAGACATACATCAAAATGAACGAGATCAAAAGGAGAATCAACTTTATTAAGAGATCATGAATAACAACTTTTTATTTTTGGCAAACTTAGACACTCTAGACTTTCAATAGAAATAGAGTCAAAATAATGCATAAATAGACTCATTATTGATTTAAAAGACAAGTGTGTCAAAGCATGATCTTGGCAACACACTACGAACTAATGTTATTGACTAAGACACGACTCAAAGATAGACTAGAAGACTCGTGACCTAACAAGAATTCCTTCATACCAAGCAAGTATAATCCTACTTAACGACTATTACCAATTGTGCGCCTCGTCCACACGTCCTGAAAGACACAAAAGTAGGAAAAAATGTTACAAAGCAATTCGATGATTTTTTAAGATGACAGGACTAACAGACAAGATTAGTTGAAAGTTTTGGAACATGCAAAGTAGAATCCAGAGTTTGATGATCCAACTTGACAGTTTCTTTCCCTGAGATATAGCCAAAGATCCATCAGTTTAATCTTTTCTTGACCAACTTTTCTTGACCAGAAGACAATTTATATGAAGAAAAAATTGATGAGAATGATCATATGATCAATGGCCCCTAAATCAATGACCCATGGATGATTTATATCTACCGAGACAAGACAGATAATACCATAGCAGTAGTAGAAATAGAGACAATAGTACCAGTTTTATCAAGAGTTTGGATTATCTGATACATGAATTCAATGACGATAAAACTCAAGAGATCTTGTAGTGAAGAAGTCAAGATATCTTGTGGATTATGATTCAAATTCTATTGACCAGCAGAGGTTGCCCCTCAGTAGCTCTACCAGCATTGCCTCTTCGAGGATTTATGCGGTTCTTTTAGTGTTGCGAGCTTCAAATAGGGGTACTTCTCCCAGCACTTTGCCTATGTATGTCCAAGATGTTTACGATAAGTGCACTCATGAAGAGCCAAGAGGCTTCCCTTCACGTCCTATTCTCCTTCCGGGTCAACTACCTCAGGTGGTTGCAATTAAAGCCGACTGTTCAGCAACCTCGGCTTTCTCAACTTCCGAAGGTAAAGCACTCACCGGTCTCTTGCGGCAGAGACCTATTCAAGTGACTGTAGACCTCTCTCTCATTCAGCCAGGAACGAAGGATTCAACCCTACAAGGAAATACAAGATCCATTCTTCTTCAACCATCTTCAGGTGCGATTCTCAATCCGCTTCACACTTCCTGTCTTGATTTTGGTGATAATCCTTATCCAACTCCCCCCTCCCCCACAACTCATGTAGATTTGCATAGTAGATTGACATAGAAACAGAATTATGTTGAGACCTACCTTGTGCAGAACCAGAATTCTAGGGCTGGAATATGCAGAGGCAGAATTCCTGCAGTATTCCAGTATGCTTCTTCTTCAACAGCAGCTATGTGGAAATGGAAAAGAATAATTTTATAGCAGAAACAACAAAAGTTGGCAACTAAAATGTACGGTAATATATGCACTCATACATGCAAACTGCACAGCAAACTTTACGGCATTGCGACAATGTAAAGATAAAAACCTTCCAGATAGCAATTATGATGGTCATATATATTGAAATTGATAAATCATGTAACTAGGTAATAAAATGTTATGATCCTACAGTCCCACATCGGTTATATGGGAAGCTCTCGATGTGGGTTGATATGATCTTGGGCTCTCTACGGCTACCTTTAGGATGAGTTCTCCCAAGGTTTATATCATAAAAACACATACAATTGAGAAAAACCAACTGAGAGCAAAAAAAAACCTAAACCTTGAAACATAAACTAGGATAAGAAATAGAGAATCAAGAAACCACCTCGCTGGTCACCGTAAGCCCTGGCTTCTTCAAACACAAAGCTAACTTCTTCCCAACCTCCAACCCTCGTGCTTCTTGCAACGGCAATTTCCCATCAGACCCAACATTTCTCCGGCCCAGCCGGTCCCCTAACCTCCCTCTCTCCTCAAATTGGACATCCCTCCTTCCAAACTCGACATCAACGGGGGCCTCCAACCTTGGCACCTGGAATAACAGTCATTTACACAAAATTCACAGAAAAGCAACAACGTCACACATTGCAACATATAAAGTCAAGGAAACCACCTCACTAATCGTATCATCGGCCTCTTCCAACAAAGTCAGCTTCTTTCCCCCCTCAACCTTCGGCAGATCCCTCCTGCCGAACCGTGTCGGCCCGAACCTCCTCCTCTCTCCGAACTCCACATCCCTCCTCCCCCCAAATCCGACATCCTCAGGAGGCCCCAGCATGAGCGGCATCGGATCCACCGACTGCATCCGCCACGTCCTCCCTCCCCCACCTCCACCTCCACCTCCTCTTCCCATTCCCATCCCCATCCCCATTGCCATGGCAATCTCCATCTCCCTCCTGGCCTGCTCCTCCACCATCCTCCTCTGCGCGATCCTCCTAGCGAGGATCTCCTCCTTGATCCTCTCCTCCCTCAGTTCCATCTCCAGCGCCTCCAGCGTTGGCCTCGGCCGCATCCCGCCGGCGTCCCCAAATCCCGCTACAAAAAAACAGTAGAAACTTCAGATCCACATCCCAAATCAAACAAAATTAGGCTTCTCCTCACCTTGCATTGCTTGGAAGGAGAAGTAGCCATCGCCGGAGGAGAGAGGGAGCGGAGAAGGAGGGGTAGACGACCACCGGCCATCGTCTCCAGCGCGGAATCGGGACTCCATTACGATTAGGGTTAGGGTTAGGATTAGGGTTTAGGGAAAACCCTAATTTCAAGCGAGAAGGAGAGAGAAAGTAAATAGAAAGAGGAAAGTTTTTTTAGAGAGAGAGAGAGAGAGAGAGAGAGAGAGAGGGGAGGGGTTTTTAAATTATTGGGGGAGTGGATTGATAAAAGAGCAGGGCGGGAGAGTGACTGACGAGTGGCACGTAAAGTAATTTATGTCAATTTGTTTGGATTCGTTGGAGTGGGACCCTTGATTTGACCTGTCTCTTCTTGGAGATCCCACTCTAAGGTCTTGAGCCCAAGGACTTCCTCGGACTCCAACTCTAAAGTGACCATAGTTTGACCAACAATAGTATTTTTATTATTGTTTATAAAAGAAAATTTTCAAATACTATTTTGTTGTATCAAGAAAACTAATACTTCATAAAAATAATTAATAGAAATTTTCATCTAAACAATCTTTTTAAGAGAGCATGTTAAAGATGAAGATGTTACTTATTCTAAACATTCTAGAATACATGAATTGTGATGTGGTAAAAAAAAAAGTTAAAATACGAGCAGTTGAGAAATTTTAATTTGGGATTAGTGTAGGACCGTTAGGACAACTATAGAGGGGGGTGAATAGAGTGCGTGTGTGCAGCAAAAATAATAAATTCTAATTAAAAATTAAGCTACGTAAAGGCAGTATATGTACCAACAGATATATCAATTATGAATATACAGTAAAGTAAGAGTTGAGAAGAGCAAACGCAAAAACCGTAATTTTATCCTGGTTTTTCTCTGAGAAGACTAGTCCAGGCCCGAGAACTCTTGCTCGGAGTTGTCTCCACTATAATCACCAATAGTGAATCACAAGCTTTGATCTGAAGGCTTGCAAACTTCTTACAACATCGAGCTTTCTTGAGCTTTGATCCGAAAGCTCGAAAGACTTCACACGTGTGTTTGATCCGAAGGGCACACCGACTTCAAACACTAGAGAACTTGACAAACCAAGCTTTTTACAATTCGATCAGACTTCTAAATCGGAACCACGTTGGCACTAGAAGGCTGGGAGTTGATCATGGGAATGAAGAAGGTTTATAGCTCAGGAAGATAGAGATATGAAAGTGAGTGAATGAGTTGTTAAGAATGTAGAATTCAATCTCTATTTATAGTGTTTTTCTGAACCGGGTTTGAGCCGAGTTCGGATGCCCAACGTTCAGAAATTCGAACGTTAGAATTCTGGTCTCACGGAGTAACGTTGCAAACTGGGTCTTAGGGTGACCAAGTTTGCCTCGAGTTCGTCCCGAGTTCTGTCCGAACTCTGTTGGTCTGTTTCCAGAATGTTGGGTCCAGGTTTGGTTTGGTTCAGGCTGTTTTTAGTGGACTAGGTTCTGATTTAATATGGGTTTGAGTTTCCTAGTGCCAACACAAACCTGATGTACATTTTGTCCTAGACTCAATGAATATAAAATACAGACTCAATAACACAGCTTGTAGACTTGTTGCAGCATGTCTTCAGCGAAGTAACTGTAACGCCCTGCTCCGCGCCTGCGTTATATATCAAGGTGAGGGGCAGAACTTCGTTCTCTGATTCTTGCACGCTTTAATAATAATAACCTGAGTTTTTGCTTGCAATATTTTCTTAAGAGAATGATAGAACCTGCCTTGCATGTTAATGAACGAACTCACCTAGCTTGTCTTTGAAACAATAAGTCTGCTAAACGAGAATCCTGATCGCTTGCTTAGAGTGCATGAACATGTTCACTATCGTCTATGCTTCGAGAGAACCATAATGTGCCTGAATGTGTTCAAGTGATAAGTCGGATTTGCCCCGCAACAAGGATTTGCGTTATGATGGTTCGTCTTGTCTGCATACTAGAGTTTATTTGATAGTGATCCATGCATTCGCACGCGGTCGGACAATGGCTTTTGGTGCAGAGCTGAACTGCATGTGTCACGACTGCTACAGAGATAGTGGAAAGCAACCATGAGTCACAGCTGCCATTAGCATCAGATAAAGAGTCATTGGTATGCTGTTCCCCCAGCTGCCGATCCTGAGATACTCGGGGACCGCCATTCATATAGCTAAGTCATTGAGTTGGCTTGGATAGAGGACTGCCCCTAAGATTGTGCATTGTGTGTCTAGCTTTGCATCAGACCCTCGAGTCGCACGAGACACGCTACGCACACCCTGGAACATGAACGGTTTGCTTGCTTGCATATTCAATATGAAACTCTGTTTCCAAACATGTTTCTAAACAAGTAAATCGACTCTGCTAGAACTGCATGAAACGAACCTAGGTAAAACTAGAAAGATCACTAGTAATGTAATGTTTTATAACATGATTACTTAGTGCCTGTTTGAGTGAATGCTTGTTTCTGTTCAGTTGATTTATCTCACCAGTACTTGTATAAAGTGCTGACCCACCAACAGTTTACTTGTTCGCAGGTACTGGATCGTCCGAGGAAGCGATAGGCGTGCCACAGTCCCGAAGACCCGGAATCCTGGTTTCGATTGTTGCCCCGAGAATGCTATCGTATAAGGGGGCATAATGTATGGAACGAACGTGTGCCTTTGCTAAAGGAAACCCAAGTTGCCTCGATTGTCCCGAACACTCAGTTGGCTAAATGCATTGCATTGCAACAAGTCCCTTTCCGCTGCTAACTCGATTGATGCGATGATAGCCAACTATCAACTTAAACGATTGGCCTTGCACGGGCGCAACCCCAGGCCCGTGCGGCATCACGTCCCCCGAAAGCTCGACTCGGGCCATTCGATTAGCTCCCCTTCCTCCCTCGCGCCCCCGGGACGGACGCGGTGATTCGCGTTCGGCGCACCGAGATACGGTGATTCGTGCCCGGTTCGTTAATTCCCGGCCGCATGGGGCGGGGCAGGGCGGAGCGGCGGCCCGGGCGGGTCCGGGGCGTGACAGAATGGTATCAGAGCGGAATCGATTCTCTGGCCCGAACCGTTGCTATGACTCTGAGATAATATCGATATGGTTTTGCATAGAGCGTTCCATACAATAAGTCCATAGATATTCTCAAAGTGCAAAATGTTTCCTGAACTTGAATCGCTTGATTGTTTCGATTGAGTACGGCGAGGGACGGCACTATCGCTACTCGGGATATCGAGAAGTTTATCCTTGAAGTTTCGAGGACGAAACTTTTTGTTGGTTGGTAAGTATGTAACGCCCCGCTCCGCGCCGGCGTTATATATCAAGGTGAGTGGGCAGAACTTCGTTCTCTGATTCTTGCACGCTTTAATAATAATAACCTGAGTTTTTGCTTGCAATGTTTTCTTAAGAGAATGATAGAACCTGCCTTGCATGTTAATGAACGAACTCACCTAGCTTGTCTTTGAAACAATAAGTCTGCTAAACGAGAATCCTGATCGCTTGCTTAGAGTGCATGAACATGTTCACTATCGTCTATGCTTCGAGAGAACCATAATGTGCCTGAATGTGTTCAAGTGATAAGTCGGATTTGCCCCGCAACAAGGATTTGCGTTATGATGGTTCGTCTCGTCTGTATACTAGAGTTTATTTGATAGTGATCCATGCATTCGCACGCGGTCAGACAATGGCTTTTGGTGCAGAGCTGAACTGCATGTGTCACGGCTGCTACAGAGATAGTGGAAAGCAACCATGAGTCACAGCTGCCATTAGCATCAGATAAAGAGTCATTGGTATGCTGTTCCCCCAGCTGCCGATCCTGAGATACTCGGGGACCGCCATTCATATAGCTAAGTCATTGAGTTGGCTTGGATAGAGGACTGCCCCTAAGATTATGCATTGTGTGTCTAGCTTTGCATCAGACCCTCGAGTCGCACGAGACACGCTGCGCACACCCTGGAACATGAACGGTTTGCTTGCTTGCATATTCAATATGAAACTCTGTTTCCAAACATGTTTCTAAACAAGTAAATCGACTCTGCTAGAACTGCATGAAACGAACCTAGGTAAAACTAGAAAGATCACTAGTAATGTAATGTTTTATAACATGATTACTTAGTGCCTGTTTGAGTGAATGCTTGTTTCTGTTCAGTTGATTTATCTCACCAGTACTTGTATAAAGTGCTGACCCACCAACAGTTTACTTGTTCGCAGGTACTAGATCGTCCGAGGAAGCGATAGGCGTGCCACAGTCCCGAAGACCCGGAATCCTGGTTTCGATTGTTGCCCCGAGAATGCTATCGTATAAGGGGGCATAATGTATGGAACGAACGTGTGCCTTTGCTAAAGGAAACCCAAGTTGCCTCGATTGTCCCGAACACTCAGTTGGCTAAATGCATTGCATTGCAACAAGTCCCTTTCCGCTGCTAACTCGATTGATGCGATGATAGCCAACTATCAACTTAAACGATTGGCCTTGCACGGGCGCAACCCCAGGCCCGTGCGGCATCACGTCCCCCGAAAGCTCGACTCGGGCCATTCGATTAGCTTCCCTTCCTCCCTCGCGCCCGCGGGACGGACGCGGTGATTCGCGTCCGGCGCGCCGAGACACGGTGATTCGTGCCCGGTTCGTTAATTCCCGGCCGCACGGGGCGGGACAGGGCGGAGCGGCGGCCCGGGCGGGTCCGGGGCATGACAGTAACGAAGATGAATGATTGTCATTTTATGTGCTGTATTGAGTCATATCATATCTTAGTTAGTCAATTATCGAAATCGAGTTGACAGTTACCCATTTGGGCCAACAATCTCCTCTATTTTGATAATTGACAAACTGTAATTGATACATCAATATTCAAACCTGGGCACAGATCTTTGAAAAGTACAAGGCTCTCCCGTAATTCTTGAATGACGGTATAGGCGCATCATCGGTCCTTGTCTTCTTTTGTATTACTTCTTCTGTCTCCTTGTCTTCTCCTATATTCCTTCTTCCGTCCTTTTGTACTCATCTTGCGTATCGGTACTTTTTCTCCCCCTTTGTCATTTTATCAAAATGATATAGCTCGTGGAGCAAATATAGACAACATATGAAACATAAAGTGAAGAAAAACAAGACATAATTATAAATTATAGATACTATTTAATGACATAAATGAACGAATTTCTGTCAAAAGTTATAAAAAAATCTATCCGGGTATCCATGATTCATGCATTTGAACTCAATTACTTTAGCATGTTATATGAATATTCTTTAGATAAACATGAATGTAAAAGAGAGAACCAAAATCCCTGAGAATAAAGTATTCAGATGACTGGAATGCTCCCCTGCAAGGTATGTCCTATCTAAATATAGATAATCATGAACTTTAACAGATACTACATATACTATGAACACAATCAAAAAAACTTTCATAGTGTAGAATATAAGAAAGATATAGCCTAGAAAATATACCAATTGTAACTAGAATATCATCAGCATCAATTTCTATTAAAGACCGAGCCAATAACTACTGATCGTCACCAGTAATTTTAAACGCCTAGTTAAAACTAGAAAATCTAGTTCTTGAAGATAACAGTTGCCAACTTTAAGTCAAAAAGTAGACATTGAATTCGTTGTTGTCTTCGGAACAATAAATTGCAGAAAAGAATTTAACAAATCATGATTTCTATAAAGTGTCGATCATCTTGGGTCGGCTGTAGGGGCCGGATCCCAGCTAGCAGTGGTTCGAAGATACTTAAATACCATATCGCTTAGGCTATTTACGCCTTTTTCACAGAAGGGCCCTTTCGGCTTATACCCAAAATAATTTTTACTTTTATAGAACTTAGATTTAAAATAATTTAAAGGAATTTAAGTCTTCGTACATTATTCAAATTCAGAATTCAGAATTCTTGACAAATAAAGTTGAGGCGATACTTGGCTAGGAGATTAGTAAAGATATCAGCAAAATGATGTTCAGAGTTAACAAAAGAATTAAGCAAATATCGTAAATCTCATTTCACAAAGATAAATATATATATACTTGAAAAATATGCACTAAATAAATAAGGTGATCTAAGAACATATTATTCAAATCCATATTTAGTCGTGTGCAAAAATAGTCAATAAAACATCTAAGAACACTCAACCACTAGTCATGCTAGATGAAATAATAAGAATTAACTAAGCATGCTAGTATCATAAGTCTCATATTAACAATTGAAAAATTAAAGACATGCTTGATTCTATAATTTAGCCAGTTAGGAATTAACTTTTTTTTTATGTTACCAAAGTAGCTTTCGTTGTTATACTTATGTTGGTACAATTGCTTGGAAGATGACATTTGTAGCTTTGTAACCACCAACATTCTCCTTAGTGCTAAATTCTGACACAAGGCGTTCTACCTACATCATTAGGCAGAAATTTTGGTATCCAAGATTTGGATCCATATTTGTTAGCTTTTGGTATCCACATAAACTTGTTCATACTAACCAACTGTTTAATATTACACTATTGTGAAATATGTCATTGTAGACCACAGTAATGACATGTAGCATGGACATAAGTGTTAGAAACAATATGGTGAATATGACTATGTGAAGTGGTGCATTGTGTCTTGCGTGAATATTTGTAATAAAATGCAAGATTATAAGGTTTGGCCTTCTTGGGCTGTGTCTTATGAGTGTCCTTGAGTTTTGAGTGACACGTGTTAGATTGGGAAGAAGTCTGTGCAGACTATTTTTCTAATCTAATTTTTAACTTTTTGGATGTGTCATATAACTCAGTATATCTAGCTGTTAAGGCATCAATTATAATAAGTGCATTACTACTCTTTTTCTTCTCTATTTCATAATCTTCTTTGAGCTTGATATAATCCTTGTCTTTTTGTTCAATACTCAGTAAAGCTTCATGCAAGTTTAATCTAATAGCAGATAATTCATTTGTGTCACTAGTAGATTGTGTCTCTCTAATATCATCTAAAAGTATAGACAATCTATTAATCTCCTGCTTGTGTGCTTTGAGTTCCTTCTTAGTGTCCTTGTATTTATCTAAAAGTGTCTTGTGGTCATTAAGAAGATCACTAAAAGCATCACCCAATTTATCAAAAGTAAAGTCATCATATAAAGGGTTTGTAGATACCTGATCAAATGCCATTAAGTACACATTTCACTATCAGAAAAAGTCAAATTAGCGACGTCAAAAAACTAAATAACAAAAAAATGTCGCTAATCATGTTTAGCGACGTAATTAGCGACGTTTTACAGAAGTCGGAAATCAGCACATCGCTGAAAGAAAAAATATCGCTATACCGACGTTTTTTAGCGACTTAAATGTGTCGTTAAATTAGCGACGTTTAGCGACGCAGCGTCACTAATTAGCGACATAAACAAACGTCGCTAAACATTTCTAATTAGCGACTTATATAGCGACGTGACAGCGACGTCTTTAATGACCTGGCAGTACTGCCATGTCAGCAATTTGCGACGTACATCGACGTATTTAGCGACATATTTAGCGACGTATTTAGCGACGTCTATTAACGTCGCTAATTAGCGACGTAGTTAGCGATGTGTATAAACGTCGCTAAATGTCGCTAAATACGTCGCTAAATTTACAAAAAAATAAATAATGAATTGTTTCCAAACTATTATTCCTGCAATTTATGAATTTCTAATTAAAAATAGACCCGGAGCAACCCTCCGTTGAATTCTCTGGGTTCGCCGACCCCTTCGGTGGAATACTCAACACTAGTAAATTAACATCATTTAATATGAATAAAAAGTATCACAGTCATACAATACACACAAATATTATAGACAGACATGGAGCAACCCTCCATTGAATTTTTTGCGTACGAAATAACACAAAAATATATAAAATATCACAGTCACACAATACACACAAAATAAAAGTATCACAGTCACACAAAATGCATAATATATAAGTATCACAGTCACACAATGGGCATAATATATAAGTATCACAATCACACAATAACCACAATAAAAATATATAAAATATCACAGTAACAATCTCGAGGATATCCAATACGCTGGGGCACATACCAGTCCCTCAGATACTGCGCATAAACAGCGTCTATGTGATCAATCTCCGCTATGGGTGCTGGGTGACTGGAACTCCCCGTTTGAGATACAGCCGCTATAGGTGCTGGGTGACTGGAACTCCCCGTCTGAGATACATCAGGTGGTATCTCTTCCTCCTTAACAGTAGGAGGCATCACTTCCTCCTTAACAGTAGGAGGCATCATTTCCTCCTTAACAGTAGGAGGTGTCTCTCTCTTGGGTGCCATCTGGTAAGATAGATGAAAACAAAGAATATAACTGATAACAGATATTACTTAAGACATACCCTTAATAATGCGGAATGGAAAATTAGATGACTCACAAAGAATATAATTTTAATGTCCTTGCTGCTACAACTTCTGAGTGCAATTTGAATAAAAATATTACATAATTTTAATAGCTGGCACCAGTTTATATACTATATTTATACTGTACTCCCGACGAGCTTTTACTTTCATAAATCACCCATCAAATAAGACATTCACACCGAGTTTGATCATAAAATTCTAGATGACTTTGAAAAATATGCCAAATATAGTTTGGTACACTTAATATGAGGCCTAGCATCTTCTTGAGGTTTTTTTATTAACTTTTTTATGGGTGCTAAGGAATTTTCCAATCCCCAAAGATATGATTTCTGAAGCTTGTATACTAATAGTGCTAAGGAATTTTCCAATCCCCAAACATATACATATACTATATTAATTCCAAACATATTACTTTCATAAAGCTTTTTTATGGCTTTAAAAATGCATGTTACCAGGCTTTAGATTAAAAGCTCTTCGATAGAGAGCATAATAACTAGTTTTCTTTGGCCAACTAAATTAATTCCAGTTGACAGAGTAAGGCTACTTTTTGGTGAGGAGGTTAAAACACGATAGCTTTAATTATCTGATTATCTCTTGGTGGGTCATAAAAGTTATGGACAAAACAACTAGTGGAATATGCTCTAATTCCCTAAACATTTGACTCCATCTTACTACTGAAATAAAATTATTTCCTTCAAAAAAAAAGAGATGGTTATGGATTATGAAGCAAAAATATAATCAGGGGATGAGACTGTCAATGGTGGATAGAAAGGGTCAATTGTGTACATCTATAATTGTCACCATCACTTTACTATTCAGTTTGGTGTGCCCATGGGAATAGTTGGTAGCTGGGTAGCATTTATTGAATATATATATAGGAAGAAAACTGGCTTTAATTATCTGATTATCTCTTGGTGGGTCAAAAAAGTTATGGACAAAACAACTAGTGGAATATGCTCTAATTCCCTAAACATTTGACTCCATCTTACTACTGAAATAAAATTATTTCCTTCAAAAAAAGAAAGATGGTTATGGATTGTGAAGGAAAAATATAATCAGGGGATGAGACTGTCAATGGTGGATAGAAAGGGTCAATTGTGTACATCTATAATTGTCACCATCACTTTACTGTTTAGTTTGGTGTGCCTATGGGAATAGTTGTTCGACTACATCTTTTACTTGTCCAATCTGTAGCTTGATTTATTTCATTGTTTCATGCGCATTTGAGGCAACTTATATATTATACTATGAAAATGCTTTTATATATGCATCATTGGTCATGAATTTATAGTTTAGATTATCGTTTCACATATTTTTAAAGTTGGTTTTGGTGCTTGTCATTAAATGGAATGTCTGTTCGTACTAAATATTTTATTTTGCATTTGCAAATGAAATGATGACATGCTGATCTGGGACTAATTTGGCCAGTAAAGATGTCATTCCCTCTAACCAAACAGGTCTAGAAAATCTATATAGAGTTTGTAGTTTTTATTTTAAGAGTTTGGATCATTTTAAGTCATTGTACCCAAAACCTGCACAATTGGGAGTAGTATGATGAGCATCCTGCCTTCATTTTCTGTAATTCATGAGCAGATTGAGAATAATTTAAAATATGCTTTGTCTAGAGGGGAATGAATGATTTCATTGGGGTTGAAACAAGTGTGAGTGATGCAACAATTGAATTGTCACTCGGGATGGTACAACACATAATCACAGATCACAGAACTAGACCAGAGCAAGAATTTGAAGCATTGGACCTTTTGTTCAGGTTTTAGCCTAATATTAGTTGGGCCTCTGATTAAAAGTAAGGGCAAGGATATTTGGTTAGACATGTAGGTAGATTACCATTTAAAAATGGCCGACACATGAAATCACTTCTTGCTTGGATGTGTTGTTGAAAATGTGTGTCAGGGAACCTTACCTGAGCCTGGACGACAATTATACAGGGAAAAATTTTAAGACTGCCACTGGTCCCTTGTGCATGATCTCAATCTCCTTCGCCATTTATATTTTGATATATTATCATCCTTCTTAGATTGCTACAATTTATGTAGCAAGATTGAAGTATTCATTCAGCCTTGTACACTTTGATAGGGTCCCCTTCCGAATCTCAGCTGACTAGAACTTATGCTTCGTGTTACCAAATGAGGAACTATAATCAAACTCTTAAACATTTTAATGATTCATTTTTTCTTATATTCTTCTTCCTCCTCTCTTGTTTCAAATACCAGGTCAAAAACCCTAACCCTAACCCCAGGTCAAAAACCCTAACCCTAACCCCAGGTCAAAAACTCTAACCCTAACCTTAACCCTAGGTCACGTGTGTGTGTAGTGTTAGTGTGTGTGTCAGTGTCTGTAATATGTGTGTGTCGTGTTAGTGTCATTGCCATGTGTGTCCTGTGATAGAGAGAGAGAGAGAGAGTTAGGGTTTACCTAGAGGAGGAGGAGGGGGGAGGATGCTGCCGGGGGGGGGGACGACGCGGCGGAGGGGGATCACCGGGAGGGAGGGGGGGCGCCGGAGGGAGGAGGGGAGCCGGAGGGGGAGGACGCGGCCGAGGGGGGTCGCCGGAGGGAGGAAGGAGGAGCCGGAGCGGGAGAGATCGAGAGCGCACGCGCGGGTTTGAAATTTGGGAGAGGGAGAGGGAGAGGGAGAGATCGAAGGAAATGGGGGGAATCATCCCTAAGTAAAAAATTTAGCGACGCCAATAATGACGTCGCTAATTTAGATTTTAGCGACGTTTTAGCGACGCCAATAGTTACGTCGCTAATTTAGCGACATCTTAAACGTCGCTAATGACGTCGCTAAATGTCCAAAATATATACGTCGCTAAAAACGTCGCTAAATGTCGCTAAATAAAACATATTAGCGACGTTTAGCGACCTAAATTAAACTTATAGCGACTAATATTTTAAAAACTGAATAAAAGTCGCTAAACGTCGCTAAATGTCACCAATTAGTGACGTCTAACGACGTTTTTACATGGAGTCGCTAAATTAGCGACGCTTTTACATGGAGTCGCTAAAAAACGTTGCTAATCCCGCTTATTCTAGTAGTGTTTGCTGCATTTTATGATTGATTATCGTCTGAATCGCTGGCTTTGCTTTTGTTCCAAATGCTTGCGTTAGAACTTTCTTCTACTTCCATATCGCTAGCTTCTTCTTCTTCATCATAAGTAGCTTCAAGAAGTTTCTAGATCTCGTATGAGGTTGCACAAGAAGAAATACGATTAAATTCATTATTGTCTAAAGTAAAGTAAAGAGCATTCATTGCTTTTGCATCAAGACTTGCTAACCTCTTTTCTTCTTCCGTGTAATCATAATAAGGTTTGTTAACAACCTTGGAAGTAAGAGGAGAAATAATAGTGGATTTTCTGTAGCTTTCAATAACATTGGTCCATACATCAAAACCAAGAGATTTTAAATAAAAGCTCATCCATGTCTTCCAATAAGTGAAATTATTTCTATCAAATCGTGGGGGTTTATCTATGGACTAGTCTTCTCTTGTGAAGATAGATTTCAAGTTAGCCATGTGTATTATAGAGTGTATAAAGTAAGCATAGTTTTATGAAAACCTGCTCTGATACCAATTGTAGGAGCAATTGGGATCAGAAACCAATTCAGAGAGTACCCGCTCTGATACTAATTATAGGAGAAATTGGGATCAGAAATCAATTCTGAGAGTACCTAATTTGATACCAATTGTAGGAGCAATTGGGATCAGAAACCAATTCAGAGAGTACATGCTCTGATACCAATTGTAGGACCGTTAGGGCAACTCTAGAGGGGGATGAATAGAGTGCGTGTATGCAGCAAAAATAATAAACCCTAATTAAAAATTAAGCTAGTAAAGGCAGTATATGTACCAACAGATATATCAATTATGAATATACTCATCAATTATGAATATACTCTAAGAGGACTAGTCCAGGCCCGAAAACTCTTGCTCGGAGTTGTATCCACTATAATCATCAATAGTGAATCATAAGCTTTGACCCGAAGGCTTACAAATTTCTTACAACATCGAGCTTTGATCCGAAGGCTCGAAAGACTTCACACGTACGTTTGATCCAAAGGGCATGCCGACTTCAAACACTAGAGAACTTGACAAACCAAGATTTTTATAACTCGATCAGACTTCTAAATCGGAACCGCGTTGGTACTAGAAGGCTGTGAGTTGATATTGGGAATGAAAAATGTTTATAGCTCAGGAAGATAGAGATATGAAAGTAAGTGAATGAGTTGCTAAGAGTGCGGAATTTAATCTCTATTTATAGGGTTTTTTTGAACCGAGTTCGGGCCGAGTTTGGATGCCCAATGGTCAAAAATTCAAATATTAGAATCTTGGTCTCACAGAGTAATGTTGCAAACTGGGTCTTAGGGTGACCGAGTTTGCCTCGAGTTCTGTCCGAACTCTGTTGGTCTGTTTCCAGAATGTTGGGTCCAAGTTTGGTTTGGTTCAGGCTATTTTGAGTAGACTAGGTTCTGGTTTAATATGGGTTTGAGTTTCCTAGTGCCAATACGAACCCGGTGTACATTTTGTCCTAGACTCAATGAATATAAAATATAGACTCAATAACACATCTTGTAGACTTGTTGCAGCATATCTTCAGCGAAGTAAGGAGATGCAATGATTGTCATTTTATGTGTCGTATTGAGGCATATCAGATCATAGTTAGTTGATTATCAAAATCGATTTGATGGTTACCCATTTGGGCCAATAATTAGTAGTATCACAAAATTTTTACTTTCTACTAGTTGTTAAATAATATTAATATTTTTTTCCAATAGTGCAAATTAAAATTGTCAAGAGGACATTTTTTTTTCCAATGACTTAGCTAGTAAAACCATATTAAAAGTCATTTTTGGGTACTTATTATTACCCATCATTAAAAAATTTTATAATATACTTGAATTACAAATTTAATATTTAAAATACTTAAAATTTAAATTTTTAAGGGAGACAAGTTCCAAAAGGATTTTTCTTACCCTTATTAGATTAGATACATCCATATGATTCATTACTTAACAACATCATTTTTTTTCCATTATATGAGATTTACACACATAAAAATATATATATTTTCATAATCATGTCCTATTATACATCTAGTTTGTTTAGCTTCATAAAAAATTTGTAGAATTTTAAGGTGAAGTTCGCTTAAAAATCCTTGTTCTAATGTTTGTTTCAATTGTGACTATAATTTGACCAACAATTTTCATTTTTTATAATTTTTAGAAATACTAATATTTTGATATAAAATATTATTTCATTCGATATCATAAAAATTAATACTCATAAAAAAATGATCAAATTTTATGCTTAAGCAAATTATTTAAACAAATTAATCGAGAGAGATCACGATAAATATGTTATTTTATTTGGAACGTTGTAGAACATATGAACTAAGCAACATGTTAGAAAAGTTAAAATACGTGAATTATGAAAGTGACCGAGAAAAGTTTACATGAGGCCAGCAGTGACACGAGAACTTTACTTTCTACCAACTATCTCAGAATATTTAATATTTTTTTTCATTTGTACAAATTAAAGCTGTCCAAAGAATAATTATTGTTCTCTTTGAATTAGTTTGTACATCCATGATAATAGTCCTTTTTTATAACATCCATGATAATAGTCCTTTTTTATACTAACTATTATCCATAATAAGCCAATAAAATAAGGAAAATTTATATTTCAAGGAAAGACATTTTTAAAGTAGTTTACTTATCTCCCTTACTGATTACAAGTCATTAATAAAAAAAATTTATTTTAAAGGAAGATATAATTTTCTATCCTACTATGTCATCATGGTTGCACGGTCATTTTTTTTGTCGAAAGTAAGAACTTGGTCGAACTCGGACATTTGGTTGCAAGTGTGGAAAAGTAAAAAAAAATTATTTCACCCTTTACAGTTTTATGTCAATTGAGGAAATGTCACTTTTCACCTCGAAGAAAAATTGAAAGAAGTTGAAGAAGGTGTCACGACCCGCACCCGATGTAGGGATGCAATTCGGGAACAACGTCCAGCCTACGCCGCAGAATCGATGGTAGAACGCTGTTTGGGTATTCTAACTAACAATATAATGAATCATCAACAATGTTAATATACTCAATCACAGATCTAAGATGGAAATGAGCACGAATATGATAAATAATAGAATAGTCACATACAACTCATGAGTCAAATAATAACATCACTGAGTCTGAAGAAATACTAAATAAATAAGCTGGAGACAAATCCAGTACAAAGAATACTAAGAAGGTACAAGTACCGGGTCAACTGTCTCAGTTGGGATAAGTCCATCCTGAGCCAGGGTCTCTGACTCTAATCCCACAATATCCTGAGGTCCATAATGTGTAGGGTACCACTCCTCAGTGTCATATGGGAAAAATATATCTAGTCAGGAAAGGAGCAGAGTACATCTCTAACAGCAGTTGTAATTAATGATAAAAACTATGTAACAGTAAATATATGTGAATATACAAGATGTACAATAGATACAAGAGATATATAATAAAGAAATACTAGAATAAATACAAGAATGAATAATATGACAATGAACAAAAATACTAATGACTAAGTGAGTGAGTACTAGCTTTAACATGTGATCGGATTGGGAACTTGCACAAGAGTATAATGGCCTGGTTAATCATATGTGCGGTGTATGATCAACACTCACAAGGAACAAGACATGCACAAGGAGGGTATGATCACATATCTACACTAAAATACTCTCCACCCTGACTGGTATAGTAGATCCAACCATGGTATGCTATGGCACGAGATTCTCTAAGAAGATAGCTAGTCTTCCCGAGAATCAGTATCTGTACATGTACAAGAAGAACAATGAAACAAGGCTTGCACAAGATACACCATATACCAAGGAATAACATCTCATGATGAGATCCGGATATACCAATCCGTGTAACCATCGTGTCAAAAAAATAATGATATCTACACTAGATACAATGAACATAGAGGATATCATAAATGAGAAACTATCAGAGAATATACTCACCTGAAGTCCGGTGAATAGTCTCACAGATGTCTGATATGGTGCCTCGAAGACCTAGATATGGAATATAACATCAACACAAGGTTTCGAAAAGGAAATAAGTTAAACTAGTCAACATCTAGGTCAACAACCCATTTCTAAGTCAAAAAGTCAAACTAGGTCAACTCTAAGTCAAACTAGTCAAACTTGGTCAAACTACATATTTCTAGGTTGCATGAGTCTATCTCAATGATATTGGGTTCATACACTATGAATCTAGACCATACAAGCTATATCTTAGGATACTAGGATAACGTATCTCTGGATACGTAAACAATAGATAAATATCACACTATGTATATATCAAACAATATTAAATATCAAATCCTAATTACCAAAAGCTATGTGGATACCTTGGTTTTGAACCAACTCGGTATCGCACCACTAACCTCAATCTTGATACCCAAACCCAATACCTTGGATATCCCCAAATATCTTGATACTTACCTTGGTATCTCAAGGTAATTGCCAAAATCTTATTTATACTAACTATCCATTAATAACTATATGCTAACAGCTAACTATTACAATATAGTATACTAAAACATAATCCCAATTAGGAATATATATATATATATATATATATATTAAATAGAATATATATATATATATATATATATATATATATATATATATATATATATATATATATATATATATATATATATATATATATATATATATATATATATATATACTATTTAATTAATACATAACTATATATATATAGTCGCAGAACTGTCGCTAAAAGCCACTGTTGCCCGTCGCTAATGTTGTTGATACGGCTGCTGTTACTGCTGCTGTTGCGACATTTCCTGCTGCTGTCGCTAATACTGCTGCTGCTGCTGTCGCTGAAGTACTGCTACTGTCGCTGGAGCGCTGCTGTAGCTGTTGCTGAAGCTGCTGCTGTTGCTATTGCTGCTGCTGTCACTAATGAAGCTGCTGCTGCTGTTGCTATATGCTACTGCTGTTGCTAATTCGGCTGCTGTTGTCACTAAAAGTTGTTGTTCTCCCCTCTCTCACTCTTATATATATATATATATATATATATATATATATATATATATATAACTACAACTATATATAAATATATACACACTCCTCTATATACCTATATACGCATCCACAATAATACATATAGTATAACATACACATTATATATAGTAACATATATATACATATCCATAATATCACTAATACGTACAAATATATATATATATATATATATATATATATATATATATATATATATATATATATATATATATATATATATATATATATGGAGAGAGAGAGAGAGAGAGAGAGAGAGAGAGAGAGAGGAGAGGAGAGAGAGGAGAGGAGAGAGAGAGAGAGAGGATCGTACAATGGATGAGAAGCTAAACGCTTATGCGAAATTTTATTGATGATAGTAGAGAGTAGTACAAACTATTACAGAAGCACACAAAGAAAACACACAAAGACACACTCTTCAAACTTTCTAAAATAACAACATACATCAAAGAGAGGACTCGGCCTCTATTTATAACACAAAGGGTCTTCATTGGGAGACTTTGGCAACCGGCAGATGTGGTAGCAGAACCGACGCCTGCAGGTAAGCAGATTCCTTCTTATCCGCAACAATGAGTGCTTGTCGCCATCATCCTTTATGCTTTATTCGCCTTTTTTAAAAGTTTCTGTGCTGAAAGTAGTACACGCCAAAGGTAGGTCCCACCATTGTCGGATATCGATTAAAGAGATTCTCTTTTGATAAGGTAAAGTGAACAGTAGTTGCCACCTGTATTTTGGCAACAGTACTCCGTTAGTGCATGCTTGCATCATCACTTTCGTCATCTGACTGAGTAGTGACTCTTTTATGCATTCTTTTGAAGAATGTTTCTGAGTCTTCTTCATCATGTTCCGATTTAGTGGAACTAACGGACATGCAATCTGTCTCAAATATTGAATCAAACTGGGTTTGCATGTATTTAAGACATTTCTTTTTCAATTCTTCCTCGGTAATTCGAGGATTCTGTCTTCTCAGAGACTCCTTTAGCTTCTTCAAAGGACCATCCTTAATTATTTCCTTTTTGATCTTATCTTCAATAAGGATTTCATTCTCCTAAATAGATTTTTGTACAGATTGTACCTTATCTTTTTCATCCAATCTATTCCACCATTTTATCAGAAATTTTTTGACTATAACAGGAAAATTGAGATGATTAAATTCACATTTAATTATCCATTTGAAAATATATGGGATTTCAAAATAGATAAAGAAATACATAGTACTCTCCCCCTCCAAAAGTTGGTCAGCATTCTGACAGAGAGGTTACGAGTGAGTCCAAGTTGTAAATAATTCTTGCAAGGATGGTGGAAGAATTTCCAGTGTGGCACCAAATTGTAACCACCATCTGATAAACCAAGTAGGGATGTCCTGTTTAAGAATTTCAGGACAAATACGAATAAACCAATAGTATTTCTGTTTACTATTATCAAAGTAAAACACTTTGGTGAATGCCTCAATGTAATCCCAGTAGGAGTAAGGCATATTGATATTCTTGTCTTTATGAACTAATAATTTAGTTCGATTTGGATGCAGTCCCCATGATTGAGGAGTAATAATGTGACGTATAATTATTTTGCTGTAATTCACGTCACTTCTGACATCATTTGTCTTCTGGTAGAAGTGTTCTATTTCAACAGATTTTGTTGTGAGTAGAATCCCTTCATAGACATTCCTATCTTTTCCCTGTACTGGAAACATATTATTTTCCAGATATTTTTCTTTTAATTTTCAGGGATCATCCATCATTGGGATGTCAACTTTCTCCAGTTGAAGTATTTCTTCTGTATAATTATTTTGAGTAAAAATTGTTTCAACCTCAACTGCTTGCTTGTAAGAAGAAACATTGGTTTCTTTGAAGTCTTGAACTTCTTTAGAAGATTTTTCTTTTCCAAGAACAATTTTCTTGGATGTCTGATACTTTGACTCATTGGAGCTCGAAGTCATGGGTCTAGGAACCCATGGTTGCTTCCCTTTATTTCTCTTGCTCATTGTTCTGCAAAAATTTACGAGTCAAGAAGTCAGGAAGTGAATTGTCAGTTCCTTTAATATATTCTATATCAAAGTCAAATATAGCTAATTCTGCTTGCCAACGAGCAAATATTTGTTTAGATGCTAGATTTTTAACATCCTTTTCTAAAATATTTTTAGTAGAGCTACAATCAATTCTTAATAAGAATTTCTTATTAAGTAAATCATCTTGAAATTTGTTAATACATTAAATAATAGAAATTTTTTTTTTCTTAATAGTTGAGTATTTGATTTGAGTATCATTCAATTTTCCTGAATGATATCTTACTAATATTTCTTTATTGGTGTTAGGGTTTAATTGTTTCAGTATTCCCCCATAACCAATATCACTAGCATCAGTTTCAACTATTTTAAACCATTCAGCATTGGCTAAATGTAAGCAAGGTAGATTTTTAACCTTTTGTTTTATTAGTTTGACTGCTTCTGTATGACTATTAGTCCAAGGAGCAGGATTTTTCTTTAATCTTTGATACAAATTTTTTGTATCAGCAGCGATGTTCTTATAGAATTCTGAAACATAATTTAATGCTCCAAGAAATTGCTGTAACTGCTTATTATCAATTATTTCATCAGGGAATTTAGAAACAAATTCAATACTTCTATCAATTGGAATTATTGTGTTATTTACAATATTATGTCCCGAAAATCTTATTTTTTGTTGGAAAAGTTTTATTTTGGGGGCCGAAATTACTAAGCCATTTTTATGACTAAGTGTTTGAACACATTAAGGTGCTTAAAATGTTCTTCTATCGTATTAGAGAAGTAGAAGTGAGATTTACTCCTCATGATATATCTAGACTATCAATATCAGGATGAAAATCTCTACCTTCTACAATAGGATCAACTTCCTCTAATAAAGAAGAAGTTAATAAAATTAAAATTACAGACAATGCAATAGTACATCCTTTGTATAAAGAAAAAAAGTAAAATAAGCTCTCCGACAATGTCGGAAATGGAATTCACTTCTATTTAATGGGATTTAAATTCCATCAAGAAATTCAGAACATTCTCAATAGAATGTACTATGAAAACAACGAATTTGTGGCATGGTTTGAGAAAACCTACCCTATTAAATAGAGATATAAATTTAAAGATGAATATTATAATCATCTAGAAAAGAAACGAAAGATAATACCTTTCGTTGATTGGTTTATCCAAAAATATGTGGACATAGAATTAACACAAATAAATGTGTTAGAAGAATATTATAAAATCTGGAACATAGATACAGGATCAAGTAGTGGTGCAACTAGATATCCACAAAATGAGTCAACTAAACTCACTGTCAAAAATATGACAGATAAAATTGATGCTGTTTCCTTTGTCAAAATAATTGACAGTAAAGAAGCAGTTATTACAGAATTACAAAAAGCTTTAAGGCAGAATAATTACACCAATATGTTTATTCAAGTTATGGGTCAACAATTGACCAGAATTGAAACTGCCTTAGAAAAATTATTGCATAAACTTGATAAAATCAAGCAGCTGAATGAGACTTTTGGAAAAAACTCTTTTAAAGAGACCTCTAATATCTCTTTAAAACCTCCTCCTAAGGTTAAAGGGTTTAAAATGTCTAAAATTTCAGAAGTTACAAAAGAGGATATAAAGGAGTTAATAGCTCAGTTTCAAAAAAGTAATCTTCAGACAATTAATAATGAAGAGAGAGAATTACGAGAGCTAATAGCTCAAGCAAAGCAAAAATTTGCTATTATTAGTAATAATACTAATAGAAATCAAGTAGCCATTAATAATCTTGATAAAAGTATTCAAGTAATTAATGGTCAATCTTCAAATGCTTCTGAAATGTCAGAAAAAGATCAACAAACTGAAGATCTAATAGAGGATGAGATTTATCCACAGAAAATTGAAGAGCTTCAGAAATCTTTTATTGAATCTAAAAATGATTCTACAATCCAAGCGGTTAAATATGAAAAACCGAATTTAATGAAATATTATTACCAAAGACCCACTCCCACAAATGTTCTATTTGAAGAAAATGACACTATAATACAAAATCATTATAGTGGGGGAGAGATCTATGAATGGAACATAGATGGTCTAACGGATAAACAAATCCATGATCAATTACATCGAATGATGATGTATTCCAATGTGGCTAAAGCCGTTGAAAATAATGATAAGAAAATTGCACAGTTTATAACTTGTGGTTTTACTGGCACTCTAAGAGGTTGGTGGAACAATTGTTTAACCGACTCACAAAGACAAGAAATTCTATGTGCTGTAAAAACCGAAACTAGTTCTGAAAATAATACTCAGATAACTAAACCTGATGCGGTTTACACTCTAATTATAACAATCTTAGAACACTTCACCGGAGGAATTTTCGATCATGGAGAAAGAGTAAGAACTCTTCTTCAAAATCTAAGATGTCCAACACTTACTCACTTTAGATGGTACAAGGATACTTTCTTAAGTAGAGTAATGTTACTTGGTGATGCTAATAATGCTCACTGGAAGTCAAAATTCATTGATGGACTTCCTAATCTCTTTGCAGAAAGAATAAGGCAAGGTTTAAGAAACCAAAATAATGGTGTCATACCTTATTCTAATTACACTTATGGAAATTTGATCAATAAGTGTATTGAAGAAGGTCTAGCTTTATGTAATGACTTAAAGCTACGACATCAATTAAAATCTCAGAGAATTTATGAGAAAAGACAACTGGGAGAGTTCTGTAACCAGTTTGCGATGGATACTTTCAAGCCTCTTAATATAAAGGGGAAGAAGAAAGTAAAATATTATAAGGACTACAAGAGACCTTATAAAAGAAAGAAATATCCATCAAAAGGGCAAAAGACTACTGTTAATAATGACAGTAAAAAGAAGAAATCTTCTAAGAAAAATATTATTAAATGTTATAAATATGATAAATTAGGCCACTATGCAAATAAATGTTATACAAAAAAGAAGTTGGAAGAAATCGAAGATGAAGGGTTAAGAAAAAACTCTTTACAAATTAATAATTAATTCGGACTATGAAGAAAGTTCATCCAATGATGAATCTGATGATGAGAATACTAGTCTTTCAGGCAATGAATGTAATGAGAATTGCCAATGCAACGAATGTGTTGCAGATAAAGATGTTAACTACTATAAATCTATAGTAGAAATGAATGGGCTATCCATAAATACCTTAACTCTCAATGAGAAAAAGGATATTATTGAAGCCTTATTAACTGATAATATTAGTACTAAAATAAAAAATAAAATTATAGAAGCAATTGGAGAAGAATTGAATAAAGATAATGTTCCTATTCAGACTCCTCCTCCTGAAGCTTACAATATGGCCGAGGTAATATCTCGCTATAGAAGTAAACAAGTTAAACCTGTTACTATGCAGGAACTTCAGACTGAAATAAAAACTTTGAAAATTGAGATTAAAAATTTGAAATCTCAAGATCAGCACATCCAGAAAAGACTGGATAAACTAGAACTAGATAATTTATTTAAAAAAACTACCAGATTAATCCATACTGGAGAATCTTCTGTTGGTTCTTCTTGCTCACAAGAACAAGAGGGGGAGAATCAGTCTGTTCAATTAGGACAGATAGACTCAGAAGAAAAAAAAATAATTTTTACAAAAAATAGATTTATTTATTATCCATAAATGGTATATTAAAATCAATATGCTTGTTAACAATGAGTATTATATAACCAATTTAGTTGCACTTGTTGATAGTGGTACAGATCTTAATTATGTCAAGGAAGGAGTCGTTCCAATAAAATACTATGAACGAACTACTCAGACACTTAGTGCTGCTAATAATAAAGCACTAACTACCCCTTACAAAATTACCGATGTAAATATTTGTAAGGATGATGTTTGTATTCCTGTACATCTAATAGTTGTAAAGGAAATATCTCAACATGTTATTCTGGGAACTCCTTTCCTAGAAAAACTCATGCCTATAAATGAGATAACTAAAGGAGAAATTACTACCTGTTATAAAGGCAAAAGAATAACTTTTGAATTTATAACAAACCCAATTGTTAAAATTCTCAATGAAGTTAATTTGAAAGAAAATCAAATTAATTTCTTAAAAGAAGAACTTGTTCAGGTTACGATAACCCAGCAGTTAAAACAACTGAAAATCCAGAAAAGAATTAAACAAGTTAAAGAGGACTTCAAACTATACACTTGTAGTAATATCCCTAATGCTTTTTGGGATGGAAAACAACATATTGTTTGTCTTCCTTATGAAGAATCCTTTAATGAAAAGGATATTCCGACCAAGGTGAGACCTTGTCAAATAAATCAAGAATATCTTGAATTATGTAAAAAAGAAATCCAGGATTTATTGGATAAGAAATTAATTCGCAAGTCTTACTCCCCATGGAGTTGCACAGCATTTTATGTTAATAATAATGCTGAAAGAGAAAGATGTGTGCCTAGATTTGTTATCAATTATAAGCCTTTGAATAAGGTTTTAAAATAGATTATATATCCAATCCCTAATAAAAAGGACTTACTTAATAGAGTATGCAAAGCAAGAATTTTCTCTAAATTTGACCTAAAATCAGGATATTGGCAGATACAAAAAAGGATCGGTATAAGACTGCATTTACTGTTCCTTTTGGTCACTATGAATGGAATATTATGCCATTTGGACTAAAGAATGCACCTTCAGAATTTTAGAATATAATGAATGAAATATTTATTCAACATTCTAGTTTTATACTATCGTATATTGATGATATATTAATTTTCTCTAATACGATAGAAGAACATTTTAAGCACCTTAATGTGTTCAAACACTTAGTCATAAAAAATGGATTAGTAATTTGCCCCAAAAATGAAACTTTTCCAACAAGAAATAAGATTTTTGGGACATAATATTGTAAATAACACAATAATTCCAATTGATAGAAGTATTGAATTTGCTTCTAAATTCCCTGATGAAATAACTGATAATAAGTAGTTACAGCGATTTCTTGGAGCATTAAATTATGTTTCGGAATTCTATAAGAACATCGCTGCTGATACAAAATTTTTGTATCAAAGATTAAAAAAACCCTGCTCCTTGGACTAATAGTCATACAGAAGCAGTCAAACTAATAAAACAAAAGGTTAAAAATCTACCTTGCTTACATGTAGCCAATGCTGAATGGTTTAAATAGTTGAAACTGATGCTAGTGATATTGTTTATGGGGGAATACTGAAACAATTAAACCCTAACACCAATAAAGAAATATTGGTAAGATATCATTCAGGAAAATGGAATGATACTCAACTACTAAGAAAGAAATTCTTTTTATTATTCAATGTATTCACAAATTTTAAGATGATTTACTTAATAAGAAATTCTTATTAAGAATTGATTGTAGCTCTGCTAAAAATGTTTTAGAAAAGGTTGTTAAAAATCTAGCATCTAAACAAATATTTGCTCGTTGGCAAGCAGAATTAGCTATATTTGACTTTGATATAGAATATATTAAAGGAACTGACAATTCACTTTCTGACTTCTTGACTCGTGAATTTTTGCAGAACAATGAGCAAGAGAAATAAAGGGAAGCAACCATGGGTTCCTAAACCCATGACTTCGAGCTCCAATGAGTCGAAGTATCAGATATCCAAGAAAATTGTTCTTGGAAAAGAAAAATCTTCTAAAGAAGTTCAAGACTTCAAAGAAACCAATGTTTCTTCTTACAAGAAAGTAGTTGAGGTTGAAACAATTTTCACTCAAAATAATTATACAGAAGAAATACTTCAATTGGAGAAAGTTGACATCCCAATGATGGATGATCCCTGGAAATTAAAAGAAAAATATCTGGAAAATAATATGTTTCCAGTACAGGGAAAAGACAGGAATGTCTACGAAGGGATTCTACTCACAACAAAATCTGTTAAAATAGAACACTTCTACCAGAAGACAAATGATGTCAGAAGTGACGTGAATTACAGCAAAATAATTATACGTCACATTATTACTCCTCAATCATGGGGACTGCATCCAAATCGAACTAAATTATTAGTTCATAAAGACAAGAATATCAATATGCCTTACTCCTACTGGAATTATATTGAGGCATTCACCAAAGTATTTTACTTTGATAATTGTAAACAGAAACACACTTCGTTTATTCGTATTTGTCCTGAAATTCTTAAACAGGACATCCCTACTTGGTTTATCAGATGGTGGTTACAATTTGGTGCCATACTGGAAATTCTTCCACCATCCTTGCAAGAATTATTTGCAACTTGGACTCACTCGTATCCTCTCTGTCAGAATGTTGACCAACTTTTGGAGGAGGAGAGTACTATATATTTCTTTATCCATTTTGAAATCCCATATATTTTCAAATAGATAATTAAATGTGAATTTAATCATCTCAATTTTCCTGTTATAGTCAGAAAATTTCTGATAAAATGGTGGAATAGATTGGATGAAAAAGATAAGGTACAATCTGTACAAAAATCTAAGGAGAATGAAATCCTTATTGAAGATAAGATCAAAAAGGAAATAATTGAGGACAGTCATTTGAAGAAGCTAAAGGAGTCTCTGAGAAGACAGAATCCTCGAAGTACCGAGAAAGAATTGAAAAAGAAATGTCTTAAATACATGCAAACCCAGTTTGATTCAATATTTGAGACAGATTGCATGTCCGTTAGTTCCACTAAATCGAAACATGATGAAGAAGACTCAGAAGCCTTCTTCAAAAGAATGCATAAAAGAGTCACTACTCAGTCAGATGACGAAAGTGATGACGCAAGCATGCACTAACGGAGTACTATTACCAAAATACAGGTGGCAACTACTGTTCACTTTATCTTATCAAAAGAGAATCTCTTTAATCGACATCCGACAAAGGTGGGACCTACCTTTGGCGTGTACTACTTTCGGCGCAGAAAATTTTGAAAAAGGCAAATAAAGCATAAAGGATGATGGCGACAGGCACTCATTGTTGCTGATAAGAAGGAATCTGCTTACCTGCAGGCGTCGGTTCTGCTACCCATATCTGTCGGTTGCCAAAGTCTCCCAATGAAGACCCTTTGTGTTATAAATAGAGGCCGAGTCCTCTCTTTGATGTATGTTGTTATTTTAGAAAGTTTGAAGAGTGTGTCTTTGTGTGTTTTCTTTGTGTGCTTCTGTAATAGTTTGTACTACTCTCTACTATCATCAATAAAATTCTGCATAAGCGTTTAACTATTACAGAAGTACACAAAGAAACACACACAAAGACACACTCTTCAAACATGATAATTCGATGGGATGAAATTAACTTTCCTAAAGAATGGATTTTAAGTCAAGCTGTGTTACCACAACCAATAGTAAACACAGATATTCACCAAATAATCCAAACAAATGATGGAGAAGTAGAAGTGAGATTTACTCCTCATGATATATCTAGACTATCAATATCAGGACGAAAATCTTTGGCTCTGATACCAAAGAGAGAGAGGATCGTACATATAGATAATATATATATACCAACATATACATATATATACTACTATAATAGCTATTACATATGTAGATAAATAGCTATATATATATATATATATATATATATATATATATATATATATATATACACACACACACACACACACACACACACACACACATAGGTAAAATAGATACATGACACACACACACACACACACACACACATATATATATATATATAATTTACATCTATAAATGACTAAGAATAATAGGAAAGTAGATCTGGAAATAAATGCACAAACACATGGAGCGTATCATACCCATATCCCACTAGATCTAGGATATGCTTGCGACACAAGTCCACCACACATCCAAACGTACCTCGAAGGACACGAGCAAGTCTAATATATAATTTATGAATAATATAAAGAGTCAAACATAATTCTACGTGTCCATGTCAAAATATGACATCCACAAAGTCCCGTGTCGGAGGAAAAACTCCAAAATTAACACGTATCACCAAATTATTGGGATACGACCTACACGTACCCAATTGTGGACACGACACTAGCCCCAAACATATAAGCATATGCCAAATTGATCTATAGGACCAATTGATACACACAACATGTGTTAATCTCGGAAATTTCCCAAAATTGACACAAAAAGTACCATAACTTTCTCAATAGGTCTCCTATGAACACAAAACCAAATCCTATGGGTAGCTTATGCATATGGGTTAATTTCTCATAATTTAATCTCAGATTTAGAACCTAAATTAAGGAGAAAAACTGAATTGTACCTATTGAAAGATGGATTTCTAATGCAACATCCAAATATGATAAAATTTATCTCCAACTTGTAGATCCTTGCTCCTCTTTATAGATCCTTGCTTCTTTCTTCTATATTCTTGCTCTACTAGTATCCAATGGTGATTTGGGAAGAAAATTTGGGTAAAATTTGGTAGGAAAATGATGTGGAATGAAGCAATTTGGTTGAAAGAAATTCTAGATCTAGTTTTCAAATAAAAAGAGGAGAGGAAAACTTCTCCCTCTTCTTTAATAGACCGGCCTCCCCTTACCGCTTCCTTAAGTCACTATGTAATGTCCAATATACACCTTGAGATCTCTCATGAAAAAATAATTAAGGAGGGAAGGTTCTAGTCTAATGGTTTAATTAAATTAATCATCCTCTTAATCAATGTGCTTTCTAGTTGGGCTCAATTCTAACAATTAATACATGTTGATCCACGAGTATAAACTAAACTATTTAGGTCTACTAACACAAGTCTAAAACAAATAACTAACATCTAATAATAATTAAAATAATACAATAAATAATCTCTAACATGCAGAATATTTAGTTAAATATGAAATTATTAAAATATCCTTTCCTAGAAAATATGGTAGTGACAAGTCTACCCTCCTTAAAGTAATTTCGTCCTAGAAATTCAAAGACAAAAACTACCCCCAGAAAATAATAGAATATAACAAAAGAACATAACTTAACTAGGAAAGAACATACCTTAAGGCACAAACAAATATGGATAATGCTCTCGCATTTCATCCTCTCTCTCCCAGGTAGACTCACTCGGAGAGTGATGCCTCCATGCGACGTGTACCAAAGGAATAGTCTGGTTCCTCAGCACCTTCTCTCTCCAATCCAAAATCTCAACTAGCTGCTCTAGATAGCTAAGAGTAGGGCCCACCTCTATCTCTGAGTGATCCAACACGTGACTAGGATCTGTCATATACCGTCTCAACTGTGACACATGAAATACGTTGTGCACTCCCTCCAATGCAGGTGGCAAGTCTAGTCTATAAGCAACTACACTGACCCTCTTTAGAATAGTAAAAGGTCCGATGAATCGCGGACTAAGCTTCCTGCCTCCATCGAAACGAATCGTGCCTCGTGTCGGAGAAATCCTCAGAAACACCAAACCACCCACCTAGAACAAAATATCACCTTAATAACTTAATCTATAACAAATAACCAATAACAAGCACAAAACAAAATCTAAAACTATACCTCAAACTCCAAGGGTCTCTAGTGGCTATCGGCCCAATGCCGCTGTCTGTCCTGCGCCACTCAAAGTCTGTCTTTGATCAACTAAACCTTCTTCGCTACATCCAAAACCATCTCTGGCCCAAGCAAAACTCTCTCTCCAATATTGCCCCATGACAAGGGGGTACGACATCTTCGACCGTACAGAGCTTCAAAAGGTGACATCTCTATACTAGCCTGGTAGCTGTTGTTGTAAGCAAACTCTACCAAATGGAGATGGTCCTCCTAAGAATCCCCGAAATCTAGTACATAAGTGCGTAATATATCCCCGAGAGTCTGAATAGTCCTCTCTGACTGTCCATCTGTCTGGGGGTGATATGTAGTACTAAATTTGAGCTGGGTGCCCAAACTCGCCTGTAAACTCCTTCAGAAATGAGAAGTAAAACGACTATCCCGATCTGAGACTATGCTGACGGGAACCCCATGTAGGCACACACAATCTAACTCTATGCCGCAAATAACCATCCTCAGCAATGGTGAACTCATCCTCCAATCCTGCTCTCACATGAGCTCTGATGCTCCTCAGAGATACATCCTCATACTGGGCTGCCTTAATCTTGTCCATCAACTCTGAATGTATCTGCAATCCCCACATCTGTATAGCACAATCAGGAACTATCATCTCAATGCCTAAGCTCTCAAAGTACTCCAACAAATATCGATCCTGCGTCAAGAACATAGCTATCAGATACCTGCTCAAGGCATCGATAACTACATTAGCTTTTCCAAAATGATACTGCAAAGATATATCAAAATCCTTCATCAGTTCCAACCACCGACGATGCCTCATGTTCAACTCCTTCTGCGTGAAAATATACTTTAAGCTTTTGTAGTCTATGAAGATCTCCACACGCTCTCCGTACAAATAGTATTTCCATAACTTCAGGCGAATATGACTGCTGCCAACTCCAAATTATGGGTAGGATAGTTCTTCTCATAAGGACGTAATTGCCTGAATGCATAGGCAATAACTTTTCTATTCTGCTAAAGAACACAACCCAAATCTTTTCCCGATGCATCAATATAAATAATGAAACCTCCAGACCCTGATGGCAATATCAAAATAGGAGCAGATGTCAACCTCTTCTTTAATTCCTCAAAAGCAACCTGACAATCCTCCGTTCAAACAAACTCTACATCCTTCCTGGTGAGTCTGGTTATCGGCTCGACAATCCTCGAAAAATCTTGCACAAACTTCCTATAATAGCCTGCCAATCCCAAGAAACTCCTGATCTCTGCTACCAAACTCAGGGTCTTCCAAGACTCCACTGCTGCGATCTTCTTTGGATCCACTGAAATACCATCACCAGTCACAACATGCCCCAAGAACTCTACCTTGTCCAAAAAAACTCACACTTGGATAGCTTCCCATACAGCTTCTCCTTCCTCAGCACCTCCAACATAATCTGCAAATGCTCCTCATGCTCCTCCGGTATCTTCGAGTAAATGAGTATGTCGTCGATGAAAACCACCACAAACTTGTCAAGGTACTGATGGAATACCTTGTTCATCAAGTTCATAAATACCGTCGGTGTATTAGTCAACCCAAATGACATTACCATAGACTCGTACTGACCATACCGAATTCTAAAAGTAGTCTTCGGTATGTCCTCCGGCTTCACTTTCATCTGGTGGTAGCCTGATCTCAAATCTATCTTAGAAAATACCTTGGCACCATTCAACTGATTGAACAAATCATCAATCCATAGCAAAGGGTACTTATTCTTGATAGTGAGATTATTCAATACCCTGTAATCAATGCACATGCGTACTAGTCCATCCTTCTTTGGTACAAACAATACCGGGGCTCCCTACGGTGAAGAACTCGATCTGATAAACCTCTTATCCTATAATTCGTCCAGTTGCTTCTTCAACTCGACCAGGTCGTTGTTGTTTACTCTATAGACATGCTGCAAAATTGGTTCTGTACCTAACACCAAGTCTATAGAGAATTCAACATATTGATCTGGCGACAATTCTGGCAATTTCTCATAAAACACATCCAAGAACTCTGCTATCAACGGATGCGGCAACTCATTGTCTTCCACCATAGCTTTACAAATAATGCCTTCTTCTTGCTCTGTAGATCCTCTAGCAAACTCGAACTCTGGCTCTCCTTGCGGACCAAACAAAACTCTACCTTCTATATAATCTATACTAGCACAGTGCCTACTCAACCAATCTATCTCGAGTACAATATCGTAGCTCAGAAGTGGCATTACAAGTAGACACGCACTCAACTCCCAGCCTCCTAGAGTAACTCTCTGATCCTTGCAAATATTATTAACCAGGATAATGCCTCCCCCGATCATGATCTTGCAAGTCCAGCAAAGACTCAGCTACCAAACCATGCTTCAGAGCAAAAAAAACAGATACAAAACTATGGGAAGCACTACTATCAAACAAAGCTAAAGCTGGAATAAAATCAAGAAGAGTAGAACCTGCGATGACATCTCCGGTGGGCTCATCCTCCTCGATGGTCATTGCAAACGCTCGTCCCTGACATATACCTCCCTGCTGCTGATGCTGGATATAACGCTATTGCTGGGTCAGAAGCGGTCCCCTCGGCTGTATTACAGGTGGTCTCGCTTGTTCCCTCGGAGTTGAAGCTGCTCCCTGAAGTGCACGACGAGGATTGGAAGGACACTCCCTCAGCTTATGCCCTTCAGTACCATAATACAAACAAACTCCCAACCTTTTCCTGCAAACTTCTCATATATGGCCGGGTTTCTTGCAGAAGTGTGTAAACCCCCTCATTTATTTCTATAGATAGTCTGGTATGGGTTAATTTTTTTTGGTTTAGCAGCAGATGATTGAGGTTTAGAGTAAGGTTACAGATGTCTGATTTTTTTTAATTAAACCCTTGGCGTGCCCTACCGTTGTTGAAATATTCGGAGCCCAACATCAGCCCATAAATTCTAACAGATTATTGCACTCTTGACTTGACACGCCAATTTAGGCGCTGGACTTTTCCGTCACTCAAAATCATATTTTCTTGTGCTCTAATTTAATTGCATAACTTTCCGTAACCGAAATCCATATTTAATCCTGTGTCGCACACCTGTGTCGTTGCCATCAATTTTTAGACACCAACTCAACCAGTTGAGCCGGACTAATTAAAGGGTCCAAGACTGACACCAAGCCTACACCATACATGACCTTTGTGTCACTCCCAATTGAGATCCCATGTGCCCCCATTTAATTTAAGAGCACATGACAATTTATTCTAATTAAATTGGGGATGCCAACTTTGACTAATCCTATTTTAATCCCAATTTAATTCCAATGCCCCTTAATTAAGTCCATGCAAAACGCACAACACTCCCTCACCCTACAAAACACCAAACACCATTTCTCCCACAAAATTTGTATTATTTCATGTGTTTGTATAAATACCCAAATTTAAGGGGCTTAATTGCAAATATTGTAATATGTGTCATAACCTCATTGGTCAAGACCAATTAAGAAGCCTCACCCCTCTTCCTTGACCGGTCAATCTCTCCACTCCCTTTCCTTTGATGAACACAATTTTCCTCCATATGAAATCCTAGCCCCTCATTTGAATTGGGCTCATCCACACCACACAACCCTCACATAACTCCCTATAAAATGTCTCCATTACCACACTCTTCCCCATGCTGGCCCTAATCCCCAAACCTAGAGAACACAACCCTCTTTCTCTCCTCCCTCCTCACAAAATTATAACCGAATACTTCTTCTTCTTCTTCTTCTTCTTCCTGTCTTCTTCTTCTCCTTCTTCCTTCCTTCTTCTTCTTCTTCCTTGAGAAACACTCCGGCCGAGCCAAGCCAACTCCGGCTGCTAACCACTCCCTGCTCCGGCCAGCTTCTTTCCACCACCACATCCGCCATTACCACCGCCTCTACGAGCCAACTTCGACCACCACCCCTCGGCCATCCCCGTGTAACCAACGCCACCAGCATCACCGTTGCCACGAGCAACGCCACCCCGACTTCTCCCCCTACACTTCCAGTCGACAACTACTCCGGCCGACTTCTCCACCTCCACACACCAACGCCACCACCACATCCGCCATTACCACTTCCCTCCGGCCGAGCCAAGCTTCACCACGCCACCACCACATCTGCTATTACCACTTCCCTCCGGCCGAGCCAAGCTTCACCACGCCACCACCGCACACCAACGCCACTACCACACCCCGGCTACCACCACCCTCAGTCGAGCATCTCCCACCACTATGACTTCTCCTCAACTACTCCACCCGAGCCACACCACTTCACAACCCCGCTGCCACGAGCTCCACCCCCTCGACCGACTTTATGCTTCGACCATCCGGCCAGCATCACCACCACCTCGCCAAGGTGAAGACTTCTCCCCCATCTCCATGTTTAGTGATATTTATTGTATATTTTTATATATAACTTAGTTAGTTTTAAGGGTTGTGTTTAAATGCTAGAGGTAAATTTTAGGGTTTGTTATATTGTTCCAAACATTGAGATTTAAGGGTTTAGTTCCTTGTAATATATGCAATGAGGATAAAATGCAAGGTTAATCATTAGGGTTTATGATTATGCATTGAGTTAGGGTTTAAGAAGTTGACATGAGTTTTATGGTTTTGGAAAGCATGGATATTTATGGTTGGATGTCATAAATTATATACAAGTGGTGGTTAAACACAAAGTGGATATTTAGGGTATTTGAATATATATTGAGTTTAGGATATTTGGATACATTGAGATGTTAGGGTATTTCATTTAATTTATGCATATTGTTATTGATGGTGAGCATTTTAATTGGTTGTGAAATGACATTGTGATATCAAAGCAATGATTAATATTAAGAGCTAATTTTTTTAATGAGGAAACACTGATGGAAATTGAGGAGCAGGTGATTGTTGTGTAGTAGAGTATAATATTGAACCAATAGCCATGCATTGACGTTTGATGAAAAATGATGAACATAATTTTGTAGCAGTTTTATTGAGAAATGGGAAAGATTGTATATGTCTGAGTATTTGATCAGGGTTTGATTAACTGAATATTGTGATGAATACAGTAAGATTGAGGTTGGGTTTGATGATATTATACAGATGATTAATTTGATTTGATGTAACGTACCATTAGTCAACCTTGGTCAACCCTCTAGCTTCGTGACCATGTAACTTGAACTAAGGTTGAACATATGATAGATGTGTGTCGCATCATATTTCAGTCTCGTGATAGTTATTGATTGAGCTTGTGTCTCGTCTCTAGGTACTACGGGACCTGCGGACTTGGACGTGGTACCGGGTCCCCGTCATCAGCAGCCGGACGCAGGCAAGTGTACCTTGCCACCCTGTATTTCAATTACAGATATTTATTATTTCATTATATACATTGTGTGCGTGTTTGATTAGATCGTTACTTCTCGTCCGGATCACAACCAAGTACAGACGTTCGTCGTAACGTCTTGTAACGAATGCTAGATGTTCGTAACATCTCAATGTACGTACCTGAGTATATCGTCACCCCAGGACACATTCATACACTGTTATTATGCCAGATTTCCTATATCTTGATACTGACATCATGACTGAAGACTGGGACGACTTTAGGGTCGTATTTGTTGATAGTTACTTCTGTGCGAAGAGACTGCTAGATAGAGGTTCAGGTTCAGCGCACAATCATTGACCAATTGGGAAGGGAAAGATAGCTACTAGACGTTTGGGCTCCTCTGCATACGCTTTATATATATATGTCCTGTTGATGTAGTATTCCTGTATCCGGAGTAGTAGTATCACCCGTGTGACTCTGTGCTCGGAGCTACGGTACGCCCCGTGTGTCTCTGTGTTCGGAGCTACGATTTTATTTTGGACAGCCCACGCGTCGAACATTGTCTTCAAATTGTGTCTCACTTAGTTGGTTATGCTAGATTACACCATCGTTGCACTTGCTTCTTTCTGTTGTACTTTGGCATGTTATATTTTTGTACCTTGTTACGTCCCTCTGAGGACCTAGTCCCCTGCCAGTTTTGTAGCATAGACGATTACGGAGCATTTGGAGTTGCTGATGGAGTTGCTTGTCTTGCGGGCATTGGTACCAGGTACTCATATCATTTCTACCGGCATTATGGTTATTTTATATTGATTATTCATCTGCTGTTGTAGCCTAGTTTTTATAGACTCTTATTTATTCTCGAGTCTATTCGAGTTGGTGTGTTATTGGGCGGCCGACTTTAGCACATGTAGCTCTTTCTTGTATATTTCTGTTCATTGTGGATTGAGACATAGATGTTTACATTTACGAGATTTTTAGATAGTGCCCTTTATTATACAGCTTATACATATTCAAGTCAGACCAGAGTCTGGTCGAATACGTAGCTGGCGTGTCGCGTATTCCTGGTCCTATGTATTTTGGGACTAGGGCATGACAAAGTGGCAGGAAGATTGCTGTAACTGTCTCTACTGCTGTGGTGCCTGGTGAAATGATGCCCTAGCTGGAGTCTGATGCTGCTATAACTGCTGGAAAGGCCTAGACTAGAAATAAGGACGCTTGGCAGATACTGTGTCGCTGTTGGCCCCCAGAAAAGAATTACAGTCTCTCTTGGGCTTCAAACCCAACTTTCGCTCAACCTTGCGTGCCTCCGCAAGTATCTTCGAGTATGTCTCATAAAAATACGGAATGAGGATCTTCACTTTCCAGTTTAGACCCTCACGAAAACGAATAGCCCGAACCTTCGGCTCTCTCACCAAATACTCTACAAATTGGCTCAACCTGCCGAACTCTGTAGCGTACTCCTCCACAGACATGCTTCCCTGAATGAGGCTCTCAAACTGCCTCCCCAAGTCTAGCCTGCCTGCCCGAGCGAAGAACTTCTGTCACGCCCCAGTCCCAAAATATCGAGGGACCGGACGCGTGGCAATGGCCAGCAGCACACACCGATGGACAAACCCAATTTAATGGATCCATCGGGGCATGCTTAAGCTGTAATATAACAATAAGTAGGTCCAATGATACCAGTGACAGTCTATACTAATCTCATCCACAACAGAACAGTATATGAATTAAATAGCAAAACTGGAATAAATGCTGAAAGTAAAGATACTGTCGAATATCCAGCAAGAAATAATACTAAGTCGGGTGGAGACAAATCTACTACCGATAAATGGAAAAATAGAGACAAAGAAATATAACTAAAATATGCTAGAAGTAACTAAGTATAAGCAGGGCCATCAACTGCTATCGTACCCTCGTCTGGTGTCGATCCGTAAAGCTGTGGGTACTCCTCGTCTGCTAAATCTGGAGAATAAAACCAGGTCCTCAGCGGGACGTAACAAGATACAAAAGAATACGAGCCAAAAGTACAGTAATTGAACATGCAAGCTAGACAAGAAAATAATCACAAGAGAAGCAACTAAGACACAATAAATCACTACATCTAAGATGGTGGCATGCCGATGGTGCTATCAAACATGACTACAAACAAATCGGAATAACCGCAACTCAATGGGAGATAACGGTCCTATAGAAAGTAGGCCAATGGGGACTCCCAATCTATAATATGGCTCTTTCGCCGCCCTATGGGAGCTCACGAATGAGGTGGTCAAATGAACAAGTCTCTATCGCAGCACAATGGGTACTCACAGTCGAGAATGCTCAAGTATAGTCAATGCCTAATAACGATCATCTAGGAACTAAAGAAATCAACCGAGTCAACTCAAGGAAGCGTAGAGTAAACATATACCATCACAATATGATTATGAAACAACCAGTGATCCATGAAAAAGAGCAAATAATGTACATGCACGTAAAGCGAGAAAATAAGACTAGAGCAGCAGGAATAAATCAATATGAAAAATGCATCAAGAAACTATATACGACAAGAAAGTAACAACTGAAAAGGAAAGCATGCAAATAATGTGCAAGAGTTGGCAAGGTATCTTGCACGACAATGTATAAATATGTCAAGGAAATAAGTAGCAAAACTGCAGGGTTTGGCATGGTATACTTGCCTAGGGTCCTGCTGCTGGTATGAATCAGAGTCCAAGTCACAGTCCAAATAGCCTATGTATTACAATTTACCATATCAAAAGATAATTTATTTTAACTTATTTAATTCTGAAATAATTACTCTAAAATCCTATTTTAATCTTATTATTCTGATTTTTAGGTTAATTCCTAAATTTTGTCCAAAGGAACTGAATTTTATCAACTCGAGACTCATGGCACGCAAATCGAGGCGATCTGTTAACCAAAAAGTCAACCGACACAAACTCAACTTTCATGCATGATTTCCTGTAGATTTTATCATCAAAAATATGCTGGAATTTACGGCTCGTCCGAATTCAAATTCGTTTGGGAATTATGGCACATACAAGTTTCGTATCGTGCACCGATGGTTAAATTCTAACCTAGAAGTTCTACAGAATTAATAGTATGAAAATACATCGAATTAAATTCTAGAAAAAATATATGTCAATGATCTCAACATTAGATTTCCGAAACTTTAAACGGTTCATGATTCTGATTCCTGGTTCTCTCAAAATCGCGAAAACATTGAAACACGTCTATTTTCGGACATGCTGTGCTCTACGAATTTTCCAGAATTTAATACTCATAATTTTGTAAAACAAATTATATAATCAGAAAGCTAACCTCAATATCATTCTAACGCAAGAAACTAGACCTCCTTTGGAGTCCGGAGCTATGCGCATTGGCTTCTGGAAGATGAAGGAACCCTAGATGACAATTCTCCAAAATCTCTCTCTCTAAAAATAATGGGATAATTAAGGTTATAATAATATATATATATAGGGATGTTGAGCGGCTGAATGAAAGTTGATAGGGTGATACGTGTCATGATTTGATTGGATGGTTTTGGTTATATTATTTGTTTTTTTGATTTGCCTTTATCGAAATATTATTTAAGTCATTTTAAATCTAAATAACTCAAAATAAACATTAAAATAATCATAAAAATCTGGAAAAATTACATAAAATATATTTTGAACCTAAAAACCCTAGAAAAATATTTGGGATAATTATATATTCATAGATTTCCTACTATAATTAGGAGAAGCTCTAAAAATTAGTTTTGCCATAAAACTAAAAATAAATACTAACATTATTCCAAAAATTCTGAAATAATTCCAGAAAATATATAATAATATTATAAACCTTAGAAAATAACGTGGGTCCATTCTATATTCCTGGGCTTGCACCATAAATTCTACAAGTCCTAAAAATTAGTTATTAGCCTAAATAACTCCCAATAAATACTAAAAATACTCAGAAAATTCCCAAAAACTTCTAGAAAATATATTTTATTATTTAGAACCTAAAATAAAAGTTTGGAATATTTTTAATTATATTTGAATCAAAATAAATTCTTGAAAATCCTAGAAAATTACAGAAAATTGTGAAAAATCCAAATTAAAAATTTCTGAAAAATCAGGGGGTTACAACTTCTTCTTGAAGAGGTCCTTGAATACCTCCCAAGATTGTCCCGCGTCAACAAGAATTGGCTCATTCTTGAACCAAGTGCGGACGACGACGAACAGTTGAAGTCCTACCGCCTCAACCTTGAGATCCTCCGAAAGACGGAACACCCTCATAAGACGCTCAATGTCTTCGAGCCAATCATCAGCATAGACAATGCCCTACGTGCCCTTGAAGACCCTAGGCTCCAGCTTCTTGAAGTCCTAAATATTGCCTGGCCAAAACTGAGCAACCTGAGGAGCAACCTGCTGTTGGACCGGAACTCCTCTCTCTACTATGGTACGAGCAAGCTGATGAGCACTCTCGATGCCCTACCGTAAAACGTTGGTCTGCCTCTGATGTGCCTCAGACTAAGCCCTCTGTGCCTCGAGCATCTCACGAAACAGTGTAAACATATATGTCGCATTTGCTGGCACGAAAGATGGATGTGGAAGCCCTTCAGATACAGCTGGCACAGTCCTCTAAATATATGGTGGACCTCCGAAAGCAGCTGACACTCCAATCACCAGAGAAGTGATTGGTGTAGGCCCTCGGGACGTCGCAGATCTTTCAGAAGCTGCTCTCCCCTGCTGCGATCTAGTCTTAGGCGGCATCCTGAGACAAAGCGAAAGAAAGAATCAATATGGCACATGATATAAGTTACTCAAGGAAAGGACAGATTAAAAGATCAAGTATCAATATCAAGGAAGAATAGTTGAATGAATCAAAAGAATTTTTTTCTAGGTGTGATTGAGTATTCTCAGCCTATAGCCTATATCCTATATCCTGAAATAGGCTCGTAATAGTACTCAATTCAGAGCACCATTACGAATCGCACTAATTACGACCTCGAAGATAAGACCTGCATGGGCCACCACTAAAAATGTGTCACGACCCCCACCTGATGTAGGGATGCAAGTCAGGAACAACGCCTAGCCTACGCCGCAGAATTGGCGATAGAATGCTATTTGGGTATTCTAACTAACAATATAATAAACCACCAACAATGTCAATATACTCAATCACAGATCTAAGATAGAAATAAGCACGAATATGATAAATAATAGAATAGTTACATACAACTCATGAGTCAAATAATAACATCACTGAGTCTGAAAAAATACTAAACAAATAAGCTGGAGACAAATTCAGTACAAAGAATACTAAGAAGGTACAAGTTCCGGGTCAACTGTCTCAGTTGGGATAAGTCCCTCCTGATCCAGGGTATCTATCTCTAATCCCACAATATCTCGAGGTCCATAATATGTAGGGTACTACTCCTCAGTGTCATCTGGAAAAAATATATCCAGTCAAAAAAAGAGCAGAGTACATCTCTAACAGTAGTTGTAATCAATGATAAAAACTATGTAACAGTAAATATATGTGAATATACAAGATGCACAATAGATACAAGAGATATATAATAAAGAAATACTGGAATAAATACAAGAATAAATAATATGACAATGAATAAGAATACTAATGACTAAGTGAGTGAGTACTAGCTTTAACATATAATCGGCTTGGGAACTTACAAAAGAGTATAATGGCCTGATTAATCATATGTGCAGTGTATGATCAACACTCACAAGGAACAAAATATGCACATGAGGGTATGATCACATATCTACACTAAAATACTCCCCACCTCCGACTGGTATAGTAGATCCAACCATGGTACGCTATGGCACGAGATTCTCTAAGAAGATAGCTAGTCTTCCCGAGAATCAGTGTCTGTATATGTACAAGAAGAACAATAAAATAAGGCTTGCACAAGATATACCATATACCAAGAAATAACATCTCATGACGAGATCCGGATATACCAATCCGTGTAACCATCGTGTTAGAGAAACAAAGATATCTACACTAGATACAATGAACATAGAGGATATCATAAATGAAAAACTATCAGAGAATATACTCACCTGAAGTCCGGTGAATAGTCTCACAGATGTCTAATATGGTGCCTCGAAGACCTAGATATGGAATATAATATCAACAAAAGGTTTCAAAAAGAAAATAAGTTAAACTAGTCAACATCTAGGTCAATAAGCCATTTCTAAGTCAAAAAGTTAAACTAGGTCAACTCTAAGCCAAACCAGTCAAACTTGGTCAAACTACCTATTTCTAGGTTGCATGAGTCTATCTCAATGATATTGGGTTCATACATTATGAATCTAGGCCATACAAGCTATATCTTAGGATACTAGAATAACGTATCTCAGGATACGTAAACAATAGATAAATATCACACATATGTATATATCAAACAATATTAAATATCTCATAATTACCAAAACTATGTGGATACCTTGGTTTTGAACCAACTCGGTATCGCACCACTAACCTCAATCTTGATACCCAAACCCAATACCTTGGGTATCCCCAAATACCTTGATTCTTACCTTGGTATCTCAAGGTAATTGCCAAAACCTTATTTATACCAACTACCCATTAATAACTATATGCTAACAACAAACTATTATAATATAGTATACTAAAACATAATACCAATTAGAAATATATATATATACACTAATACTATATATATATATATATATATATATATATATATATATATATATATATACTATTTAATTAATACATAACTATATATATATAGCCGCAGAACTATCACTAAAAGCCACTGCTTCCCGTCGCTAATACTGCTAATACGGCTGCTGTTACTACTGCTGTCACTAATACTGCTGCTGTTGTCGCTGAAGCGCTGCTGCTGCTGTTGCTATATGCTGCTGTCACTAAAAGCGGCTGTTCTCCCCTCTCTCACTCTTATATATATATATATATATATATATATATATATATATATATATATATACACACACACACAACCTATATACGTATATACGCATCCACAATAATACATATAGTATAACATACACATTATATATAGTAACATATATATATATACATATCCATAATATCACTAATACGTACACACACACACACACACACACACACACACACACACATATATATATATATATATATATATATATATATATATATATATATATATATATACTACTATATTTAATAGCTATTACATATGTAGATATATATGAATAGCTATATATATATATATATATATATATATATATATATATATACACATGCATATAATTTACATCTATAAATGACTAAGAACAATAAGAAAGTAGATCTAGAAATAAATGCACAAACACATAGAGCGTATCACATCCGTATCCTACTAGATCTAGGATACGCTTGCGACACGAGTCCACAACACATCCAAATATACCCCAAAAGACACGAGCAAGTCTAATATATAATTTATGAACAATATGAATAGTCAAACACAATTCTACGTGTCTGTGTCAAGATGTGACATGCACAAAGTCCCGTATCAGAGGAAAAACCCCCAAATCTACACGTATCACCAAATTATTGGAATATGACCTACACATACCCAATTATGGACATGATACTAGTCCCAAACACACAAGCACATGCTAAATTGATCTATAGGACCAATTGACACACACAACAAGTGTCAATCTCAGAATTCTCCCAAAATTGATACAAAAAGTACCATAACTTTCTCAATAGGCCTCCAATGAACACAAAACCAAATCCTATGGGTAGCCTATGCATATGGGTTGATTTTTCATGGTTAAATCTCAGATTTATAACCTAAATTAAGGGAAAAAACTGAATTATACCTATTGGGATATGGATTCCCAATGCAACCTTCAAATATGATGAAATTTGTCTCCAACTTATAGATCCTTGCTCCTCTTTATAGATCCTTGCTTCCTTCTTCTAGATCCTTGCTCCACTAGTCTCCAATGGTGATTTGGAAAGAAAATTGGGATAAAATTTAGTAAAGAAATGATGTGGAATGAAGGAATTTGGTTGAAGAAAATTCTAGATCTAGTTTTCAAATGAAAAGAGGAGAGAGAAACTTTCTCCCTCTTCTTTAATAGGCCGGCCTCCCTTACCCCTTCCTCAAGTCACTATGTAATGTCCAATATACCCCTTGGGGCCTCTTATAAAAAAATAATTAAGGAGGAAAGGTTCTAGTCTAATGGTTTAATTAAAATAATCATCCTCCTAATCAATGGGCTTTCTAGTTTGGCTCAATTCTAACAATTAATACATGTTGGTTCATGAGTCTAAACTAAACTAGTTAGGCCCACTAACACAAGTCTAAAATAAATAACTAACATCTAACACTAATTAAAATAATACAATAAATAATCTCTAACATGTACAATATTTAATTAAATATTAAATTACTAAAATACCCTTTCTTAGAAAATGTGGTAGTAACAGAAGGAGAGTTCGAGTGTTTGGTTACGCGAAAGTGGAAAAGTAAATTTTTTATGGGTAAATTAAATTTTAGAGTAAAATAAAAAATATGTAACAAAACATTAGAGAAAATTAAATTTGGAAAACCATTACAATATTTGCCAATGAAAATTTGTTTTCAATACATTATTTTTTTCACTTAGAAATTTTATTTTTTAATTTTAGGAAATTTACATTCAGTAATTATATGTCAACTAAAATAAACGGCAATAATTTGAAAAATTTTATATTGTAATATTTAGGTTTAAATAACAATTATTTGTGTGTAAAAAAGAAATTTGGGGGTAAGCAACATCCACTCTGACACAACTATCTAAACAACTGAATTCCTTTTTTCTCCACTTTCGTCATCCAAACAACCTAACTCTTTTTTCTCTCCACTTTGAACAACCATCCAAACAACCGAATTCTCCTTTTTTCTCACTTCCAATTCGACCAACCAAACTATATTTTGAAAGTCAAAACTTATGTTTACTCATTAAGTTCATAAATCCCACTTTTTTTACTTTTATACTTTTTGTTGTAACCAAACAGCCCATATTTGCTTCGAGTGAAAGTGGGGAATAAAGTCAGTTTTGGCGACTTTGATTGTTTTATTGGGAGCGAAGCTCCGGTTTTTTTTAGTTTCATTAGCTATTTTTTTAGTTATTTTCTTCGTCCATGTAGAAGCATAAAAAATGTGCATCCATGCGCCCGAAGTCCATATGCCTCAGAATAAAACTCAACAGATGTTGGACCGCATGGATACCATGCAGCCCAGAAAAGGGACACCCATGAGGTCTAAACGAGCGTCCTGACAACTGGCCGCAGGTCGACCTGACATGACGTCCTGACAACAAAGATGGCGCCTGATACTTAATCCTGACGAAAATGATTTTTCCTGATTGCCATGAAGGACGAGAACACACTAAGAGACAGAAGTCCCAAGGATAGTGCAGAGCCACGTGTACAACATGACAAAAGATCCCATGCGGCTTTGGCCCATGTGTCCCAGACTCTATGCGCCCGATGTGGCTCTGGCCCATGTGTTCCAGACTCCATACGGACCATGCGTTCCAGACTCCATACGGACCATGCGTTCCAGACTCCATACGGACCATGCGTTCCAGACTCCATGCGGTCCATGTATCTCTGGCCCCATGCGTTCCAGAATCCATGCGTCATGTGCGTCTTTCGCCACACGTATCCCAGATTCTATATCAACCAAATCTTGCTGTTACAACTGAGTGATTCTCTCCAACCAAATAGTGGCCACGTGTCCATTTGACCAAGTCACGCCTACAACAGATGAGAACCATCCAGATATCTAGCAACAAAAAAAAACCTTAACAAATATCTACGTGACAGTTGAAGCCCGAATTCTTGTGCATAGTTGTAACTCCTTTCTATTAAGAGAAGACGCGTGGCAACTCCCAACATCCATGCGACCCAAAATCCATACGGCCACTGAACAACTATAAATAACAGGGCATTACCCTCAAACAACAGGGCTGGCTATATGCGAATCTATACTCAAGCAAGAGAGAAGAGCTTCTGCATCGGATTATCCACGGAGTAAAGAGAGTTGCTACATTCCTAACCCTCTATTGTCACCCCAAAAAAATAACTTTGTACTTAGATTGTCTTCTAGGACTTTTCTTTATACTTTCTTTAGTTTGTGCAATTGAATCAAATTCTTTTCAACTTTCGTATTTAATGACAAACAGTCCACATCCAAATTTAAGAATGGGATGGGTGAATGTAGACTTTTATTAGCCACTTTTGTCACGTCCCGATTCCGCAGAATCACTATTCGTCCTCCGGGCATGATGTCGTACGAGCGTAAGGCGCGTCTGCACAAGGCATAGCATAATAATAATAATAATAATAATATATATATATATATATATATATATATATATATATATATATATATATATATATATATATATAAAGAAACACAACAGCAGAGTGCGAAATCTAAAGAACATATTAAAACGAAAAAAAGTTCTCTTTATTAATAATTTACATCTGTTAAAAACTCTTGAATCAAAAGTAAAGGGGTGCCGCGCGGGCTTACACGATGGACGCAAAATGAGATAGTCGTTCCATACATTACATTCTATACTAGAACTTCAAAAGATAATAGACCTGCGGGCGAAGCTATCGCCTTACCTCGGAGCTGCATAAAGTATGTGCACGAACTCCGGAAGATTTGTACAAGCACTCAAAAATCACGAACACAAGTGCGTCAAAGTCTGATAGAGTAGTTGGGGGAAAGCTTCAGCTCCTTGCCGTGTTGCCTTGGCTTGGGGAACCTGCTACAATGAGGGTCAATACTTTAAAAAGTACCGGTGAGGGTGAGCTAACCCAACCACCAAATCAATATAGTATTCATTTGATGAAGTATACAAATTATTATTGTGGTCTTTTTATCTTGTCTTAGTTCAAGTTATAGCATGCAATAATCTGAAATGACTAAAATAAATATGCCATTGTTCAGTGACTTTACCTGCCCGTCTGAACTACCTGCACAAATCTTACCATGACCTTCTCTACTAAGAAGACATAGTTAGCTTAAACAGTTTAAATTTACATAAGGTTTAATGTCATTACAAGCCATCATAGACTATAGTCTGGGTAGACGGCGCTCCTTGCAGCACAGGTAGTAAGTCCCGCCATAAGTCCCCGACTCACCCGTGCTAGTCAGCTAGCACAGCTATATTATTGTTTCGCCCGGGGCGAATCGATCTCAGTGCCCCGATGACCATTCGCATAAACTAAACCTTGTGCACAGGTTGTCCGTGGCCATACTACGTCTCGAAACTAAGTTAACATATGAAGCATTTTAAGACATCAGAATAAACATAACTACTTTAGCACAATGTGATGACATAATCTATCTGTTCAAGTGATCATATTATAAATTATGTTCTATACATTATATAGTTGTAGAAGCATAAAAAATTATGCAGGTTGCATAAAGGTCATGCTCCCATCAAAAATAAAACTATGCCACAGAGAACCACTATGCGGCCTGAACAACCATGTCATAGAGAAGCTACATACGGCCTGATCAACCCAAGATTTAAAAGCCTCGTAGTATACTCTATGGGGCATGAACAACCAAGTCACAGAGAAGCCACATACGACTTGATCAACAAAAGTGCATAGTATACTCTATGCAGCCTGAACAACCATAGAGCAAGGAGGCCGCATAAAACTTCCCTGACACAATATTCGATGACTGTCAAACTCTGACATATCACTTGTCATACTGAGAAGCTTCGGGATTCAAAACAATGATTCAAAAAAGACAGAAAGTGACATCATGCATTGATAGGCCACGTACGTGCCCATTCATATGTGGCTATGTTCCTATGCGGCCTTGTTATCATGCGGCCAGAGTGTCCATCCGACCATGACCAGATGAGAGTTTGTATGCGGCTATATACCCCATACGACCTCGCCATTATGCGTCAAGAGTATCCATCCGACCAAGGCTAAACGAGAGCACGTATACGGCCACGATGATATGCGGCCAAGACGTTATGCGGCTCTCGACTTGCAGGATCTTTCTGTTATAACCGAAGATGATTTCTCACACAATCAGTGTTAACTACGTGTCCAGCTGATCAAGTCACGCATACAACAACCCTGAGATCTCTTTAACAATATATCATAACCAAGACCACGTAGCAGCCTATCTGTGGCATACATCCCAGTTACAATCGTATTCTGTTGAAGGAGCTCCCATGCGACTACCAAACAGAGGCATATGCGACATCTATAGCCCGTCAGCCTGATGGCTATAAATAGCAAGGGTAGCATACCCATAAGGGGGCACACGACAAAAACGTGCACAGGAGAGAGAACAGAAAAGCTCTTCCTCGTTCCCACATCAGATTGTCAATGGAGTAAAAGAGTCACTGTAGCACTCGATCTCCATCATCAGCCTCCAGAATCAAAAATTGTACTTAGATCGTCTGTCTAGGACCTCTTTGTTCTTTAGCTTATTGTTAAAATAATTTCAATTTAATGATGAACAAGGTGGCAACTTTACTGGGGATAATCCTTCTCCTCTGATGAGAAGGTGGTGATGTAGTCTGATACGGCCAAGCTGGGTTCAACCAGAGGATGCTGGTAGTACGCTTCGACCAGCAAGCGTTCGAAGAGATGCTATATGAGGGCGACGTTTCTCTAAGGCTGGCAAAGCCTAAGAAGACTCACAGGACATGGGTTGTAAAGGCCGCTATTCCTCATCCAAATGCGGAGCATGCGCTCATCGTTTCTCTCTTTGCCACAAGGGACACACGTTATGCGATCACGTGAGCTGACGCCTCTCATGCGATAGCCTTTTCTGATAAGAAAAGTTCTCAATACTTGAAGACTCGCAGGACATGGGTTGCAAAGGCTGTTGTGCCTCACCCAACTGCAGAGTATGTGCTTTCCTCCTCTCTCTCTATTGATGAAGATGCTCGGCAGGCATCCACCCAGGTTGTCCATGTCCATGTCCATGTCCATGAGGCATCCTCGTCTAATACAGAAAATGCTCGACACTCAAACTCTGGCAGAGGAAAATACTACGATGCTAGAGTTCGGATGTTGATACAAGTTCTATACGGCCAAGGAGGAGCCCGCATAAGATCGACTATGCGGCATCGGTTGACAACTGCAGGCAGATGGCTGCATGCGGCACCATCAACACGAGAACCTCTATTTTTGATCGAATCTCACACAACGTTGATCCTATGCGCCATGCTGAGAATGGTGAAAATCTAAACTTGGAGTCTTCATATTATGTACCAGTGCGTGCAAGGACAAAAAAGTCTAGGGAAGCACGATCTCGCCAAGCCCAAGCAACTGCTCATTCGGCTGACCATCAACAGGCATCACTGAATGTTATACGTGCCTCGGATATAAAGCTATACAAGATCGACCCACGTGTCCAGCCCATAGCAGCAAGTAGACTGGATCAATCTTAAAAGTCTTCTGCTGACGACTTGAAAAAATTTCTTCCACGAAACCCAGGCCAGGGAGCAAAAATAATACCCACACACCCATGTGCTCATAACAAGGGTGTAAAGGTAAATTAACCCTCGTATGACTTGCGCAACATGATCAATCATAAGCACAAAGCGAGAGAAGCAACCACGACATATGAAATAGCCCATTCGAGGCATCACTGTGCCATTATTACCATTAATTGCTGATATAATCAGATATCAGTACCTACAAATAGGCGATCGACATTCCAGCGACTTCAACCAAGGTCGTCCAGCCGACAGTAGCCGGGAGAGCAGGAGGAGCCGTCCTTTGCCTCATGCTATTCGGTTTCTATGGTGTCACTCCCCATTCCCGATATACGTATTTGGAACATATTAGTTTCCCTAATTTTATTATTTGTTGCTTGCATGGTAATTAGGTTACATGTCATGGAGACTAGATCCATTCTTTGGTTTAATTATACCCATGGTTTAATTATTGGGTTAGTTTGGTCATAATTTGAACCCATGGTCTAAACCTCAAACCCTAGCTATATAAGCTAACTTATTTCTCTCTCTTCCCTCATTCTTTATTTTCCCCTATTTTCTTTATTTTTAGGCAAGTACACCTTGCACTACATGGAGAAATCTTCTAATTTTTTATTCTTATTTTTTACCTTGTATTTTATTAGTCTATTATGTGCTCATGATGATTCTAAATACTTTTAGTACTTGGAGTTTTTGGTTTTAATGTGTAGATTTGAGTAGATCTACATTTAAAGTTTAGGATTTTTATGGGTTCCTTGATTTTTGGTAATTTTAATCTATTAAAATATGATATTTTTATAAAATAGTTTTTGGGATGGATTGAGCACTTTATTTTGAGCATTTTGGCTTTTGGTTCACTTGATTCGGAATTAAAATGATATTTTTATGAAGAGAATATTATTTCGATTTTTGGGAGCTTTCTGCCATAGCTAAACTTGTTGATTGGGGGAGACGACTTCCCATACGGCCCGACTCATATGACCCATGCGGTCTAAGCTCATGCGGTCTAACTCATGTGACCCATACGGTCTGAGCTAATGCGGCCAGACCTATGCGACCCATACGGTCTAAGCTCATGCGGCCCGACTCATGCGATCCATGCAGTCTGAGCTCATACGGCCCGACTCATGTGACACATGCAGTCTGAGCTTATGTGGCCCACTCATGCGACTCATGTGACTCATATGACCCATATGACCCATGCGACCTATACGGCCTGAGCCCATGCGGTACGACCCAAACGACCCATGCGGCCTGAGCCCATACGGCACGACCCATGCGACCCATACGACCATGCGACCCAACTTTCTATGCGGCAACAACCTCTATGTGGCACCTGTCATATGCGGCACTGACTCTATGCGTCCTTGACCCTATGCGGCCCTGTGTGCATAATTTGTTATTTTTTCTTGGTTTGATGCTTTATTGGATTTTGTGATTCTAAGTGTGAGATTGGTGATTGGAATGTATGGGAACTGAGTGACCATGTGTTGAACCTGACTATATGCTTGACCCGACTATGAATAGAGACAGACCATGCAGCCAAGTGACTATGACTACCTATGTGCCTGACTTGACATACGTATTGCTATGTGCTAGAACTTATGTAATTTACCAATGATTGGTAACTTGACTTGACTATTGGTATCCGTGCTGATACATTTACTAAGTGCTATATGTTCCTATGTGCTAAGTGTTTCTACGTGATTATGTTACATATTTTATATCGAGGTGTGCCTACGTGCTAAACGACATGTGATATAATAAATTCCTCTAGCATGGACATGATATTGGTCAATAACCAAGCGTGGCTAGGATTAGTTTGATTGTTACATCACGCTGAGGTGAATCCAAGTTAAATTACAAAGTGACAAAGTGGATTTGTATCTAGCATGCCCGTACTACGGTACAACATGTAAAGGGAGTAACATGTGACCATGCCATGTGATTCTATCTAACCGTAGGGTTAACTAGGCAAATAAAATATATAGAGCATTGGGAGGGACAAAATCCCGAGATCGTGCTTAACTAGCCACCCTCAATCATTATATGGGAAGTGAAGACTGGCCCACATAGATATTGTTTAAATCCTCATTAGTGGATGGCAATATCAAGCTCCTCAAGAAGTTTGTGTCATCTAACAAGCGTGACTGGAATGGGAAGTTGGGTGAATGTCTCTAAGCCTACTGCACAACGGTTCGGGCACCAACTAGTAGCATGCCATTCTCTTTGGTCTAAGAAAGTGAAGCGGTCCTCCCCCTCGAGGTCCAAATTCCCTCACTCTGAGTGGCTCTCTCTAACTGGCTAACCGTCGATGACAATCACCGCAGACGGCTACAATAATTGGAAGCTCTCGACGAGGAACGCCTCTTATCTCAACATCACATTGACCGGTACCAAGCGTGCCTCTCAGGAGCCTTCCACAAATGGGTTAAGAAAAGGACCTACCAAGTGGGTGACCTCGGCCTGACAGTAAGGAGGTCGATGGTTATGACCCACAAGACGGTCGGCAAGTTCCAACACAAATGGAAAGGCCCATTTTTCGTAGAGTCGGTATTCTCCAACGGCGCCTACCGACTAGCGAAACCCAATGACGATTTGCTCATGATGCCCATCAACGGCAAGTTTCTAAAAAAGTACTATGTCTAAGGCTAGGCTTGTACTTCTTCCTATCTCTAGTAGGACAACAAAGATGTATAGGGTTCCCACTCCTTGTTCATCCCCAATGAGTGCCTATGCACGACATTTCTCAATAAGCCATTACCGGTATTCAGGAGTCCTGGATATACAATAGATAATGGATCCAAAAAAGCTCTCCAACGGAGCAATCCTTAAGTCTACTTGCACACTCAGGCAGGGACCACTCAAAAATCAGTCTCGTTAGACTCTAGCAATGTCCATATTACCTCTGAGCTTTCAGCCTAACAATCTTTCTAATGGAGTAACTCTCAGGTCTATCTATATTCCCGGATAGAACACACTCAGCCAATCACTCCTTAGTGAGTGTCATGACCTGCACCCAAAATTTGGATACGAGTACGTGGGTACGTCCAGCTTACGCCGTAACATCGGTGGTAGAACGCTGTCTAGGTCACAATACTATCTAATCAATCTCACACGAATATCCAACTCCATAAGGAGACACATATATCACAATATAATCTAAAAATACTCAATCACATAACTAAGCACGATGAGATATCGAAGAAAATAAACGAAATATAACACAAGCCTAAACAATAAAAAATAGTCTAACCTGCAATAATAACATCCAAATCTTCAAGTATGTCGAAAATAAGTCCTCCAAGTCGTAGTCTGGAAAAATATTTTCAGTCAGGATGGAGCAAAGTACAACCCAATAACAGTTCCAATTAATTGACAAGGACTATAAAACAATAAATAGATAATGCTATATACTGAGAGAAGACAATAAATAAATACAATGGCAAAAATAGAGAGAACAGGCAATATAGGCTATATGATATAGTCAGTGCATATATGAAATAAAGAAAAGAACTACAATATCATATACAGGGTAATATAGTATATAAAACTAAAATAAAGAACTGTAACTATTCTAAGTGTTTGAAATAGTAGTTTCGAAATATGATCGGCTTGAGAACATATACCTGAGCTATATGGCCTGGCTAATCATACGTGGGATGTATGATTAACACTAACATAATTTTTATACTTGTACAATATGAATATGATCACATTTCTCACTAACTATTTCTCCGCCCCCAACTAGTATAGTGGATCCAACCATGACACGTCATGATACACGAGCAATGCCTAATATATCATGTACAAGGTCTAATATCAATGTCTAATATCAATATCGTGTACAATGTCAATATGATAACCAATGTAATATCTCATGACTGCAGATCCAATCTATATACTAGTCCGTGTAGCACAGTGTCAAGAATCAGATCTAACATTTCTAAATACTTGAATTATAAAAATTATTAAATAACAAAAATTATCAGAGACGTACTCGCCTGTGGTCCTGAGCGGGCAATACCAATGTCCTGCTCCTGAAGTCTCGTAGGACGATCCAAAGGTCATATATATATATATATATATATATATATATATATATATATATAAATAATACAATATAGCATCTGTCGTTATACTAGCACACACACAAACACAATTACACTACACTCGAAACTACGCAAGGGTGTGATATCTAGTCAACTAGCATGGTCAAGTGTGAGTGTCTATACGTACATATGTCATGTCCTCAAATACTGTACATAACAAGACAGTAAACTCACTAACACAATATCCAATTCTCCAAATCTCGTGTGGCACTACACACGGCCTAGTAGGTTACATACACACGGCAGTGAGTTCACTAGTACTCAGGGTCATACAGTCAAATATAAATACGGGATACCCACAATTAATATCTATGGTCATACAACATATGTAACACTAGAAATCAATTTCCCCATGAAGTATACACATATTTAAACCTAATTATTATACACACATATATGCACAGACACATACTAATTATTAGGTTCACTAACATAAGGTCACACAACGTACATATGTACACACTAGTTATTAGGGTACTAACATAGGGTCATGCAATCCTATCAACTAAACTATCACGAAGCAATACACTAATCCCTAATACTATTCACACATGCACATAAAATCACAAGAGAAGGCAATTCGAACCTTGGCCTTGGCGTGCACGTGCACGAGAGGGTGACTCTGCTGTGGGTCATCTCCGACGAGGGTGATTCGGCTGTGCACGAGGTCGACGGGATCGGGTGATGGCGTCGTGTCGTCGGGGTGATCGACGGGATGATGATGATGATGATGGTGATGATGTTGATGATAATGATGGTGATAATGTTTCGGGGATGGCCGAAGAGGAGCAGCTTAAGCGAGGAAGGTTGTGGTGGTGGAGGAGCTCAGGCGGGCTGGGATGCTCATCGTCGGGGTGTCATGAGAATGGCCGGGAAGATGTGTGGCGGGGTATCGCGGAGGGTGGTGGAGTGGAGGAGTGGTTGCAGACGGTGCTTGGGATAGAGATGGCTGCTGTATTGCTCGGGAAGTCATGGATGAGAGGTCGGCTATACTCGGGTGATGAGGAGTCGGGGAGGAGAAGAACGGGGAAGAGAAGTCATGGGTGGCTGACAGCGGGCCGTGGTGGAGTCAGGGTGTTGTTGCTCCAGTGGAGGATCGGGGAAGAGGCCAAAAAGTTGGCGTGGGTGGCTGTTGGTATGGGAAGTCGACGTGGGTGGCTGACAGAGGAGGCTCGGCAGTTGCAGAGGCGGAGAAGAAGGTGGAGGTGGTGAGGGTGGAGACGACGCGGGGATGGCCGAGATCCGGCGAGGGCTGCTGTGGTGAAGGGAAGGAAGAGGGTGGTGTGGCAGGGTCGACGCTGCTCAGGCGGGGTCGACATGGGGGAAGATGAGTCGGGGAGGAGACCGGGATGAGTGGCGGTGGTGATGATCACCAGAGGGGAGAAGTCGGGTGGCTGGTCGAGTTGGGGACGGCCGGAGTTGGTGGTCCAGCTGGGATGAAGTTTAGGGTTAGCTTTAGGGTTTTGGTTTGATGCTTGATGTAGAAAATTAATGGAAAGGATGGTGGTTTTTGCATGAGGGAGGAGAGGATGGTGATGCTAGCCTAGGAATTAGGGCCGGCCATGTGTGCCTTGGAATAGGGTTGGCTCCTTGGGAAAGGTGTTAGGATGAGGGATTATATATATATAAGTGTGTGAGTGGTGAGGATGGTGCTCCATTTTGAATGAAGGGCTATGATTTATTATGAGGGAAAGTGCACAACAAAAGCGGGAGAGAGAGAGAGAGTTGGACTGGTCAAAGAGGGGAGGAGGTTTTCTTCATTGGCCTTGACTAATAGGATGGTAACACCTCATTGCACTTTTGCATAAAAGCCCCCAAAAATTAGAAAATTGCAGAAAATGTGAGGATTTGGATTGGATAAGGGAAAATACAATGTTTGGTATGATGTAGTGGCTAAAAAGGGTATGTGGTGTTTAGTATGAACCTTGAGGGTATGAGTGGGGGTTTGGTTTGGTGTTGGATCTAGTTTTGGGTTAAGTTTGGTCCTTACACCAATTTAATTAAAAATAATGTAAATGGTGTTCTAAAATAAATTAGAAGTACATGGGGTTAAAATTAGGTGGAACACAAATATCATGGACGTAGAAGACTCAGAATAAAATATTATCAAAATTTGGGTTACACAAAACGGGTCGAGATTGTGTCTCCAATTTTGATTGGAACGCACAAAGATGCAAAGTTAGATTTATTTAAAAATAAAATAAACGTCCATAACGAATATTGTGCGACTAAAATAAAGTATACGAGAGCATATTTTTGAGTTACAAATAGGTCAGAATGAAAGACTGGCACGTCTAGGACAATGGTGTAAAATTTATTGGAAGGCAAAAGCTAGTGTAGCGCTCCAAATATCGAAGCAACGGTAAGGTACAACAATAAAATAAAATCATAATAATAAATATAATCCCCAATATTTAATCCTGAATAATACTAATCAAAATCCATAATCCTATATTTCGGTCAGGGGTTCATCTAGTGGACTTCTTGGTCTAGTCTACTAACTCATGCATTAAAGAACACTATATATATATATATATATATATATATATATATATATATATATATATATATATATATATATATATATATATATATATATATATACATATATATATATATACACACATATCATGCAATTATTTAAAAATAAATATACACAATACTTATAATATATAAAAGACAAAAATATCCCTATTTTAGGATGTGGTAGTGATAAGTGTACCCCCTTAGAAAAATTTTGTCCTCGAAATTTAAGATCCTCAATAGTTGTATTTATTTATTTATTAACATCAAAATTTAAATTCATCATACCATATAATCATGAAGTAAATCCATATTATTATTTCAAAAATTTTCAAAATTCCATAAATATCATATTCCTGAAAATCTTTAAATTTAAAAATTAAATTTTATTCTTATCACAATCTCCTCCAAAATTTTAAATTAATAACTAAATACTCAATTTTTTTTATATCCATTCCTTTAATTTAAATTCAATCAATGCATATTTATAAAATTTAAAAATCTCATCCCAAAAATTTGAATTCAAACACTAATCCATTAGTGATCTTATTACTCGATTCTTTTTCTACACAATACTCAAACAATGTAATACTTACGAAGTCTTCAAATAAAGTATTCAAAATATAAATTTTCAAATTTATATCTTGCAGTCAAATAAATATAATGATAATCTTCTTAAATTCCTCAATATTTAATTATAAATTCAATCATATCTTAATCTTCATAAAAATTAATAATTTAACAAAATTATCAATTCTGCCATGTTTAGTTCTCAACTCTTTATTTAAATTAATGTTTATCCTCAAAATTTTAGGTACCGTGTCTCTCTCTGTCCAGTCATAACCTCTTCATTAATTCTTCACTATGGTCAAACCCCCAACAATCAAGGTCTAAAAAAATCCTACCTACAGTCATACAATATGCAATCTAGAGAAAATATGCATGGTTATGGTCTGTTTTGTCATGATATTGTAGTCTCTGTCAGGTTGTACTACTAACTACATTCTAGCAAGAAAATCATTGATACAAGCTACGGTACTAAGAAATCAATCAATCAATAGAATAGACGAAAAAGGAACAGAAGGAAAAAATAGAATAGAACCATCTAACACATCACCTGGACATCTTCAACCTCTAACATATACTTAACTCTTGCATATTCACTCACTAATTCCTATCCCTATACACTGATACCCACATAAACTAATCATTAGTCCACGAGATATCCATAGATATATCCACATTGCATATACATGTCTATTGATACCAAAATCTGACACCAAGAACCTCTAACACAACCATAGGTTTAATGATGCATCTAAAGTTTGATATTTCTATCCCTTTGGTACCACTGTTTCTACTACAAGCACACCCACTGCTAGATCTCTTACCTATTATAATTGCTTATACTAGTTGTTCTTATCACTCAAGTGCACACCAAGTGCAACACAGCACACTAAGTACTTCTCCCTCTAATACAACTCTAGATGGACACCCAAGTCAGTTTGCAGTGCCATCTCAGACATGCTCAAGCCAACAGATCCTTACACATGTACATCATCTACTCATATACTAATACATATTCCTAACCCACACACATATATATATATATATATATATATATATATATATATATATATATATATATATATATATATATATATACTCACAGTCTCTAATACTCAAGGTACACACAAATACACTAATTGTCTACACCCCTCAACTGTGTACTGAAATTTGCACTGCCTGGATTACTTGTACTATTACTTCCAATAATTTTCTATCCATATTAACTGATACACCAATATAATATTATCACATGAGGTACTTACTGTTACTAGCACATTGCTCAACTAATCCTTGATACTTAATTGTTTACATGGATCATCCAACTACATAAATTTATGACTATCCAGGACTGGCATGCTGACTCTGATACTAATTTCTGGAACCATCACTGATACTCTTTACTCCTCCTTCTACCTATAGTACCAATACTAACTATAATGATACCTATCATAGAACTATTGCTACAAGGTACTACGCTATGGGTTAACTCTTGGTTGATGCCTACTCCTCACATGTCCAACCAAGAAACACTTACAGACTCACAAGTCACACTCTCAACAGTCAATACTGATACAAGATACAGACCTAGTTGCAAGTCACCAATTATCACACTAACAAGGAATCCTAATGGAACGAAGCTCTACATGGAACTGGACTAAGGACTGAAGGTATCTCTACTGCTAGCAAAATTGATGGAACAAGGTCCTATAATAACAGAAGTAGATAAGTATTGAGATAATACTTTAAGAACCAATTTAAGATACAATCTAATAATCATACACGTCTATCCAAAATTATGACACTCAGAATCTTTGCCATGCCAGTAAGCATAGCTGCGATAAACGATAGATTCCATAACTTAGGTATGCAACTCTATAATCATGTCGTCTAGAATCCTCGCTGCGAGAAATTCTAAATCTCATAACCAAGATATATACATCCGAAGTCTGGTACCTATGTTTCTGACATGCCAGCTAATATGGCTGTGATAAATTTTAGGCTCCATAACCAAAGCAAACGTTTTACCTTTCTCACTGTCCTCATCAACATATGTTATCAGATGATACCATAATTTTAGTCCGTAAAATTTATCTCGATATGAAATCAAACTCAACAACGATACCAAAAATTAAATTTAACAACTGATCAATAAGAATCAAATTTAATAACAAGTGAGAACGGACGGGAATAAGGAAAAAGATTTAAATTAAAAATTATAATAAGATTCTCATGGGTCGTCCCAAGAATCTTTTAAATAATTTGTGATTGAGTATCCTCTCTCATCCTAGTATCCTATGTCCTATATCCTATCGCAAGCACGCAGTAATACAACTAAGACGTCACACTACCACGATATCGCATAACTTGCGAAGCCTGACCTGTATGGACCGTCACTAAAAATGTGTCACGACCCGCACCCGAAATTTGGGCACGAGTACGTGGGTACGTCCAGCCTACGCCGCAGCATCAGAGGTAGAATGGTGTCTAGGTCACAATACTATCTAATCAATCTCACACGAATATCCAACTCCATAGGAAGACACAGATATCATAATATAATCTGAACATACTCAGTCACATAACTAAAGCATGATGAGATATCGAAGAAAATAAACGAAATATAACACAAGTCTAAACAACAAAAGATAGTCTAACCTGCAACAATAACATCCAAATCTTTAAGTATGCCAGAAACAAGTCCTCTAAGTCATAGTCTGGAAAAATATTTTTAGTCAGGATGGAGCGAAGTACAACCCAATAACAATTCCAATTAATTAACAAGGACTATAAAAAAAATAGATGATGCTATATACTGAGAGAAGACAATAAATAAATACAATGGAAAAAATAGAGAGAACATGCAATATAGGCAATATGATATAGTTAGTGCATATATGAAATGAAGAGAAGAACTACAATATCATATACATGGTAATGTAGTATATGAAACTGAAATAAAGAACTATAACTATTCTAAGTGTTTGAAATAGTAGTTTTGAAATATGATCGACTTGGGAACATGTACATAAGCTATATAGCCTGGCTAATCATACGTGGGATATATGATTAACACTAATATAATTTATACTTGTATAATAGGGATATGATCATATTTCTCACTAACTATTTCCCCGCCCCCAACTAGTACAGTGGATCCAACCATGATACGTCACGATACCCGAGCAATGTCCAATATATCATGTACAAGGTCTAATATTAATATCTAATATCAATGTCGTGTACAATGTTAATACGATAACCAATGTAATATCTCATGACTGTCGATCTAATCTATATACTAGTCCGTGTAGCACAGTGTCAAGAATCAGATGTAACATTTCTAAATACTTGAATTATAGAAATTATCAAATAATGGAAATTATTAGAGAATGTACTCGCCTGTGGTCCTGAGCGGGCAATACCAATGTCCTGCTCCTGAAGTCTCGCAGGACGATCCAAAGGTCATATATATATAATATAATATAATATAGCATCAATCGTTACACTAGCACACACACAAAGACAATTATACTACGCTCGGAACTACGCAAGGGTGTGATATCTGGTCAACTAGCACGGTCTAGTGTGCGTGTCTATACGCACATGTGTCATGTCCTCAATTATTGTACATAACAAGGCAGTAAATTCACTAACACAATATCCAATTCTCCAAATCTCGTGGGGCACTACATATGACCGAGTAGGTTACATACACAAGGCAATGAGTTCACTAGCACTCAGGGTCGTACAGTCAAATGTAAATACGCGATACCCAAAATTAATACCTATGGTCACACAACATATGTAACACTAGAAATCAATTTCCCCATGAAGTATACACATATATTTAAACATAATTATTATACACACATACATGCACAGACACATACTAATTATTAGGTTCACTAACACAGGGTCACACAATGCACATGTGTACACACTAGTTATTAGGGTACTAACATAGGGTCATGCAATCCTATCAACTAAAATATCACGAAGCAATACGCTAATCCCTAATACTATTCACACATGCACATAAAATCACAAGAGAAGGCAATTCGAACCTTGGCCTTGGTGTGCACGTGCACGAGGGGGTGACTCTGCTGTGGGTCATCTCCGACGAGGGTGATTCGGCTGTGCACGAGGTCGACGGGATCGGGTGATGGCGTCGTGTTATCGGGGTGATCGACGGAATGATGGTGATGATGATGATGGTGATGATGTTGATGATGATGATGGTGATGATGTTCCGGGGATGGCCGGAGAGGAGCGACTAAGGCAAGGAATATTGTAGTGGTGGAGGAGCTCAGGCGGGCTGGGCTGCTCATCGTCGGGGTGTCATGAGGATGGCCGAAAAGATGTGTGGCGGGGTATCGAGGAGGGTGGTAGAGTGGAGGAGAACGACGGAGGAGTGGTTGCAGACGGTGCTTGGGATAGAGATGGCTGCTGTGTTGCTCGGGAAGTCGTGGATGAGCGATCGGCTGTACTCGGGTGATGAGGAGTCGGGGAGGAGGAGAACGGGGAAGAGAAGTCGTGGGTGGTTGACAGCGGGCCACGGTGGAGTCAGGGTATTGTTGCTCCGATGGAGGGTCGGGGAAGAGGCCGAAAAGTTGGCGTGGGTGGCTGTTGGTGTGGGAAGTCGACGTGGGTGGCTGACAGAGGAGGCTTGGAGGTTGCAGAAGCAGAGAAGAAGGTAGAGGTAGTGATGGTGGAGACGGCGCGGGGATGGCCAGGATCTGGCGAGGGCTGCTATGGTGAAGGAAATGAAGAGGGTGCTGCTGTAGGGTCGACGCTGCTCAGGCGGGGTCGACGTGGGGGAAGATGAGTCGGGGAGGAGACCGGGGCGAGTGGCGGTGGTGATGATCACCAGAGGGGAGAAGTCGGGTGGCTGGTCGAGTTGGGGACGGCCGGAGTTGGTGGTCCGCAGGGGATGAAGTTTAGGGTTAGCTTTAGGGTTTAGGTTTGATGCTTGATGTAGAAAATTAGTGGAAAGGATGGTGGTTTTTGCATGAGGGAGGAGAGGATGGTGATGCTAGCCTAGGGATTAGGGCCGACCATGT